>CM044443.1:43308194-43344143 GCA_024363595.1 Xenopus borealis
GGGGGGGGGCAGAAGACTAAGTTGCTGTGGGCACCGGGCCCATTTGAAGATATTATGCAGGAGGGGCTAGTGAGCACTAGTTTCACTACTGTCAACAAAGCATGGCAAAAGATCCCTTTATGGCACTCAAAGGTAGATCATTTTCTATGCTTTCTAATGGGGAAATGTAATTTGACTACACATATTTTGACTTCTTAAAAGGGTGCTGTCGTTGAAAAACATGTTTTTTTCAAAATGCATCAGTTAATAGTGCTGCTCCAGTGGACTTCTGCACTGAAATCCATTTCTCAAAAAGAGCAAACAGATATTTTTATATCAGTTTTGAAATCTGACATGAGGCTAGACATTTTGTCAATTTCCCAGCTGCCCCTGGTCATGTGACTTGTGCCCGCACTTTAGGAGGGAACTGCTTTCTGGAAGGCTGTTGTTTTTCCTTCTCAATGTAACTGAATGGAACGCAGTGGGACTATTTAGTGCTGTTCTTAGATCTACCAGGCAGCTGTTATCTTGTGTAAGGGAGCTGTTATCTTGTTACCTTCCCATTGTTCTGTTAGGCCACTGGGGGGGGGGGGGGGTGATATCACTCCAGCATGCAATACAGCAGTAAAGACACAAGTCACATGGGGCAGCTGGGAAATTGACAATATGTCTAGCCCCATGTCAGATTTCAAAATAAAATATAAAAAAAATCTGCTTGCTCTTTTGAGAATTGGATTTCAATGCAGAATTCTGCTGCAGTGGCACTATTACAGGAATATCTGGAAAACCCCTGGTCTTGAGCATTCTAGATAATAGGTCCCATACCTGTATAAACTCTACTGAAATATGAAGTATTGAGGGGGGGTCTTGCTTATTAATAATAGACATGGCACAAGACATACAGAATTGTACCTTGCTCCTACAATTGTACCTTTCCTCTCTGTTACAGGAGCACACCACATCAATGTACCAGTTGCAACCATGTTGGAGCATCAGATGCAAGGATCAGAGGGGGTTATTTGTAAACACTGGGCATATTTGCGCCTGGGCAGTAACTCATGGCAACCAATCAGATGATTGCTTTCAGTGTTTAACCTGCAGCTGACTGAAAAATACTAATCACTGATTGGTTGCTATGGATTACTGCCCAGGTGCAAATTTGCCCAGTGTTTATTAATGAGCCCCAGCATGTGCACTTGAGTCCCTTTGATAACCGAGTCCTTAGGTTATTACTTTTTATGTATATAGGGCCGACATATTTATCTAGCACTTTACAGATATTTTTCATCATTTACATCAGTCCCTGCCCCAGTGGAGCTTACAATCAGAGAATCCTGTCACCGTCACACAAATTAGGGTCAATTTCATTAGAAGCCAGTTAACCTGCCTGTATGTTTTTGAGTGTGGGAGAAAAGAGCTGCATCCTGAAAAAAACACAGAGAGAACAATTACCTGCATATAGTGCCTAAGCCAGAATCAAACTCAGGACGCCAGCACTGCAAGAAAGAAGCACTACCCACTGATCCACTGATTTGTCTCATAACATAGACAGACCAGAAATTAATTTAATGAAGTCAAGTATTTCCTTTAGGGAATTTCCCCCACAAACAACCTATTTAACAAATTTTCTGGGCTGTCAGAAGAAATGTATTGTATACTACTTTTCCCCTTTACTGGAACAGCAGAAAATATATCTTAAAAAAAAAAGTTTGGCTACATCTGCTCCTATTTATCATTTTGACAAGCAAATTGCAAACTTCTAATTTTTCTAACTTAAGTCAGCAAAATAAGCAAGTGAATTTGTCTTTATTTTGTACTGGTCCATGCAGTAAACATTAGGCAAGTATAACCTCTATTTTAATATATCTCTGCTTATACAGATTAGTGTTTCAGTGAGAAATATATTTTAAGTTTAGTGGCACAGCCTCTGTCTTTGCACTATTGGTGCTACACTAAGGGGAAAACTATACCTGGGTCATTGTGTCCATCGATTTAAGAGCAAGTGATTGTGCTTTGGGATATATAGGACATATTAAGGATGTCGAACATTCTAATTATTTACCAGGGAGGTGTAGTCTATATGACGCTACTAGCCTAGAAAAAAATAGTGAGAATCATAATCAATGAATGAGAATGAATGTATGAGATTTCATATAAAAGTGTAATGGTACAAATTTACATTACAGTAGCAGTGTCAGAGGAATAGGGATCCATTATGTACAGCTAATGTATTTAGAGCTATCTTAATATACATTTTTTATGTAAGGGAATTTCCAAATGGGTCTTTGGCTCAGGCGGAGGTGCATTCAAGCATGGGCGAACTATAATATAATATTGAATACAAGGGTGTTGCTGTATAAATCAGGGAGTTATGGTGGGTGAACATTTAAAGGTACCATTTTAAATTGCAGCCTGAATATAGGTGACATGCCTTTTTTGTACCTGTCCTAATAAACACAGTTACACTATGTAGCATAGCAGGTATTATTAATGCTCCTGTGTATTCATTTTCCCAGCAATTGCTACAGTATTTGAGGTTGCTGGCACCTGTACACCTGTGAAATAAATTGGGTTCTGCTGGCATCACATACTGTCATTATCATAATGAATTATCTTTATACTGAGTCTATGGAAATTAATTCATGCACAAAATACATTGCAACATAATTATGAAGAACGTTCAATAAGGTGATACTTTCCATTTCCAATAAACGGGTTGCTAAGCAACAGCACCGACGCTAATATAGGAAGGTGGTAAACAGAGAGAGGTCAGGATGAAGGAGAATCTTCACATAGTTTTATCAAGGGCTTTTGATGTTTATCTGAACCTAATGGGAATCTAGCAGGAAAATAAATGACACATTAATGGATGGCAGTGCTATTCTGATTTTCACTGGAGGATGTGCAAGTAAACAGATAAAACTGAGTGAACTTGCTTAGGCTAGTGAATGAACACCTAGAATACAGTACATATGTAAGAGGAATTTCTAGGGGTTTCCCACTGACCTGATCTATTTTTTATCAGGAATGTTTTGGCTCAACATAACTAAATAAATGTATACAGGTACAGGTTCTTTTAACCGGATTCTGGGGTTTTTTCAGATCAGACATTTTTCTGTAATTTGAATCACCATACCTTAAGTCTGCCAAAAATATTAAACATTAAATAAACCCAATTGGATAAATACAATAATTTTTTAAATGCTTAAAATGGACTTTATGGAAGATGGCCTTCTCATACCTTGGAATTTTCTGGGTAACGGGTTTCAAAATAACCAATCCCACACCTATAATAATAATTACATAAATGATTTGTAACAGAGATGTCTGACTTATTACTTTCCCCTGTGTCAAAGTGTGTCTCCCAGAATCCCTCACCTGTCAATTGATGTCTGGTGATGTTGACAGCTGTAGGTCAGAAACAAAAGGATAGTAACAGAGAGCTCTGCTGTACAGTTTAGTTTTGTATTTCTAGTAAAAATTATTACTAACATGTATTTTTAGAGCACCAGCATATTGCACAGATAAACTCCTTATCGCACTAATAGTTCCAAATCATCACATTCCCAATCCTATTAATAGGTTCATGTTACAGTTTTTTCCTATCACAATGATAGGTCCAAATCACTATATTCTTTATCTAATTCATAGGTCCAAGTCACTATTATTTCTTTTCACATTAATAAGTCCAAGTCACTATATTCTCTATCCCATTCATAGGTCCAAGTCACTATATTCTCTATTACATTAATAGGTCTGAGTCATTGTTATGTCATATCACATTAATGAGTCTAAGTCAGCATTTCCTCCATCACATCATAGTCTCTATCACATCAATAGGTCCAAGTAACAAAATTCCCTATTACATTAATAGGTCCACATCATAATTTACCCTATCGCATAAATAGGTCAAATCACCATATTCACAATCACATGAATAGGTCCAAGTTACCATATTCCCTATCACATTAAGAGGTCCAGGTCACTAGAGTTTCTTATCACATTGATAGGTTCAAGTTATCATATTAACTATTGTATCACATTAATACAGTAGGTCCAGGTCACCATATCGACACCTTAAGAGGTCCAAGTCACCATATTCTCATATTAATCGGTCCAAGTCAACATACTGTATTTCCGATCACATTAATAGGTCCAAGTCACAATTATACTTTATCACCAATCACCATATACCAGAGCATTTTTCTCTCTATGCAGCAGTGGGCTATGTTTCAGTGCCCCATTATTGTTTACTTAGCACAGATTCCCCATGGACTCACAAAACAGAAATGTCCACATACCCCTCGGCTCCATGCCCTGCAGGTAACAGGGGAATGCAACATTGGTCTGTACTGTGACAGTCACCTTGACAACAAACATGATAGGCAGTGGGACTGTGTACTTTGCAGAGCAGTTGATAACAATGAGGATTGTCTGAGATTTTAGGAAACCCCTTTAATGAGTAACTCCATGTTTATTTCAATATTTATAAGCAAAACATCAGAAGTAAACAAAAAAACTGCAGTTCAGATATTTATGAGCCTCTGATTTCAATATGCTAATTATTTGTAATTAAGCAATCATGCACAGGATGGAAAATGGTATACTCTCATCATATCTTTATTTTTCTGCTGTAGATGCTGTATGTTTCTGTCAGATTACTATGATCACTATGTGTGGCTGAATGGAAGTATTTATATACATCCAGACACTCAGGGTGAGGGAGGGAGAGGAATATGTTATGTCTGTTACAGCTTAACTGCTTCTATGCCACAGAAAATGTGTTACAACTCTATGGTAGAATTTAGTTCCTATCTCTATACTCTATATGGGATATGAAATATTAATATGCATGCTATTTACAACTGACATGTTCTCTCACTATAGCTGTTAATATGCATATTTGGAAACATATAAGAATCCCAAGCTATTTCTACAAAACCGATTTGTAAGAAATGAAATGTTTAATAAACTAACAAGAGAAATTGAGATCATATTCATATTTCAAACTGCCATGTTCTCTTGTGATAATCAAGAATAGCAGACGCAATAACAATTCCCAAACAGCTAGTAAAAGAGAGATGGATTTCGGATTACAGCCTCATGACTTATTTTGTTCTGTTTAGTGGGTTTCTTACAGTGAATGGACAGACTAAAGCACGTCACTCCAGTGCTGTACTGACGGGTTAAACATGAACTTCGGTGAATGTAATCTGGGAAGAGCACAGCTGCCTTAACATAAAATATACTGCAGTTTAGCCAGCACTTTAGATCAAATTAAGACTACACACACACACATATCTAGAACAAATATTTAAACTGTTTACATGTCTGTACATACACACACATATTCAGAGCTTCCATAGTGTTTGTATTGTAATTTTCCTATCCCCTTACCGATAAGCACCTGAGCTAATTTTTTTGGTATTATGGCATCATAACAAATACTCATGTTCATATGTTCATTCTCAGCATCCTGAGCTTTTTTTTCTAGACATGCACTACAATTATTTCAGTCTGTTGCAATGGGCACATTTAAGATCCAACATAATCACGAAGGGGCAGCGGGTACAACGAAGGCTCCTGTGTATAATTAGTTTACATATATAGAATGGTGCAGTTGAGCCAGATGCACTGTGCATCACTGGCCTTATAAAGAGAAGCTGAAGCGAAGTTGCAGCAGCTAATGCAGACAGAGGAATGATGTCAAACTGCATGAGAAGTTTGCAAGTGAAATATAGGCGCTGACAGCCTGGAAGTCAAACCCACCTCTGACTCCTGGGAGCAGGCAGAAAAATCCTCTCCAGTAACAGGTGTAATGCTCAGTGTGCAGAACAAACCTTGTATGTTGTTATTTTTCTGGTGAAAGCAGCGTCTCCCAGTCACTGTCAGGATACCGCACTGAGGACATCCCTGGCTCACGTTTTACATTTTTGCTTTGAGGGTTGAGCCACCTTCACTAGCGCTGTGAATGTCATCTCTGGGTTGCAGGCAAAGAAACAACAAGCAATAGGCTGAAAATGTAGTTGTCATATTTTGCATTTTCCCCTTTGCCTCTGTGACAAATGCAGTTACTATCAGGACTAACAGCGATTGAAGAGGTTTCACAGCAACAGCAGCAAAAAGCATGAAAGGCAGAAAGGGTATATGAGGCGGGGAGCAGAGTCAGTGAGTGCCATCTGCAGGGAAACTCCAGCAGCAGAACCAGTGTAACCCTTACTGTGCTATGTAAAAATGCTCTGCATGCTATATGCATAATTGACCTCTTATATTGGGGGGGTAGAAAAGCTACTATTGTTTCCAAAGATTTAAAAAGAGTCGTACAAACCTTCTTGGTTTACAATATATATGCACAATGCCTTCCAAGACATTGCAAATTGAATGGAAGCCAAATATATATTCAACGAAAAGCCGCAGTTGTATTAGCACTAAAATATAGCAGTGCAGCCATGCATGTAGATTATGTAATTTTGTTCTGATGAGCTTCTGTGTAAACACATATATGCAGGGAATAAGAAGTCGGCATAAGGAAACTGAATTCAGTGTAAAGGAAGATACATCTGCTTTGAAATGATTTTACTTTTGGATCTGTTGTTTCTTTCAAAGTGGCTGCAGTATGTAGTAAAATATGTACAGGCCAGATGTGCTATCTTTTGCCGGTAACTACTAAGGAGTGACTTTGTAAGACCGCAGGCTGCTTTTAAAGTGGAAACATGCCAGCCTAACCCAAGGCAATATTCTAAAGCCAGAAGACTGTTATGTTCTGCTGTTCCTCACTAAAGACTTGACTTTCACTTTTATAGTTGCCATTTGAGACCAGCACTATGTCATTATATCCACCACTGAGTATTAAACTGCCTCTGTCTATAGAGAGGATGCCCCAAACTCTGCTGTATCTCCCACCATGAGAGAACAGGAGAGAACCTCCTTTCTCCCTCTTCTAAAATTACCTGTGCAGTACACATGCCTGGATTTGTGGAGAGACCACCAAGACCCAGGGCTAGGGCAGCAGGATTTTAGGGGGCAGCTTGTTGCCCAACCACGCCCACATTTGTTCAGAAACACTGGGGATGCCCAAGAGATACTATAGTTTTTTTAAATTTACCATGCGCCAATCCTCATTGCTTCAGTTCTGATGATGATGAAAATTTTTGCGAATTAAAGGGAGTGGATGGGGCCGATGAACGACAGCAGGTCATGGGGTGCTCACTATATAAATTCGGCCTTGGCAGTACAAGGTCCTACCACTGCTGCTACAATTAGAATTTACATTACATTATCATTTCTCCACTGTTTTTATCCTGAGGAAGGCAAAAAAATCCAGCCTAAAGCCAATGGATTGAACTTCATGGGGTTTGGTCTTTTCTTACCCAAATTAACTATACCACACATTGCTGCCCCCATATTCGAATACTCAATTGAAATGTTTTATTCAAATTACCTGTAAAATGAACATAGCTATTTTTACCTGCATGTTGCATGTTTTATAGCAAACTTAAAGGTGTAGTTCACCTTTAAGATAGCTTTCATTATATTTTAGAATGTCATTTTTTCAGTCCTCATTTTTTTTTTATTCTTTTGACTTATTTCTCTCTCTATTCAGCCTTTTAGATAAGAGGCACTGATTACTGATGGGTGAATTTATTCTCCTGGGTCAAATTCGCAGCAAATTCCCGAGATGAAAAATTCGCCAGCATCAAAAAAACGAATGTGCGGCGACGTCCAAAACGAGACGTGCCTGTCCAAAATGAGATGCCCATGGCATTTTGCAAATTTCTCCTGAAATTTGAGAAAAAATTTGGCGAAGCAAAACGCCACAGATTCGCCCATCACTAGCACTGACCGTCATTTGCTCTGTAAGGCCGCAATATTAGTGTTATTGTTACTATTGATAAGTTATCAGGTCCTCTCCTAGTCATCTTCCACTCTCTCACTCAACCCAATTATTGGTTTCTAGAGTATATTTGACCCTAGCAACCAGAAATTCCAGATGGAGAGCTACTGGACAAAAAAAAAAACAGCTCTGTCTACATCATACTAAAGTTATGGGGTGAACTGCCCCTTTAGACATACAATACCTCCAAAATCATCAATGAAGAACCTGTGATCTTATATTTTCTATAGGTCATGAACAGACTGAGCATTGGCTTCTGAAATGTGAATCAGCAGATGGAGTGAAACATTCAATGAGCAGGCAGGGGCATATAAACTATCAAGCATCAGTGTATTAGCCTCAGAGAAAGGTACAGTACAGTTTGTACAGAGCTATTGTAATGCTATTGAGATTTAACAGTCACAAAGCACCACTTATTATAGTAGAAATGACTGTATGCGTCTGTTCTTCACAATATTTCAGCAATTATCCAGAGAGCCATAGCATTCTATGAGCCAGCGATATCCTTTTGGAAACAAAGTGCTGACATTCCACCAGTATTCTATTCAGTGGATAGCAAAAAGGCTAATTGGAACTAGACAGAGACCAACGCATATTGTTAAGGAGTAATATTAAATTCCATTGGCTTTAGATATTCTTTAATCTCTTTGAAGCAATTGAATGACCATTTCTAGCAGAAGATTTTATGTACGTTCACCATTGTGATTTGGGGCTATTTTAATATCTATAAAAAAACCACTTTAAGATGTCATTTTGTTTAACTTTAGAAATGGTAGAAATGTTACAAGATCATTTTGTACAAATTACCACAGCCTTATATTCTGTCATTCATCTAGAAGGATATATTGTTTATCATAAACACTGTTTAAGTGGCTTGGATGGCAGTAATGCAGGTATTTACAAGAGGCAGTCCTCAAGCTGTATTTGTTCTTGACATATCCTTAGCTCTGGCTGGCAACAGGCCCAGGAAATTTCCCAGCAGGTTTTCACCACAAGACAAGACAATTATATGATATCATAGATTTGGCTGAAAGCTTTCAACTGAGCAATGATAACCACTGTGATTCTGAGCTCTGTATTGCAGAACACCAGGGAGCACAACAGCCAGTGACACAAAAGTCTGCGATGTTTGAATTCTGAAAATTTAAACTGCAACTTGGTCTAGAGATATGAAATCAACTTAGTACCATAAAGAAAAAATATACAGATTCAGCAGCAAAAGATAAACACAATAATGCCCAGCAAAGCATGCAACCACCTTGCAAAAAGTATCCAGGTCAGGACTTAAGCTCTGAAAGGCAGCATTGCTGACCACTGACCCATCCAGCTGTCTTGTACTGATACTTTGTACCATGAATCAGTTTCCACAATCATGTTGGAAATATCTACACAACCATGTGACTTAGAACATTACACATGATGCAGCTTTATAAAAAGATGACAACTTTTCTTGATTTTGTTTGCCAAGTTTCTTTTGCATGTATGAAATGTGGAATGCTATGATTTGTTTTATTTTAGGGTATTTATTAACAGTCACTTGATTTTCCTTGAGCGTGAAAAATATCAGTAAATCTGAGTTTTCAGTAAAAACGTTTTTTGTAACAAGCATGCATAAAATGATTAAACAAAAGGGCCTATTTAAAGTGGACCCGTCACCCAGACACAAAAATCTGTATAATAAAAGTCCTTTTCAAATTAAACATGAAATCCAATTTAAATTTTTTATTAAAGCATTCATAGCTGTTTAAAGCTCATTTAAAAATCGCCTTAGGCATAGAGGCGGAGCAGATGATTACTTTCACTTTCCATTCAGCACTTCCTAGATGTTACTGTTTCCCACACATTAAGGCTTGCCTTAATAACAGTGTCCACAAAATGGCTCCTGCCTACTTGCTATAATTATGAATTCCCAGACTGAAGAAAACAAGATTAAAATAATTTATTTAGTGTAATTAATGTTAATTTTGCTTGACTAATGTGATAAAAATAGGATTTTGAATATTTGTTTGGGGTCCACTTTAAGATCGCAAGGTGCAATACAAAACCCAAAACTGCACACATCATGTACTTTCATTATAAGTACCTGCTTTTCTATTCTTGCATTAAAATGTCCATATTCCTGTACTAGGTACAGGGTGAAAATTTACAGGGTGCACAGATGCAAAGAAGCCTGGGATAAAATATACCATTTGCCTTTAGGGACTTGCATCTGCTGTAATTGTAATTCATGTGCTAACATCATCATTTGAACTTCTAGCATTGGCGCACCAGATATTTGCACCCACATTGATGCAATTACCAGTGTGGAGGAAAATCTGCAAATGTATATGTTGCTTTTCAAGTACATCATTAAGTCAGAGATGTCAACAGTTCAGTATCTTATATTCATATAATAAATATTGTATTTAATTAATATGTTTACATAATATATGGTATGTCTCATTATTAGACCCTACCACTGTAGCACATACCATCTTAAGTCCATATCACTTTTGCATAAAAATGTTCCATTTTAGTTGCTTGCCTGTACGCTTTTGGAGTGTGCATGGAAACTCATGTGGGTGAACACAAATTAGGACCCCATTTCTGCAAAGTGGCAATGATAACCACTGCAGGAGGAGACAAGCAAGCAAGGCTGATGAGCCTTTGGTAATAACCCTTCATCTGGCCAGTGTGGTTAACTATGGTTGCAAGGAAAAAATATTATGACAATTAAACTAAATGCAATCCTATAGGTTTCTAGTGCTTCTGCCATTTTGCTAATCAGAGAGAATTCTTATTTAAAACTACATGTGTAACCACAAAAAAATGTCTAATTATTTAATCTGTCTTCTGTGAACGTTCATTGGGAAGTTATTTTTATGTGCTGGGCAAAGCTAACTCAATATATCCTGAGCTAGCAGTGCATCTTTATACTGCACCAAAACTGGACTGTGAAAGCAACTGTACATTTCCTAGAAAGAACATTTCCTTTGTTTGTTCTGCTCACTGCCTTATATAGCCTTGCTTTTAGTATGCTACTGTGATTACAGACAACTTTTAGCATACAATATTAAGGGAATGAAACCTCATGGTTTGCATAAGATGCATTTAATTTGCATAAGAAACTTGCACATAAAGACTACCGAGAGGCATGTGATATTCAGTGGTCTTGTGATTTTATGTTTATTGTTGTTTTATTCAGGGAAGTAGTACTACATTGACTGTTTTAGTCATCCACTCTCCCTCTGCAGAACTGATAAATAATGCACACCTCTGATTATGGGTTTGGCCATGGTTGCATGGTTTTGGACAAAACTGTAAATGCAGAACTTTGAGAGGCAGGCAATAGAAATTTTGCATCTTTTGAAGCTATAGTGCAAATCTCAGGATTCAGCTGCTACATCAGGTTTTGTAGTTCACAAAAGATAGATGGCAATGACCGACAACCCCGAGGCCCAGATTTCAGGCTTGGGCGCATCCCCAGTGCTCCTTAGGTTTCAGCTGGGCAGCATGCCTCCCGTAACAACTTGCCACCCTAGGCCCTGGGCAAATCCGGTCCTGACCAAAGCATTGAAAACATTTTTAAAATGTGTAGTTTATTTAGATGACTAAATAATTAATTCCAAATTGAGTAATTCCTCTTAGTTATCCTGTACCTTGTTATTCAGAAAGTAAAATACTTGACTCTCTGTCAACATCTACATTCATACTTTTCTCCCTCTTGTTTGGAAACAAACAGTTAATGATGTTCTGTCGGCTGCTAAAGGACTTTGCCTGCACTCCACTATGTGGCGGCAGAGAACTAGTTTTAAATTCTGCTGGCACCATGTTCTCGGATTATCTGCCATCAGTAGTGATTTTCCGCAGTATGTAATAGAGATCTATTCCTCGAATACAAGGCGGCAATACCATATTGTACTATGAAAACTTCTGGGGAGCAGATGACTCCTGGGCTTAAAAGCAAACTAAAGCTTAACCAAAGAATTCAAGTAGAAATGTTTTACTTTATGTTTCTATACTAGCCCAAGGCAACCAGAGGCATTTTACAGTTAATATCTGTGCCTCCAAATATACCCTGTAGCTCCTCCGCTTTTTTTCTGCTAGTTTACTGCAAATGCTCTGTGCTGCTGTACTGCTGTGTTCGGGACCAACATCCAATATACTGTATATATAGAATATAAATGTCACAATATCATGTAAGGCAGATTAGTAATTAACTCAGATTATTGGTACATGGCAACTCAGAAACCAGCACAATTAGCATCAAAATGTTTTCAACTCTGTAACTTTAACTTATATGACAGGCAATCCCCAATCTCTGCTTGATGATTTCTGATGACCCCTAAGCTTAGCTTCTCAGCAGCTGCCTAGAGCACACTGAGCATGTGCGTGTCACAGACACTTCTAACAAAATTTTAGTTCATTATTCTAGCTGTATTCAGGGTCAGATTGAGTCAGTGGGGCACTGTGAAAAAACCTGGTGGGCCTGGCTCTTTTGGACCCCACCAGCCCAGACCCGCTCCTGCACTCCCTCTTCTTTCTGGTCATATTACAACACTGGAATAACGTATGAGTGCGGCAGGGGCGGGAGCTATTAATGACACCAATACGTTTACGTCTGGCTGGCCCGGGGGATGGTGTTGGGTGCCTCTGAGGGTGCAAGGCCCAGTGGGCCCTCTGTCCCCAGTCCAACACTGGCTATTCATTTTTACAGTTCAGTTCTCAGTTAAGAGAAGACAGGAGCTGACAGCAGAAGCGTAATGTAGTGACAGAGTAACACAGATTTATTAGGTCAGAGCCCCCTTTATCAGCAATGCTCAACATAAAGTTCCAGCATGTTTGGTGAATGTATTTTATAATGTCTGATAAATGGAGACAAAACCACTTGAAGCTTTGAATATGTATGTAATCAATGGGGAAATGGCTGCAAAGCAAGTCCTGTGTAGTGACTAAAATTATTTCGTCTGTGTATGGCAGGGAGGGACCCAGTTTATATCTATAAGCAGCCACAAAGAGAAACAGAGAGAGAAGAAGCTGCAGTGATGCATTTGGGGAGTAAAAATTAAGTAGCCAATGTATTTGATGCGTTTCATGTTTTTTGGAATTGGAGGAAAGGAACACATTCAGAAAAAAACTCTCTACCATATGTCCCCACCATTAATAATATGTAAGATACGTATGGTTAAATACCAAAGGATGAACAACAATTAATCAGAATTTCCCTCTTAGAAGGAACATTATACCCACAACACACTGGGAGTTTGGGAAATATATATTTGTTAATGTAAGCATTTATTTAGCTATTAAATGCATGTGTCCCTTCCCTCATTTCTCCTAAGTACTGTATTCCAATATTATTGGTAGTGTTTTCCACATCCTAATTAAAGACCAAAACACGCATGTGCCTGCTTAATTAAAGTCTGTCAGTTGATCTTAATAAAAACCACAAAGTTATTTTCCTTTTTCTCCATATACATTTATGTCAGCAAGCGCACATGTTTACGTCTAAGATTTTTCTTCGGGGATGTACAGATGCTGAAAACATAGCCTGCAAAAGATCAGCAATCCACAGCTGTGATTCATTTAGTCCAATTCTGATAATAGAGGCACGTTGCTTCCATCATAGACATGGGAGCTTCTCCGAATGTTTCTAGACCTACTATACATATACGTACATTTAGAAAACAAATGATCTCATATTGAAAAGGTTTCTTAAAGGGTTATGAAAGGGGAAGGAAAGCTGCAGACACAGTTTATTGTCAATACATTAACCAATAGTGGGAGCTATAACACTGTATTTATTCTGTAGAATGCTTTCCCATACCAGAGTAAAAAGCTCTAGACACTGTCTCATTTGTTTAGGATAGCAGCTGCCATATTCATTTGGTGTGAGAGAGGAGCAAACTGAGCATGCTGAAGCCCTAGCCCTGGAGGTTTCGGCTGATAGAAGGAAGTCTGATACAGAAGTCCATGCAGTGTTTCTTTCGAGACTCAGAGCATTACTTTGAGGATTTACTGGTGTATTTATAGAGGCCTTTCTGATAAAGTTTACTTCTCCTTTAATGCCAAAATTAAAAATAATAAATTTGGCTTGACATTTATTTTAGTCCTGTAGAAGGAAAAATTGTTTCTTTGAAGCAGAAGTCCTGTTTTTATTTCAGTTTTATGTGTTGTCTAAATAATACCTTATCTACTTTTTTGTGGTCACATGAACCTTATAAGAATATACATTTGTGGCCTACTCCCTAAAAGCAAAGCCTATCTTAAAAGACTAGTAACAATTTTTTTTTTAATTTGTTTGTACCTAACAAAAAAAAAACACTAAGACACATTTAACTTTAAAATTGCAAAGTCTTTATTAAGAAATAACTTACCGATATGCTAATTCCACTCCTCTTCAGAAAAGGCAATAGGGCGACGAGCCATCATGCGGCTCTCGATTTCTCCTCCCTGGCTATCTCCTAAAGAAGGCAGAGAGAAGAAATCGTGCACCACATAATAAAAAACATTTTTAGGTTACTGGTCCTCTAACAAAAGTAATAGATGAACCTATATAAGCCTTTGTAGCCATTACATCAGTGGTCCTCAAACTTGGCCCTCCAGCTGTTAAGGAACTACAAGTCCCACAATGCATTTGCCTGACTGTGGCTGTCAGACTCCATCATTGCATTGTGGGACTTGTAGTTCCTTAACAGCTGGAGGGCCAAGTTTGAGGACCACTGCATTACATTGTGGATTTGCTCTGCACCTTCCATAGGTTGGAGGAAAGTATAGGGTTGCCCAGCGACTTGCTGCCTAGCTTGCTTCCTAACTTGTATGTCTGAAAGAAATGAAACATAGAAGGTGTTTGAGGGGCACAAATAACCACAAAACTATTTTAAAAACAGAGGCAAATATCTGGCTTGCTATAGGTAACACCGTAACTGCGCTGGCGCAATTTAACAGACACTGTTTATATACTACAATGGATTGTATAAAGCATGATTTTTTAAATATACTTTCTGCCCCATTTCATGAATAAGTATTATCTAAAGCTACACTGAGAAAAACTCCTGGCTGACATGCAAGACATTTTTGGACCCCACAAGTACAGTACCTTGTACTGGAGTGGAGGGAATATAGGAGACCTTATACTTAAACACTCACCCCTCTTATCTGTAATCTTGTCCCACAAAGATTTTTTCCCCCAACAAAGAAACAAACAACCCCAGTCTTTGTTGGATAATAATGGCCGCAGCAACGCACTACATACAGTATCTTTTGGAACTGTGCATTGATTCAGCAATTTTGGGATGACGTCTTCAGACTTATAAAATGCTTTACACATGACAATATAGAGAAAGAAATCCTCACATTTTTGCTTGGTAAACCTATTATAGGGCTTACGAAACTGCAACAAAAGTTACTAAACCATGTACTTACGATGGAGAGGACATCTATTGCAGCTAAATAGAAAATGTCAAATATCCCCTCTATAAAAGGAAATTTGCCAGAAAGTAAATAATAAAAACTTTGAATATAGGATTGCATTTATTAATAATGCAGTACCCAAGTTTCTAAAAATGTGGGCTGCCTGGGAACCAATTTTTACTGAACAAGAACCAGAATGTTTTTTGATAGCAAAGGTACTGGAGTATGGTTACAATATATAATCAGTTTATGTAGTTTTCGGTCAAAAGTTCTGACCTGGTTATATTGGTTACACATGTAAAGCAAAGGAATTCTGATTAATATATATACATGCATCTTTTTTTGTAGTATTTTTTGTAGTAAATCATATGATATTCTTACCTAATTATATATAAAGATTGAAATGTGAAAAGTAAAAGCAAAAGAAAGACACAGTACATGGATTGTACAATAGCTTACCTATGTTTTATTGAAAATGAGTAATAATACAGTTTTTTCCTTTTGTTTTCTTTGACAGAAAAAACAAATAAAAATATGTTACAAAAAAAAAAAAAAAATGGCCTCAGCATCTTTATTAACTTTTCATGCTCAAAACATATAACCACGAATAAGCTGTTATTAACCATTTTTCCAACACAATTGTATTATAACATATATACTTATTTCTTGACTTGTCTTGGGTAGATGATCCTGGGATTACCATCCTGTGCATTGTACCTCTGTACCTTTCATGATTTTTTGTTTACCCATCAGCTGTAGTACACAGACTTGATCGTATTTTCAATTTTTTCCACCAGGGGACCCCATGCCGAGTTGGACAGTTATACATTGTTCCTTCTTCTCTCTGGAACCCATCATAGCTCCTCCTTTTTAACTCCCTGTTTTCCCAAGACCACAGCTGATGCAACAAGTAACTACACTTTGAACTTACCTCTTCTTCCTTAAAGCCCCCTCTCCTGATCAAATTCCGTCATTGCTTCCCATTTGCACTCTGTGTTCCTTTGGAAAGAAAGAAAAAGGGGAGGGATGGGTGGGCATGCTCCTGCTCTCCGACTAGTCTGCTAGTAGGATAAGGAAGTGGTTTTCCCCCACTCTCTTTTTCATCCCCAACTCCCCTTCTATTCTAACCTATTACAAATTCCTAGCTGTGTTTCCTTCCTCTCCCCCCTTGCCTTACAGTCATGCCCTCCTTCCTCCCATACAGGCTCCCTCATTTCTTGATCGTAACTAATCTTATTGGTGTTATTTAGTGTTTAAAGGATTTTTAGGAGACAAGCTATGGTGATCAAAATTACAAAATAGAACACAGATCCCAAGCATTCTCTAGCCATTGTTACACAAGCAAGCAAACTCATGCTGGACATGTTTGTGATTTGTTGGCTATGCATGGTTAATAGTTTGAAGGTAGCATATCATCATAGCTAAAAAAAGAACAATGTTGATAGTTACATAGTTAAATTGGGTTGAAAAAAAAGACAAAGTCCATCAAGTTCAACCCCTCCAAATTAAAACCCAGCATCCATACACACCTCCATACTTTCACATAAATTATATATGCCCATAGCTATACTAACTGTAGAGTTTCGTATCACAGTAGCATTTGATATTATGGGGTATATTTATCAAAGAGTGAAGTTAAGAGTGAAGTTCCGCCACTAGAGGGAAATTCCGCCGTTCTCCATTAATTTCTATGGGATTTTTAAAGACGTATTTATCAAAGGGTGAACTTTCACTTCACCCATAGATAAATAGGCCTTTCAAAATCCCATAGAAATGAATGGAGAGCGGCAGAATTTCCCTCTAGTGGCGGAACTTCACACTTTGATAAATTTTCCCCTATGTCTCTCCAAAAAAAATCATCCAAGTCCTTTGAAATGTTGTATGCCTCATTAACTATAATGTTTTCCCAAAAGCTTTTATAGAATTTGCATACCTGCTAATTGGTTACTATGGGTTGCTAGACCTGGTGTAAACTTTGCAACTTTTATTATAACACACCCTCTATATAAAATAACTAAGTGAAACTATAGGTTTCTGCATATTACTGGGTCATTGGTATATCAATAGGGGATGTAACTTAAAATAACTGATGCAGGCATTGGATAAATTACCCAAAAAGCTCTGAAATATGGTTAGCCATTAATAGCACTTTCTTCATTTCTGCCTATCAAGGTACGGAAATCAGCTTGTACTATGAGCTATCTTCCCTAACCCTGTATTCTCTCACTTGCTAAAAAGCCATCCGACCCCTTCCTAAAGCTATCTAATGTATCAGCAGCCCAACCAATTCAGGGAGAGAATTCCACATCTTCACAGCCATCACTGTAAAAAAAATCCTTCTGAATATTTAGATGGAGCCGCCTTTCTTCTAATCGGAATGGGTTCCCACTTGTAAGTTGCAATGGAAGGTCCCATACCTGTAACACTAGATCGGTATCCTTAAAGCTACAATGAATTAATTTTGATGTCAAAACAATCCTACTGATTTTCTTTTAATGCTTGCATGTCTTTAGCGACTTTAAAGGCATGGTGGTCTAAATTATGGAAACCCCCCCATGATCTGGAAAACTAAGGTCACAAGCATTCTGTATAATGGATACCATACCTGTAATTGTATTGCATGTTTCTATTTATTTAAAATATCTTCTATGAACAAGCTTTTCCTTATGTGCCCCGGTGTCTAATTTTTTATGTGTAATGGGAGGTCTGTTAAACAAGTGTTAAAAAACAGATGCTTTATTTATTGTTTATACCAGGGAATTCCGGCCTGAGGCCTATCAGCTATTACACAACTACTTACACATACTCTCAATAGCACTGAAAATGTTTGAGACGGCGGGGAATTGCAGTTCATTAACTGGAAGGAGGAGGAGAAGTCTAGTCTACAAAAAAACAATTCTAAATCCAGAATGCATTTTATGTCATGATCTACAGCTACTGCAAGCCAAAATCCAAAGGACACTAAATCAGGCAATTTACTGTAAATGGCTCTTTGGGTGACAAATTTTGATCTAATGAAAATAGTACCTGCTGTAGCCCCAGTGTGTCCTATAATCCATCGGTCAAAGTCATATTCTTTTTACCTGCTGAGCTTGGTATAGTCTTTATCTTGTGAGGAATCGGCATAAACTGAAGCTGACCTTGACCTTGCCCCCACTTTTGTCAAGTTTTTAATAATACAAAACAGTTTTCATAATGAATACATTGTATTTTAGATTAGACGGCCACTTAGTGTAAAGGTGTCCACATACAGTATACTGTAAGTAGTTTTTCATTTCCTAAGTTCCAGCATCAACAAAAATACAAATGTTCAATTTGACTGACATTATTTTGTGTGTCCTGGGTGCGTAAACATTTTACTTTGAATAAGCCCAAACGTATTCCAGGCATTTAAAAGCATTTTCATTTCCTGGAGTTACTGAAGTTTATGGAAAAAAAAATAGAACAGATTTTTGTGATGCAGCTCATGCCATGCACACAGCACTGTGTTCACTTCAATAGGAAAATGTGTGTGGTTGTGTGAATCACATATCAATTGAGCTTGCTTTGTCTGACAATGTTACAAAAAGAAAAAAAGAAAGTATGTATGTACCTAACCTGGCCAGATCAGCTACACTTCCTTTGTTTTTATTTCGCCTTGGAGTGCTCCCACATATCCCCCTTTTTTGTATAGTGTACTTCAGCAGAGTGAATAGAGTTGTACTACAGGTGGTTGTACCACCTCTACACCCATCTGGTCTTATGTGGTCTTATGCCTTTAAAGATACAGTAGGTTTTGGTTTGGACAATCACTCTCTTTTAAAATCCTTGTGTGGGGAGGAAGGAACAAGCCTGAGTAAATTATCAATGCTTTGGTACTGGCAAACCTCTCCCCTTACTAAATGCTACTGGTATGGGGAAGGATCAAGCCCATTTATGCCGATGACTTGGTCTGGAAACACTGACCCAGAGACATGTACTGTAGTTCTACAGGGAGAGGCCAACACAGGAAAAAATTTCACCAGAGGTAAACAGTTTAGGACCACCATATGGGGGTTACCTTGACATGGTGGCTTATCAATTTTATGATCATAATTTTGTAACTATAAAACCATAAGACACATTTAAAATGCATTAGCTTAGATATTAAATTAATTTGTGAAACAGGGGCAGGGTCAGACTGGCGCATTTGGGGCCCACCGGGGACTGAACCTTGAGGGCCCCACACACATACACAAAAACCAGCGTGTAGTGCACATACATAAAAACAGACAGCAACACACCACGCCACACTTTTTTTAGTTTTGCCAGATCGGGGAGCAGATCTGGGCCCAACGGGTTTTTTCCCGGTGTCCTGCCAGGCCAGTCCAACCCTGAACTAGGGACCAGGGAATGTGCATTGATCAATGTGTTTCTTTTTATATGTTTGTAACTATCCTGTCCAGATCAGCTGCACTTCCTTTGTATTTTTATTTGGCTCCCACATATTCCCCTTTGTGGAGTGCTCCCACATATTCCCCTTTTTTCATCTGACAATGTGCATGCAAGTACAGCATCAAGATCTGCAGTACACCATTCCAACAAACTGAACACTGAACACAAAAATTGGCAGTTGCTTAGTAACATGATATTTAATATAAATTAACATATATCAACAACCAAAGATTATCATAACAGACTATTTACATGTACTAACCACATGTGTGGGTCAAGAAAACCTTACTAATTGCCCATTTCAATTCCCCTGATGCTCCGAGCTACCCCCCACCAACTGTAATGTAAGACACCTCAACAACCTGCAGCGAGGTAGGGCTGATGTGCTCTTGTTTGTACTATTCTTTAGTGTATTTGTACTTTTTAGTGTATCTGTAGTGTAGTTTTAATTATTTGTTTCTCATAGACAGTGTGACTGAGTAGTAGTAAGACCATGACTGTGAGTTTGAATAGTTTGGTAGTAGATCTTTAATAGAAAGAGATTTGACCAATGAAGTCTTATTTTTGGATGCTGACAGGGATATACTGTATATCTCTCAATTTCAGCTCCAAACAGGGTTTACATAGCAGCTTAAACTGATGCTATTTTATATACAGTGTTGCTTCTGGATATGTTAATCCCAGAGCATTTACCGCAAACAACCAGAAGCATCTCTCTAGTTTGCTATATTTTATATTCTACTCTGAAGGGTACTAAAGTTTTCCATCTTCACACAAACAGTAGCATCCTTCTCTACAGAACTGGAAACCGCGTGGCTCAATGACACAGTATGAAGGGTGTCACACAAATATTCTTCTACTAGAATCAGAATGCCAATTTAATCATTCTTTTCTGCTTTTCCTTCAGTTTCTGTTTCTTTATCCAGATGAGATTTTTGAGACACATGTTTGAGCATGTTACCTGAAATGAGGTTATCATAATCTTGATAAAGTATTGTATAACAGTAGATATAAGAACCCCTAATTCCAGTTTTCACATAAATAAATCATGAAAATCTTGTAAAAAAAATGTAAATTTGTAGCTCCAAAAATAAAATACCAGTCAAAGGTTTGAGTTCAAGAGCAAATGTCATTCTTTACAACTTTTTCCTATTGATCTTATGTAAAACTAGATTAAGGAAGATATGTAAATTGCACCACATACTAACAAAACACATTTAGAATCATAGTCTGTTTAAAAAGTCCCAAAAATGATTTTAGCACTAGTATCTATTGAAGTTCATATCTGCGAATGATTTCATAAATAATATACCAGTACTGCTATTTATTCTTAACTTGGCCAAAATAACACATGGGTGACATTGAAGAGTCCTAACGTTCACTCATAAAGCAGTTGCAATTGACACATCATCTTTCACAGGAGGATCATGACAATCCTAATTTAAGATCAGATAAAAAAGGACTTCCTGAATAAATGCCCAAGCCAGCCAGCTGTAATCCTGCAGCGGACAAACAGGCTTCATAACAATAAATAAATATAGTGAAATGATTGGTGCTGGCAAAACATGAAGCATCCATTAGTTACATACCACAAAGTAACAATCACATGTTAGAGATGAACACACAATTTCCACGATTACACAGAGATGTTATGAGTTTTGTGCAATACATTTTGTGTTTCGTATTAAACCTTTTCTGAACTGAAAAATTATGAATTGGTAGTTTTGCTTTGAATCAAACTTGTAAAATTGCACTAAACCAATATTCTAAAAGTTATTTTTCCCTTCTGTAACTCATGAACAAAATCAATAAACAACAAACAAGACAACTAAGATAACCAGATTCCTTAATATACTGTATAAGTTTACAAGACATGCATTCAGACTAATAAAAAAAAAAAACAGAATAATCCCTTATAGTAACCTAATTCTACATTTCACCCAATGTGTGTCTGCACTATTGAGCACTTATTAATACCATTTGGGGGCCCAATGATCTGTAGCACAGTGAAGGAAAAGCAGGGCTTGATGGTGCTAGGAAAGCACCTCTCCCCCACTATATCCTGGGGGCTGTGGATTGGTCCCAGTCTTTTCAATCTTAAACTGGCAAAACACAGCCACTTCCACTCACTTGATAACTTTTGCTTAATTAGCAGATCTAGGCCCGATTGGCCATCCATGCTGGTCCAATTCAGACTCTGATACAATCACCTTCCTTTACATCTCTTTGCTTTTTATAAAAAGGGATCTGTCTAGGTTATAAAAAGTGATGGGCGAATTTAATCGCCTGGGGCGAATTCGCTGCAATTTCCTTCAATTCGCTGCAGGCCAATAAATTTGCGAAATGCCAGCGAAATTTCGGTGTCTCGTTTTGGAATTGGGTGTCCATTTTTCGACGCCTGTGCCCATTGCCAGCGTCAATTTTTTTACGCCTTCAATGGACGCCAAAAACGGATGCCCGCATCCCAAAAACAGACTGCCACGTCCAAAACGAGATGCAGCTGCGTTATGCAAAGTTTTTGCCATTTCTACTAGAAATTTGTGAAATTTCGGCAAAGCGAAACACCCCAGATTCGCCCATCACTAGTTATAAAGCCAAGAGGCTAGGCTATTCCAGATTTGCTGCCTATTCCCAGGTTAACACTATTCCTTATTTTAAAAAAATACTTCATGTAAAGTTAATATTGTATATTACAAAACAGTTTTAGAATGCTTCAACTTATAACTATACTGCTTGATGCCACCTCTGAGTTTTAATTATGTGAACACAGAATCAATTAATTAGTCATGTTTATTTTATGTTAGTGTGTTACATTATTTGGGCTATTTGCATTTATAACTAAACTAAAATTAAACTCGCATTTTCTTAAATAAAGCTTAAAACAAAGTATCATTTGTTTGCCAGTTTTAACATGGCCTTAATTATAGAATTATATCTCATCCAAGTTTCTGGATTAAATGTCAACATATATATATTTTTTTCTGTAACTGTGATTAATTTGTTTGTGTTTGCTATGTGTATTTATTTAATTTCAGTCACATGTGTTTTTGTGTATGATCCCCCTAAAACACCTGTTCAATGCTAATATTTCAGGGAAATGCATTTAGTTTCAGGAAGTAAGATTTCCACCCAAGCAGAATAAAAAAAAAAATAGCAATAAAAATACCTTTACAAATATTATTTCTTTAGTTAGCGCTGCAAGAGCAGTAATCTGCCTGACAAGCTGAGACCATGTATTTGTACTTCAGTGTAGTGTCTCCTCCAAAACATTCAGTAATTATTGGAAAGCCATGCCATGCTTTTCCCTGTTAGTCCCAAAGGTTTACAGGTGCAAATAATAACTGTAAAAGTAGACGTTATCAAAGAATTACACAGTAAAGACACAAGATTATTTTACACTTAGAAAGGAATGAGTCTATCAAAGTCCATTTTTGTTCTAATTTGTTTGCATCATCAAACAGAAAATATATTTTACTAATTGGAAGAGCATCTGGAAACAGACAATAGTTCTTTTTAGCACCCAAAAACTAACAGATGGAAAATTCATTACTGCAAGACTTCCACCTACAGAGCTTGTCTGAAGGGAAGCTTGAAAGTCAGACATATTTCCTGATAATTACTCGGGCCATTATAGATGGATGGTTTGGAGGAGAAATATCATCTTCTCAGCTTCACATAAGTAGAACATTCAGTGTTTTTACATTTGCTTGTCATAGGTGTTACACTTCCCCCAGCCTCACTAATATTACAGGGATGATTACTTTTGCCATTCCTCATTAAATGTAGCAGAAGAAGACAGATGTGTCATAAATTATGATTAAGACAGAAAAGTAGCACCATATGTGCAGTATGCAAAGCGCAGATCAGGGTGAGTCTGCTGAATTATTTTGGAATGATACAGCCCTTGGGTGCTGGAGGGGTCTTTTTGCAGATTGCATTTGAGATGTCCTTAAAGGCTTAAACTCAAGCAGCAGGATACTTGCTTGCAGTGACAGGATGAAAAGGAACATGAAATCAAAATGGGTCATAAACTTTTAAATATGAATAATTCACAGCCAGCATCTGCAAAAATACTGGACTTGTGTGCTATAAAGCAACATCCTTTATAAAGGATGTTTATACATGTTCCCATGTTATAAACCTATTTCATTATCTTTGTAAGCATAATAGCATACATACTTCATCCATAAAACTATTTTATATTATATAATAATGGAATTGCTACACTGTAAATTTAAAGGAAGCAATACCTATTTTGTGAGGGGAAATAGCATGGAAGTTGGAGTAGGGAAATGGTCTGTGTAAAAGCATCTTTACTGATTATAGAGAAAAGGAATTGCTTACTATTGAGTCACTTGAACAGGCCTTGAAAGTGAAATGCAGAACTGGATTTGTAGGAAAGTTACAGAGGCTAAGGCCTAGGGCTGTGAGATTGTAGGGGTAGCCCCAATTGTTTTTTTGGAATACTGGGGAATGGGTGGGCAGCAGGCTGTTCTTTAAATCTTTTTCATGTCAGTTCCTGGGACCAAGGTGGAACAATTGTGCATGTGTGTTCAAGGGGGATTCTAATGAGAGGAGCATGAGTATGGAGCATCTGCTCATGTGTAGAGGTGTTTGACAGTGTACAGAGGCTGGAATAGGGGAGCAGCTGTAAATCCAGGGCTGAACATTTGGCAGCATTGGACCATCATTTCAACAGAACATGCCATGTATAAATAAGTTGAAATCACTTGCTCTGATCACAAGAAGTATGGAGAGTCACTGTGCCATTCAAGGAGCACGTGCTAAAGCACCATATACCTCATGCAGTTGAACTCTTTAGTTATGAGCAATGTTCATTTTGAGAGATGAAAAGATGGTTTCACAGATTAGAGACAAGGCATTCCCATCACACTGGTTTAAGGGAAGATTAATTGGATATGTAGTGTGGTGTTTATACAAATGTAGGTGTCACTGTGCACATGAGCTATTCTGTGCATACACAGAACTTTCTATACAGTTTAAAGTGTTAGGGTTGAAGTTGCTGTTGAAGTTTAATGGCTGCATGAACCTGCTAATAAAACATGGTTATACTCTACTTATCCTTGGCTACCAAAACACAACAAATTTATGACGAGATGTCTCGGCTCTCTCTCGGGAGGAGCCCTTGGCAGTGGTTATAGGCAGAAGTTACACAAGCTAAAGGCATTGTCTCTTAACTGCCAGTACTAGAGTAATATTCTAGTGCTCCAAAATGTAAAATCTGTGTTTCTTTAATGAGATTGAGAGAATTTTTCCTAAAGAGGAATTCAGGGATAGAACCCCAGAGCTAAGAAGCAGTAAGGTAGAAAGGTTTTGGATGAGAATGGCAGTGAGTGTGGATGGTGTAAGAAAGTTGGTGGCTGTGAAAGGAGGGGAGGAGATGGTCAGATAAGTGAAGAAATGTAGTGAGGAGCAGAGGATTGTAAGAGTTTGAATGTTAGCAAAAGTATTTTGTATGCTATTATTTGCTTACAGGCAGCCATGCAGGTGTTACAATACCTGGGGTTGGGCAAGTTTCATCTTAGGAGAGGGCAAGCTCATGTCAGTTTAAGATTGCAGGTGAGAAAGGTGGGAGTCAGAGAGACCAGTAAGAAGAAGATTGCAGCTGTCTAAATGAGATAGGATAAGGGCATGGATTAGTGTTTTGGCCATTATTTGTTAAGAAAGGGGCATATCATGGCAATATTGCAGTGGAAAAAGTAGCAGGTTTGGCAGTGGAATTCATATGATTAGAGAAGAAGAGGGACTGGTCAAAGATGACCCCATGTCTTTCTGGTCTTCAGCACTGTCCCTGGACTTGGTAGCACTGCAAATGTACAATGGGCTTTGGGCTTCTATAGAGACTCATTGGGCTCACTGTGGCCACTATGCACATTTTCATATTGAGGACAGCATAGGGAGGGTTGTGTCCATGAGAACATTAAATAAGTATGCATCTGGACTGCCATTAGATTATGTACATGTAGACTGGTTTGGCAACCCTAAACATAATATCACTTCTAGCCTAGCCCTTTGTTTGCTTTAATTGGCCTTTAAATCTTTTCAGACTCATACTGCAAACCTGAGGACTATTGTATTTAGACTTTATAATGATGTTCTTGAAAGGCCATAGCTAGAACCTGCCCTGGGTTTATTCTTTTTTTTTGTCCAGTTGTTGCTGAGCTGTCTGACCAATAGAATATTTTCTTTTATACTGCAGGATAAAAAGATATTTTTATTGAGTGGGAAATAGCAAAAGCATTTGTCTGTGAAGGGAAAATAAATGAGTATTGCAGCATTCACTCTCTCTCTGTTTTCAGTCAAGTGAGCTGAATTTTCAGGAGCAGAACTGTCCAAATGCAACCCCCACAGCCAGCAGCCAGCCTGCACCTCCCATAGCACTATGCACTCTCCTGTGCGTCTCTCTTTTACTATTTTATTCATTTAGGATTAGGTAAGAAGCAGTTTCTCATGCAAATTATTTAATCCCAAAGTATTCACAGATTGTCTATACAGAGCTGGCTTTAATAGAAGCACTCATATCCTATTGTAGTGCATAGTATTTCCAGGGTCAGACTCGGTCCCCCAGAGCTGTGAATTAGGGGTCCCTTCTAGGAAGCTCAAGGACCCTCCTTCTGATTCTCATCTCCCTTGCCACCACCCTCCCACTCATGTGCATCATGTCACTAACTGCTTATAAATTTTCTTATTAACTGCAGCTGCGATTGAGGGAGGAGAGGACAATATGAGCGGGTTAGGTGACCTAGGTCCGAGTGGCCCATGACGATCACATCAGGTTTTTTCCTGGTGTCCCACTGGCCCAGGCCAACCCTGAGTATTTCTCTGCAACATGTTGCACTGTATGTGTTTATATTATACTATTAAAGCTTCTATTTCTATATAGACTTCATAAGAGCATCAACAAATCAACTTTAGAAATTTCCCAGTTTGATATTAGAGAGATGGAAACATTTCTGGACTTACTGCCTTGAGGATACGGTTCTTCATTACTAAGCAATTGCAGTGCTTTTTCAAAAGCTCCACTGTAATTGTGGTGCTGAATATATGGGATAAAACTTTGCAGTAATTTGTAGTAAGGTGGGAAGTGTTACCTCTCAATTGCTTGTGCTTCTTGTAAGCAGAACATGGACACATATTTGAATCCTCACAATTGCTTGTGCATGGGCATAATGCATAAAGGAAACCATGTACATTTAACTTTCTCTTTGGCAGGTGCAGTATATAGAGCAGCTCAGTCAAGGCTCTGCCTTGATATCAGAAATCCCTGAGTGACATAACCAAGCCCAGCTAATAACATAACATTATTGTAAGACCCACCATGCGCCAACGCATAAACGCTGGCTCGCGTCAACTTAGGCGACAACGCATAAACGCTGGTGCACGTCAAAATGGCCTCTAAATTGGGCGCCTGGCTTCCAATTGGTCCCTGATGTGTCTGTCTTCCTCAGCCTGCACCTGATTGGTTCCTGTTCCCTTAAATACCTTCCTCCTCACATTGCCCAAGCTGGCTTCAGTTTCTACTGTTTCGCTAAAGCCCTGGTTGTCCATGTTCCTGTTTTTGACCCTCTGCTTGTTTTCCTGGACCTTCGAACCGTTGCTGCCTGAAACCGACCTTTGCCTGAATTTGACTATGCTTTTGTCTGATCCCTTTGGTACCGCGCTTCTCTGACTCCTGGTACTGACCTTGCCTGAACCTGTCTACATCCTTGCCTTATCCCTTGTACTACACTTTGGTAACACGCCTGGCTCCTTTGCTGTCTCCGCCGCAGAAAGCCCTGGTCCCCAAAAGGGTGTCGGTGATGACCAGAGCCATAGAGGAGTTCCTGTTGCCACCAGTCCTCCGAGGACCAGCCATCCTCCTACGGGATCCCAGGTAACAGAACGTTACAATTATAATACATCATTAAGTGCTGTTAATATGGTTATTTTTCCCAGGTTATTCATAAGCTATTTTAATACCTTGAAAATGTTTTGAGTTTTTCTCCTTGAGATGTCTAAAGCTTCTTTGACTTTAATACTTTCACCAGGTTAGGATCCATCAGACATTCAAAGACCCTAGATACTCATATTGCTGTTTAACTGTACAAAAAGAGTGAATTAACAAAAAATGTGGAAAACCCACATAGGGCTAAGTACTGAGTGGAAGAACTATGGGGAAGCAGGGTTTAACGTAGTCAAAACACTGGTAATGTCTAGGGGCTTAATATGTAAATCAGGCCCTGCTATTAATTTATCATATGCTGTGGCCTAAATTAATAATGCAAGTTCTAAGTAATGACAATACACAATATTCTGTCCCTTTTAATCCACTATCTGAGGTATAAAGATAATATTAAATACCTGCTAGACAAAGCCTGGTATTGTTACATGAACGCAAGTAGCATAGCATAGCTCCAGTTCCAGTCTTTTATACTGCATTGTTATGCCTTCATTTTATGATGTATCATTTATGTTTCAGAAGGGCCTACTGAGAATTCCTTTCTACCTCTGATTGTTTTACTGTAGTGAAAAAGAAAAATGGCTCAACTTCAGTGGTTCAGTGCTCAGCCATAAAGTAGTTGTATTGACAGTTAAGAGCGTTGTCTCATCCATAGAAATTGGTGTTTGTGTATCTGAAGTGCCATCTTATTTAATGTGTTCCTTTGTTTAAATCCACTTCAGAGTTATGCTTGCTTTTAACTGCAAAAAAAGACAAGTAAATAATGCAACTTTATGGTTTTCTGCCCCTCAAAAAAGGATTTCTTTGGAAAAACACTGTCCCATACACTAACAGATATTCAGTTGCATGAGTACAGTTGTGAAAAACGAACCAGTCAACCATAAGCTTTAAACAGGCTACGTCATAATAGCAAAAATCAGTTTGGTTTTGTGGGTAACTACACAATGCGTTTTACCACCTATGTTTATAAATCAGTCTCTTTGTAACAGAGTACTGCTACATTTTACTATAAATCACAGACATGAGACTGCTCCTGTTTTGCTGAGCGAGAATGGCCATAAAATGCATTGCCTAAAGAAACAGCAACACCAAAAATAAGTGTTTTCTATAAAACACTGATGTGTAGCCATGGTGGTAGCCAATCAAGTAGAAATGTCACAGGTTACATAGGAGATAGCAGATAAACTCTGTAGAATACAATGTGTAAGAAATAAACCATTCTATAGAGCTTATCGGTTATCTGCTATCTAATCTGTTGTCATTTAGCACGTTTTTCAACTTGAATGGCTACCTCCATGGTTACACAACAGCATATTTTTTTTATAAATTATAGTAGTGCTTCTGAAACAAACACAACAGGGTAGATTCATCAAAGAGTGAAGTTACGAGTGAAGTTCCGCCACTAGAGGGAAATTCCACAGCTCTCAATTCATTTCTATGGGATTTTGCAAGACGTATTCATCAAAGGGTGAAGTGAAAGTTCACCCTTTGATGAATACGCATTTAAAAATCCCATAGAAATGAATTGAGAGCTGTGGAATTTCCCTCTAGTGGCGGAATTTCACTCTTAACTTCACTCTTTGATGAATCTACCCCACCAGGTTTACCATGCAGTGCAACAGGACACTTTCATTGATTTTAAAACACTTTCATTTTTTGATCGTACTGTTCCTTTAATTGATTGTATGGTAGTAATGTGACCTAAACCTTCAACCATTTGGATGGGTTTCTTTACATGCAGAAGCTGTAATAATAGGAATAGTATACTTGTGGTGATGCTTTGTGGTGAGGGACATTTTTCACCAGGTATGTATTCACTGCAAAATTCTGCATTTTGCCATCCACAAATATTTTTGCTAAATAAGTTTGCCACTAAGTTTTTGCAGCAAGAAAATGAGGTGCCCATAACAAAGCCCAAAGACCCCAATGTATTTTGCTCAAAAAATGTCACCAGAAAAAATATATATTTTTAATAAACGTTGCAGTGGAAAAAGTTGCACAATTCCCATTGATTTAAATGCATTTCAAGAATATTCACCAGTTCACA
This sequence comes from Xenopus borealis, assembly GCA_024363595.1. Classification (NCBI taxonomy): domain Eukaryota; kingdom Metazoa; phylum Chordata; class Amphibia; order Anura; family Pipidae; genus Xenopus; species Xenopus borealis. The sequence goes on from CM044443.1 coordinate 43,337,880, forward strand.
AATGTTCTTTTTAATTTTTCAAAATTGGACAGTTTCACTCATTGCTAGAGATGCCACTTGCCCAGCATTAAGGTGTTTTATAATAACTATTTGTAGTCATGATCACATGGTTATATCACGATAGGGCACCCCTACTACATACCACCATACATTTGAAAAACGCGTGCCAATAACTTCTTTTTGGCTGAACCCATTTTATGGCTACCCCTCCTAATTACCATATGCATTCTAAAAAAAAATGCAGGTTATGAAAGGTAAGCACATTTCTGGGAGTTTTAGTGCAATCTTTTAGGTTATAACAGTTTTTCTAATGAAAGTGAATTGCCCTTTAAGTTGCTAGTCACAATTCTCCCAAAAGACCCACTCATCTTAAATAGTTACAATTGTATCTTTGCTCATGTTAAATTGTTACAAAAGTATCCCAAGTGCAGCTGCTGATTGTTCTCGGCTTTCTGTCAAAAAGCCTCTTATTGTTATAAAGTTTCAGAAAATGGGACATTTCAGTAACAAACCTGGGACTGCGGACTGAGTTGTCAAAATTGTATTGTCCCTCGGGATGTATGCTGCTCTCTTGCCTTATACAATCTTCCCTTCTTAACTGCCATCCCCTTTTCTTCCCTGGTGGATCACTAAATAATGTCACTACTAGATAGATGTATGCATATGCATATTGATTTCTGCCACTAGTATTGGTCATGACACAGATGGCACTGAGGTGGGCATTTTAGTGCAATGCACCTCATATTCAAATTGGTATCATTCATACCAATGGGAGGTTCTCTCAATCCGATAATCCTTTTAGAAATCGTTATGACATGCCTACCATGTTACAAACAGGTTATCAGTTAAGTTAAGCAGGGGATACACTTTTGACTTTAAATTCATACATTATTATGGCATTCACCAATTAGGCCATTTACAGGACATCAATTTTTTAATGTTGTTAAATACTTAATTAAGTAGTTTTGGTCATAGCTTATTGTAACTAAAATACAGTATATATGAGATGCAAATCATACAGCACAATATTTGTTGCATCAAGACTGAACATTTTCTCTTGCCGAGTAATACATAAATGTAATTATATTTGTTTTAATTAAAAGTCCACTTTTTATTTTTCCATTTCTGCATGTTGGATATGTATGTTGTGTCTTAACCTTCATTGCTAAAATAAGACTGAGAGAAAATCGAAAGTGATAAGAAATATATTACTGGCAATTGACATTGAACATAATTTGTGTGTTAATGCAATGGGCAGATTTCACTATTCCCCACAGTTAGTTGCACCTAAAATCATTAATGGTGCATCAAAATGCACTTCCATATAGTTGCACTTTGTTGTGATCAGTCGTCTGCCCATGGTCAGACATGGTCGCACACCAGGAAAAAATCCCGCTCCCTAGCCCGATCGCATGAAATCACGTACGAAAAAAATGGGGGTGGGGATAAGCGGGACAGATGGAGAATTGTAACTGGGCCAGGGGGCTACTGTAGGTGGTGGTGGGTGAACTGATTTGAGAGCCCCAGTGTGCCCAGACCCCCCCCCCCAGTCTGACCTCTGTTCCGAATCGGGAGCTGCTGCACCTACTGTATTGATGTAAGGCCACCACGAATCTACCACAACCTCCTGACCAGGCAGGGCTGCATTGATGCCCATCAGAGCAGCACATTTGCACCTAAAGAATCAGGCACATGACAAACACCTGAAATAATTCCATTGAACCCCTGAAAGGACACAGACTTTAACAATATTTGGCTAAACTGCTATTTATAGTGAAGCATGTCCAGTTTGGCAAATCAGACACAATTGCAGGAGGTGTAGTGCAATTACAGTTTGCATGCTGATACTCTGAGAAAATGGTGCATTGTTGGGAGAAAACAAGTAAAAATGAATCTACACAAGGCTTTGATTAGCAATGCAACCTCTGCTGAATAATATTTCAATTTTTCTTGTGGTTAAATGTGTGGCGTAAGTCAGACACAGCAGGTAAAGTTAAAATGGTACAGAAAACAAGAGTAGTGTGGGCACTTGAGGTTCCCTTTGTACTTTTGGATAATCTAGAAAACAGATCAGGAATCCTTGCTGGGCAAAAGATCCTTTTGGTTTGAATAAGTCATTGTTCTGGTCTGTCTAGTAAGGTTGATATTCTGTCTAGCCAGGAATTAAGAGGATTCTGTCTCTAGGTTCTTGTAACTGCTTTATGTAAATACTTTATTCCACGAGGATGTAGGCACTAAACATCTGCAGGTCCTTTAGTGCATTAGGAATATGGGAATATCTGGTACTAATTTAGCAAATGCCATTTTGCACTTGGTAAATATTTTTGTAGCATAAATATTTCTTCCAGAAAGAAACCCTTATAAAATATTCACTCTCAGATTGTAGCTTACTAATACACACATTTAATAAACATTTTCCTTTTCTTTGTTGTATGAATACCATAGGCTGCAATCTAATGAGAGTAATTTATATCCTAGATAATTTTTATCACAAATCACTGACCATATTTTAGATGTATATCATGTTACTTTCAATGTGTGCTCTGTGCATCATTACTGGCAGCTCAGTGTATATGAGCAGTGAATGAAATCAAGTAGTAAAGTGGGGAGCACCTTCTGCAAAACTCAAACAAATGGTGTGCAGGGTCAATTTAACATATTCTGTAGAAAGAAATAGTGACATAATGACCCATAGAAATTGCACCATACCATTACTTAGTGCTGACTGACCAGTGTGAAATAAAATATAAACTTTTTTGAATAGATTTAAACAAACCACATTATGTCCACCAAAAATAATTCAGATCAAATCATTAGACAGAGGTCTGGTCTCCCCTAATACAGTAGATCCTTATATTGTCAGAGTTGTGGGAATATGTTGTAATATGCCTTATCTACAAAAGCTTGGAAATGGGGCAGAACAAATTCACCACCAAAAAGATATCATTAGGCTGTGGCTTTCTTTCACTACCCTCCCTTCCTCACACATCACCCCACCACCTGAATATCCTTCCCAGACAGATACCTGTTAGATGCCCACAATTTTAGCAACAGTTCCGATGCCCTATCTAACCATGCTTATATAAGAAACAAATTTTCATACAATATTCGGTGTATGTATGGTGGAAAACAAGCTGACTGATATCGGCAGAAGACTTGGATATCGGTCAGCTGGTTGATTAGGCTGGACGAAAAATTTTGATCAAGTGCCTTTGAAGGCACCCTTCATATTGGCCACTGTTAGTGCTGAATTTTCAGTTACAGATAGAATTCTATTGTTTCTACCTGTATATCTGACAATTCAGCTCTACACATGTGTATTGAAATGAACGATCTTTCTTGGAAAGATCTTTTCCAAGAAAGATCTTAACTGTAACATCTATGGCCACCTTTAGTTACTAGGCAGCAGAGCATGTGTTAAAGTTAAATAATTTGCATGAGTATGTCATTGGCCCAGGGGAATGATGACCCCTTCCAGTCACACTTTAATATAGTGTTTGGCAAGGGGTAGTCCTTACTCTTTTGGCCTCCACCTGAGCAATAGCATGGATGGTGTTGGGGAGACTGTGACTTAGGCCTTCATAAGGTAGAGGCGAGAACCTTGGTGAAGACTCATGATGTAGTCAGGATAGGGCAGTTCTCTGTAAAAGGAGTTACCTGTCAAGAAATAGCAAACTAGCAGGGTTGCTGGGTGCTCTCAATCACAGATTAATTTTCTCCTGCATGTGATCACCAGTTGAGCATGCACAGATAAAGTCAAATAAATGGCTTCAATGGAATGGCAGGAGAATGACACTTGAGATGGTACCCGCCAACCATCACTGTACTACACTGATTTTTCTCAAGATGCCACTCCAGGACAACAACTTTTCATGTATGACTTTCATTCTCTTTTAAAACCATTGCATTAGCTTTTGAAAATGATAATACAAAAAAAATCCTGGTAGGGCTTTTCAGGGCCGTTGATGAATATGTATTATCTGAGGCTCCAATGAACAAACTGGGTTTGGCTTATTTAGACAAGATGATAAATGATGGCTCAACACAGCAGAGCCGATAAAGTAAAAAACAGGGATGTTGACTTGAGAGAAAATGTTTTTATACATACTAGAAATAAATGAAAAGTATGGCAAGACGTATAATTTTCATTTATGGAAATAATGCATTACAATTTTTAGCAGAACTGTACAAAACACTTTTTAGTAGCCTAGTTGTGATTCTCAGAAGTCTTTACAGAAGGAATTTAAATCTATGGCCCATGACCCATGCAGCAAACCATTACCGCAACCAATCAACGTTTTCACACTTCCTCCCAGAGTTACCATATCATTCATTTGAGAACTGAAACCTTGAAAATCTCATTAGTACGAGTCCAGCTGCATATCACATAGCTGAACAGACAGCTTGTATTGGGAATGATTACCAAGGAGCTATGTAGCCTGCATATGTTATAGCAGTCCCAATTTAAACTCTACTTCCTCCAGTGATTGATATTTCTTAAATGCAAATACACAGGTACAGTTATGGGATCCATTATTTGGCAACCCAGTATCTAGAAAGCTCTGAGTTATGGGATGACCATCTTCCATGTACTCTATTTTAATCAAATAATTAACATTTTTAAGAATGATGTCCTTTTTCTCTGTGTAATAATAAGAAAAGTGTACTTCATCCCAACTAAGCTATAATTAATCTTTATTAGAGGCAAAACAATCTTGTTGGGTTTAATTAATGTTTAGAGGATTTTTTAGTAGACAAGCTATGGAGATGCAAATTGTGGAAAGAACCCTTATATGGAAAACCCCAGATCTATCAATACATCTGTATTTGTGTGTTCAAGTGACCTTACACATTAATTTTTCTTCTGTAACTAGAAGTTAGGTCATTGGCAGTTGTGTCTGGGTGGGTTTACCATCTGCTTGGGATAATTATTTCAAATGTATAAAATAAAAAGCTTTCAGTTTTGTTTGTAATGAGACTCTATGGTCTTTTGGAGGCCAGAGCAGTGAATAAGCTTAAACAGGACTAATTTCAGATGAACATACAGCAGCTACAGTAGTCTGTTATCGCATTACAGAAATTTTGCAAAACACGGACATTTACTGCTCCCATCAAACTCAAGGAAGTCTTGTGGTGAGGAATATTTTAAAGCTAACCCACTTTGTCTCATTAACCATAGCAAGAGTTCAAACCCTAGTGCCTTCAGAGGCAAGTAAAATTATGGAGAGACCTTCTCACATTTCACTTACTAGGTTCACAACAAAAAGGTTTCTTATTAGAAAACATAGATCAAATCTCCTTTGTCAGTGTTACTAGAATTCAGACAGAATAGTTTGTAGATGTTGGCCAGAGAGGTGACCCAGCATTAACAGTGCATTTGCTTATCTCAGGGAATGGTTTGCAGACACCTGTAAAAGTGAAGCAAAAGAAGCAAACAAGTAATAAATATGAATAAATTGAGAAAAAACAAAAACATTCTAGCGTCACCTACCTTATTGGATAAGGATAATATAACATGCCAGTTGTGTATCTCACCAGTAACTAAAAAGAACATGAAGGAAAAGTATCACTCTCTCAGAATACTCTATAGGGCAGTGCATTTGGTCAGAACAACATGGGCATTGTTCACTCTGAACAGAAAATTCAGTAGGAGTATTTGCCACCTGTGATAAGGGAGCAGGGCTTGGAGTAAGGGATTGTTCACCTTTAAATTAACTTTAATATGATGTAGAGAGTGATATTCCAAGACAATTTGCAATAGTTTTTTGTTTTTTATTATTTGCGTTTTTTTTTAGCTATTTATCTTTTTATTCAGTAGCTTTCCAGCTTTCAGTTTCAGCAATCTGGTCGCTAGGGCCCAAATTAAACAAGTTATCTTGAAAAAACCTCTGCCATTTGACTGAATGCCAACAATACCACCTAATATATATTATATACTATGTTAAGATCAAGAAAGGAGCACTCTGCATTCAAAATCAACTGCCTGGGCACTTATAGCAGGTCAGTGTAACAGAAAATAAGCATAGCAGTTGACAGCTTAAGACCTGTAGAGTGCTATCCGTACTTGCTATTTGGGAGATTGGAGATTGAGATATATTTAATATGCAGATGATCAGCACCCACTGCTTTCAAAGTGAAAAAACGTGTGTTTATTCATCACATCATAATCAGACGTTTCGGACCCACATGGGGCCCTTTGAAAAATCAGATTATGATGTGTATTTGATGAATAAACACACGTTTTTTCACTTTGAAAGCAGTGGG
>CM044443.1:43345249-43357646 GCA_024363595.1 Xenopus borealis
TGTGGTCACAGCCTCATTGCACCCGTGCCTAATGGTTTTAAATTAGTGGTGAGCACAATTAGTGGGGAGCATATATATGTATATATATACACACAATCAAATAACTAGGCCACCCATCCTACCACACATGCTTATATATTAGCCTAAGGAAAGAACAAGTTACACAGAAGGAAAGCTGGGGGGTGACCAGGCACTTTGGGAATTAGATCTCGTTACAAACGGCTGTTCTGCAAGCGATTAAACTGGATGTTGTGGTCACAGCAAATATTTACTCATGCTTGAAAAAATGTCTAATATAATTTTCAGTACTCACATGGGGAAATAGTATTTTTGGTTTTCATAGGGCTATTTGCATTTGACAGTCTGGCAAAAATCAGAAGTCCTGCCTTGCTTTAGGGCACTGGCCCTTGGGTGCCTTTATATAAAAAATACTTTGAAGAAATTAAAACCCTGCTTGGCAATCAATATTTGGATGTAAGTCTGTCAGGGAAGCTGAGGGGACCCCTCTTTCACAATTGACACATATGCAGTAAGTGTAAAGGGGCTGTCAATAATTAAAAACACCATTATGTGGCACTGAACAGACATATAGCCCAGCTAACACATTTGAATGTGGCTCTTGCGTAAAAAGGGTTTGGGGCCCCTGATATATTTACATGTGTTATAAAGTAAATAAAGAAAACAAATATTGATGGCAAATTAAGTTAACATTCAAAGTAAAGGTATGGGATCTGTTATCCGGAAACCCATTATCCAGAATGCTCTGAATTACGGAAAGGCCGTCTCCCATAGACTCCATTTTATCCAAATAATCCAACTTTTTAAAAATTATTTCCTTTTTCTCTGTAATAATAAAACAGTAGCTTGTACTTGATTCCAACTAAGATATAATTAATCCTTATTGGAAGCAAAACCAGCCCCTTGGGTTTATTTAATATTTAAATGATTTCCTAGTAGATTTAAGGTATGAAGTTCCAAATTACGGTAGGATCTGTTATCCGGAAAACCCCAGGTCCCGAGCTATCTGGATAATAGGTCCAAGTCGAATATGATTTTTTTTTAAAAAGCCGAATAGTGATTTAGTAAAGAAAATATAATTCATTCTTAAAGAATTAGGAGAGTGGCATCACAGGAGCTGCAGTGGGGAGGAGACAATCGCCCCTGATCAAAGCAAATAATTTGTTCTCAATTACATTGGAATGTAATAAAGAAGAAGCATTGCAATTTTAGTACATTCTTGCACTTATAACTTTGAAATTACATTTTTAAATCATCCAGTTTCTGTTTATTAAGCTAAATTAATGCATAAGCCTATATTTTGTGGTTGACCTCTACCTTGCTGACAGCCAAAGTAACGGACTAAATTCTCTATGTACCATAATGAAAAAAGTAGTTTTTTTGCACCCTAAGGGCTAGGCCAGACGGGGAGATTCGGGGGCATTTTGTCGCCTGGCGACTTCTCGCCGCGACTTGTAGCCCCCGAACCTCCCCGAATAGCCAAGTAAGCAAGCGCACCGGCGTTGCTTGAAAACGCCGGCGCGTATCCACGCGGAGCGGCGCCAGGCGACAAAATGCCCCCGAATCTCCCCGTCTGGCCTTAGCCTAAAAGATGCACGTACAAACTACTGTCTGTTTAGCAATACTATTCCTCTGAAGGTATAATGAGAACATGCTGTCTTAATGGGTATATCACCATCAGAATTCCCCTTGATAAAGGCGATAAGCCGAAACGTTGGGGTAATTCTCTTTTTTTTGAGCTGGGGTATCTGCTTCCTTGTAAATAATTTTTCCGGTTGTGACCAATTTGCTGTGGTATGTACATTATATGCTGTGTGATATCATTGTTATGCTTTGAATTGCTAGTAACGATTGACCTTGTGATTTTTTTACTAAATAAATCTAAATTCAATGCCACATGGTGTAGTCTATTGGTGTGAATGCTTAAGCTAGATTGTCTATATGCTATAAGGCTTAGTATGGTGGCCTTTTTTTGGGCTATATACACCCATTTTTGAGAAACTCAAGGGGTTAATAATTATATTGTGTGAATAGGAGTGCCCTCCATTCAAGTGTATTTTCCATATCACCATCTTGCACAAATATGTAATTGCATGTGCAGTGCTTTGTGCAAGATTATCATAAGGCACAATATCATTTAGAGAACAGAAACAGAGTAAAGTTCATACAAATCTGGGGGGAAAAAGCTTAACACATCTCAGGGACGCCTGCCGTTACATGATTAGGGGCAGGGGTGTCGGCTATGTGTTAAGCTCTTTCTTCACCACTACTATGCAGCCGTTTATTACTTTTCTTTTTTTTTAAACTGTAAGCAGATTTCTTTGTAATATTGAGGGCAGCTTATTAAATACTTTACCATGGATAAAGATTTCCCATAGGCCCTTCTCTAAGCCTAGACTAATATATAAACAAGAAGCACATTGCCTACACATTCCATTGCACATGTTTATGTAAATACTATCCAGGTGTTTTAATATATTTTAGAATCTCATATATCACAGAAATTATCAAAAATATCATTTGCATAAGAAAAACAGACTTTCTTTTCCAAGATGAATAACCACCCCTACAAAGTTACATCTAGGCCTAGAATTCTGTAAGTAATGCCAGAAATTTGGGCACAAAAAGTTGGAAAAAACTGTATGAATGCATGTGTCGCACAACAGCCAGGAATATTATATTATGCTCCAGTCAGTGAAAATGCATTATTTTATTTTTTGTACAACAAAATATGTTTTAATAAACCTATATAGGCAATTATATATTTTTAACCCTTAAAGTGCATTCTAACCAGTGGCACAACTATAGAGGAAGACTCTGAGGGGGGAGGCCCAAGGAACAGGGGGCTAAAAATAATTTCCCCCTCCACAGTCTCACATGCTCATATATGAGGGTGGGGGAAGAGGGACGCTGTTGGGCAGGAGACTCGGGTGGGTTTTTGTGGGTGTGGGACAAGGTAGGGATAGGCATGCACCAGGCCCCTCAGAAGATTTATTTGCGGGTACTGGTGTTTCCATCTCTTTGCATGTCACCCACATGAATGCATGCATCATACTGTAGATCCAGGAGCCAACTGCTAGCACAAAAGGGGTAAAGAAAGTTACAATGTTTTTTTTTCACCAGTGATCAAATGCTAACAGGAGCAGGGCCGGAACTAGGGGTAGGCAGTGTAGGCGGCCGCCTAGGGTGCAGTCATGCGGGGGGGTGCACTTTAGAAGGGAAATTTTTTTTTTTTATTCTTTAAGTTTTAACTTGTCCTTGTCTCCAGCAGCATTCTGCTCTACTTCAGTCCCCACCTCCCTCTTACTTGCCCTTTGCCTGGCACAGATCTGGGGCAATATTTTTGCTGCTGCTCTGGCAATGGCTGGTGGCACAGGTACAGACTTGGGGGGCCATGGCTGATGGCACAGGTACAGACTTGGGGGGCAATGCTGGTGGCACAGGTACAGACTTGGAGCAATATTTTGGGTGCTACTGGCTGGCACAGATACAGATTGGGGACAATATTTTGGGTGCTATTTGCTGGCACGGATACAGATTGGGGACAATATTTTGGGTGCTGCTGACACAGGTACAGGTTAGGGGCTGGCTGGCACACGCACAGTTTGATTCATTAATGTGTTATAAGGTTTCTTTATTTAAGAAAAAGTGAATAGGTGGGAAATGGTCATACAGAACAGGGGCGTGGGGGGCACTGATTGAACCCCTTTCCTATGGTGCCAAACAACCTTGGCCCGGCCCTGAACAGGAGCAAAATTCAGCCCCATAGGAACTATAAAATGAGCATGTCTGCCATTTGAACTCTGTACAATGTATCAACAGGGGCAGATTAATGCATAGGCTTACCTAGGCTAGGGGCCCATACAGCTTCTTTTTTTTTTTAATTATTTCTTTTTTCATATTTATTTTTATTTGCACTGGGCTTGGTTGGGTGCATTGTATAGGTTCATGTTAGGGTATTTAAAATACTAAAGCATTAGCCATTATTGTTACTTTTATCTTGTTTATGGATTTTGATGTTGTTACAGTCGAGTTCATCTAGTACTATTTTATATTGAACTTTCAGATTGTTGCGAAGCCGTGTATACGAAAAATATTTTTCCCGATGGGGTTAATGTTTTTATGGGGTGGGGCTTCGTGCAGTCTTATTAATTGGTGATGGGGGTGGGCATACCTTATGCTTCTGAGGAAGTGGCGAAATGCCATGAAACATGTCAAGCGTGAGGTATATGTTACAATGTTGATGATGATTTTAATTATACCCAATTAATGAAGATTTTAGGATTCCTGGACACCGAGTGCTCCGTATATATAGTTTGCTGTTAAGGGCTGATTTACTAAGGCTCGAATTTTGAAGTGGAAAATGCTTCAAAATTCGACCATCGAAGGGAAATACTTTGACTTCAAATATCTAAGTCGAAGCATTTTTAACAAAATATTCTGGGGTCGAGGTAAAATCGTTCGATCAAACTATTTAATCGTGCATATGATCGAATGATTTTACTTCGAAAAAAAAAAACTCTAAAGGGTCCCCATAGGTTAACGTAGGAATTTGGCAGGTTTAATTTCACGAAGTATTGAAGTCGAATGGTCGAATTTTCAACCAATTTTTAATTGGAATCGAAGTCGTAGAAATCAAATAGATGGTCAAAGTATCCAAAAAAATTACTTAGAACTGAATTTATTTACTTCAAAAATTCCCTCAATTTTACTTCGACCCTTAGTAAATCAGCATGGTGATCCACATTATTGAAAGATCCCTTATCTGGAACCCCCCAGGTCCTGAGCATTCTGGATAACCAGTCCCATACCTGTACTATTAAAATGACAGTATATCTGTAGTTCTGTAAAAAGAAAGACTTTAACTAACTGGTGTCATAAAACAGCATTTCAATTGGACAGTCAAGATTTCATAAAATTCATTTGGGTACAAATATATGCATTTATTTCTGCATGTATTTATCCCTGCTTATGCAGATGTTTTGTATTTGCATTTCAAAGCTGAATTCACAGTGTACATTTGTTAGTCTACACTATTATAAATACAAACACAGTTCTTTATGATAAAAGCCACCCAAGATGTGCTTTTCAAAGGGCATATCACCTAAATATTTTCTTTTAGCATGCTATGCACAGTTGAAAATTACATCTTTGAAATTATTTTTTTTAATTTATTTAAATTTATTTTCAATGACTGCAGGTCATTAAACGTTCTTGTGATGCATACTCCTTCTAGAACTGTAAACAAAGTATCTCCATGATTGTCCCTACCATTAGGAAATGCAATGCCCTACCACTTCCAGCTTCTCCTAATCTGTTGGCCTACCCTCTATTAAAACATGTTCTAACCATTCAACATGTTGGTGAGCAACCCCTTGGCTGTTGCTTCCAGTGGCCTCAGGTGCTGATTTTTAAATTTTTGATTTGGAGATAATTTTTGCTTGCATAAAAACCGTGTACTGCCAGTCCACATAGAGACTACCAAATGGCCAATGAGAACAATTATTTTGCACTACCCTGGAACATTTTTATGCTTGCTTTGCTCCCCATGTCTTTTGACATCTGAATGTGGCTCACGGGTAGAATAGGTTGGGGACCCAACACTAAAATGTGTAACATGACTCCACTTTGTGGCCTGACGGTTGTGTCCAGCGATTGGATACATGAAGCCAATGTTTTCTGTGAGGCCCTATATTGAGGACTGTCATTCAGTTTCAATATACTGTATGTTTGTGAAATAGACCATCTTCTCCCATTGTTTGATTAAGGGGATGCTTTACTGTAGGCAAGTATTTTATAATTTTCTGAGTACTGCAGTTTCCGTTACAGTACCTCACTTATGTACTACAGGAAGCACATTAGTTCATTTACCATGGAACAAACCATTGCACAGTTTACTGTTGATTATTATTTTTATTAATATAAAAAGCAATTCCTACAGTACTGTGCAATTTTTTTGTCAAAGTTTTACTTAGGGGCAGATTTACTAATGGTGGAAAAACTTCAAAATTCGACCACTGAAGTTTTTTTAAAGGCTATACTCGATCGAAAATGGATCTATTTTGATGGAATAGGTCAATTTTTGATCGAATAAAAATTGTACGAATCGTTAAAGTTCATTCTACGAATTTATTGTTCGATTGGAACGATTTTAACCAAAATCCTTCAAATTTCTAGAACTTTTCTCAGGACAGGTTCCAGGAGTTCCCCCATAGGCTACAATGGCAATTTGGCAGCTTTAAGGTGACGAATTGTCGAATTTTAAGGATTTTAAAGAGGCCGTGCTTCAAAAATTAGAATTTTCTAATTTGAAAATGACTTTGAAATTCAGATTTTTAAATTAAAATTTTATTAAAATTTTCACTTTGACCCTTAGTAAATCTGCCCCTTAGTCTGTTGTAAATTTAGTTTTATGTATGTCCTACATGTGCATTTATTCTTTTTGTTTAGAAACGTTCATTCAACACATTTCTAATTATAAATGCGTTAAAATCACAGTAGTTACTCTTTATCGCTGGTGTAAAAGTGAGTTTATGTACCTAATATCAGCACTCTTATGAATAGTGCTATAATCTGCAATTTCAGTATAGTTGAATCCTAGCTTAAAGTCTAAATGATTTTTAGGAATTTTTTTGGCATCCCAAGGAATTAAGCGGTGTCATTTTTTTTCACAGTGAATAAAATTCTGCAAGGGAAAACATCCAGAAAACCACCTAAAGGCATTTCAATATTTTTGCCACAGCTTTTTATATAAAATATGAATCTCATTTCAACCTGAAATAAGGTTCGCTGTGATATCTTTATTTAAAAAAAGAGGCTAAATTGGAAAATCCTTCAGGGGAGCCAGGAGCTGCAGGGTCACCCTAAGTCAATAGGTGAACCCATGCATTTAGACCGGCTGGGTAAGACCAGGCAACAAGAACATTTTTAAGCTGTTCTTTTGCAATGCACTCTGTTCACTCTGTTATGGTATATAGTCTGAAAATTTGGGCAATCATTGCTGGAATACATAATGGTTGAACACTGATATTAACATGGCAGATTTTACATTTGGCATTTTCACGTAGTAGATATGGGACCTGTTTTACAGAATGCTTGGGACCTAAGGTTTTCTGGATCAGAAAATTTTTTAACTTTTCTCAAATCTTTCTTAAACAGAAATCTACATTGTAAAAGTTCTTAGAATAGCACCCTCATCAATTTTACATTCACTTATTTTAAAGGTATACAGATTACAGAGAAAGAGCAAATTGGGTTTTAAAAATGTAATTATTTTATTAAAATGGAGTCTATGAGTGATTTCCATCCCATAACTCAAAGCTTTCTGCATAACAGGTTTCTGGATAATGCATCCTATACCTGTATTATGATTTCATTTTGTGGGTCCGCCCCCCGGACTCTTTCATTTTGCTTTCATTTAAGATTTACATTTAGTGTGAAGTTTGTCAAAAGAAAAGGCAATAATTCATCCATGCTTTTTATAGAGTTAGATTGTTTGCTCTATATCATAATCATATGAAGTCATGCTGCTAGGAAATGTTCCCTGGTGTGATTATCACCAAGGGGAAGTTAATCTACGTACAGGAGACAAGTAAACAAAACACGCAGCACAAACCACTGCCTGAATGGACGATGGTCAAACAGGTGCTTTTAGTAAACATATGTTATGCCTGTGCTGGAACACTTTTCACCGAGAAAACAACCAACACATTTAGAAAATATTTGATACCAATACTTCTCCAAAGTAGGTTGGATATTGCTGCGACCAAATAACAACTTGCAGACAGAAAACATAAAAGAAAAGGAATCACTTCCCAAATGTTCTCAAATTACCTCACACACTGTCCTGGTTCAAAAATAAACTTGTAGGAGAGAGAAGCAAGGTTGTTAGCATGCATTAACATCGACGTTCCAAGCGATATTTTTAGGGGTGGCATTTATACTTGGCTCTGCTCAAAAAATGTAAGGCATTTCCACTTCCTGTCAAGTGATATTTAGCCTTGCCTTGTTCACCAAAAATGAATATACAGTATGTGTAGTTCCAAATGGTCAACCAGTATCTAACATTACAATTATTTGTGGAGTAATATTTGATGTATTCCAGCCCAACCAGAGCAGTTGTGTGTTTACAAAGCAACGTTTTAACCCTGCCACTTTTGTTATGACCAATAAGTGTGTGTAGGAATTCAACAGACACTGTTATAACGGACTATAGCTATAACTGTAGCTGGAGAGTTATAGGTTGTCGATTATTTTAGCTCAGGAATGTCCAAAGTGCAGATGACCAAGGACTGAAACTGAATTCCCTGTATCATAGACAATTGTAGTATGGTGATGTTGTAAAGCCTTCAGCCACAATGTATTTTAGTTCATTAATTTCTCATTACAAATAAAAAATTAAAAAATACTAACACTCAAAATACTATTTAAAGTTCACTCACAGATGTCTACAATAATGGGTTCATAAGACAAGCAGGACACAACTTCATAGAGTGATATAGATATATGGATATTCCAGGGGTGGGCCATTTGCTCATATACTCTTGTAAAAAAGTAAGATGGGTTATATTTTATTACACCACCTGAATACCTTAAGTCTACTACAAATAATTAGTAACAATTTAAAAAAATTTGTTAGTATACTACGAAAAAAAAAACACCAACTCATATTAAACTTTAAAATCACAAAGTCTTTACTAAACTTACTAAAAATCCGCTTGCGCTTCTCTTCAGAAAAGGTTATCTGGCTATCTCCTATAAGGAAGGCAGGGAGAAGAAATCAAACTCTGAATGATGGATCGCCCAATCGCCTTTTCTGAATAGGAGCACGTGAGTTTTGTTAAGTTATTTCTTATTAAACTTTAAAATCTCAAAGTCTTTATTATGTGTTGGTATTTTTTTTTTTACATGGTATACTAATGAATTTTTTAAAAAATATATTTTTATGTAACTGGTCCTTTAAGTAAACCCAACAGGATTATTTTGTCTCCAATAAGGATTAATAATATTTTAGTTGGGATCAAGTACCAGGTACTGTTTTTTTATTAGAGAGAAAATGGAAATCGTTTTAAAAAAATTGGGATTATTTGGAGTCTATGGTAGAAAGCCTTTACATAATTCGGAGCTTTCTGGATAATGGGTTTCCAGATAATGGATCCCATACCTGAATAACTTATTCGGACAGTATCATAATAATGAGAAGAGGTGAGGGGTCATCTTCTCCAAATATAGATATGTGCTCATTCCTACTAACTGACGTCACCTTTACCACATTGTTTTAAAAGCTAAGGCTTCAAATTCTGCTTAAAAGTCAAAATCAATGGTATTCGTGAATTGATTTATCCAGAAAAAATAATAATTATATATATATATATATATATATATATATATATATATTTTACATGTTCCAGACTTCATCATTTAATCATTGTGTTTGGTCTGTTTTAGGTCCTGTGCGATTCTATTTTTTGTGACCCGTACCGGCAACCTGCAATCCACAATCCGTATTCTTACCCATCTGGACCCACTACCTGACCCACAAGTACCTTATCCACAACTCAGACCTGCTACCCGCTGACCATCAAGAATCAGGAAGTGCTGTCATGCTGCCAATCAAGAATATAAAGTGGGCGTGATCAGAAAAAATTAGTAAAAATCTCTATTGAGAAGACCCGGGGCCCAACCCGCAAAACTGTTGACCTCCGTCTATACCAGCACCAGTAACTTCTACCCGCAACCTGCAGGGTACCGCAGGTTTTCTCAGGTAACCAGCAGGTACCTGACCCGCTGCAGGACTCTACTTAAAAATGTCAATGATATTTTCCCCTTTTGCTATATGCTCTTTGGTATATGACATATTGACCACACAGGGAACATCCTGAAACACAAAAGGCTGGGTGGCCTCCTTGTTTAAATTTTATTAAAAATAATTTATAGTTTATGTTTATGACTAGTCATCTACAAAATGCTTTATTAAAAGGTATGTATAAGGCTTGTTCCCCGTCATACCTGTCTTCTGCTGCATCAAATGGCAAGCAGTTCTATGGATGCCACCATATTTATTGAATATATTTCCTTCTGCCACCAAGATGCCTGCCTTTTTCATCTTAAAGCTATTCTCATAGCCATGCCATAAATTAGGCACTCCTGCACTTTGAGCATTTATCAGGCACATTAATAGAAGCATTACTATTGCTATAACATTTAACATTGCTATAAAGCTTGTAAATAAATGACAATGAGTGATAGCAATAGATTGGTTACATGCATTGTGGATGATCATTTGCTCCCATGAAGCCTATTTCAACTCCTGTGCTTGGGGCACCTTATGTGAAAATGACAGAATTAGGTCTATTAAAAGTGAAGCCATCATTATATAGTTCCTCATTAATGTTAATAGAATGTATGATTGGCCTCCTTGTATCATAAGAGCATTAGCTGATGTAGTTAACCTGAATATTTAAATACACGTTTTATTCTTTCCAATCTTAATGTTAACTGGTCTATCAATACACACAGAACTATATAGCGGTCTATACTTGGCTAGTTACATGTTGCAGACATTCCATTTATCCTGCTATTTTTCCTAGTTAAAATGCTGCATAGATGCCTTACCCTGCTAGAATTTCATGTCTAAAGCAAAGGGCCCTTGTTACTTCTTAACATAATGGTCACTGCAACATAATCTCAGGAGAGCATGATATCATCTCTATTCCTCAAATGCTCTTCCATACAAGATATATGCAGCATTATTGGCGATTTTAAAATCCATAAGAACACCTTTCCAAGCTTGTTGTTACACCAAAATAACCACCTAACCATAGTTCTCATCTCAGAATGAAATCCCAGTCATATGTTTCTTCCTATCAGTAATACCAATGATATCCCAATCCTCTGTATACGCAATAAACTCCAGCTCTTCTATTTTGCCTGAAAAGCTCCATGCATTTAGAGCAGGCAGCTCAATAAGCCATTTATCCGCACATAGCCCAGCAATATTCAACCTATTAAAAATCCCACTGGAAAGTTATGTACAAGTAAAACAAACTTTCAAACAGTCACACAAGACGTTAAAATAACAATACTTATCTTCGGTTGTTATAATGCCAGTTGGTGAGCTGGCCAGTTACAGAGGTAAACTCTGAAGAAGTGGTTGTTCATGACACAATATTATATATATCCATATTAAATATTTTAGTTTTGCAGTATAGAATGAATATAAGCCAAAAAACAACAACAACAACAACAACAACAACCAGTGGGAAATTTCCACCTGATATGCTGCACAATGTCCAAAGTGCAGTGTGTGGGACACAAAGGAACCCTGGGTTTCACACCTGTTTTGAGGATAGAGTTGCCACCTTTTCTTGAAAAAAAAAAAATACCGGCCTTCCTATATAGTTATCTTTTTTTCCTATTAATAACATTTGGATCAACCATCAAAAATACCAGCCAGGTGGCAACCCTATTTGAGGAGATGTTTTGTGCCTCCACAAGCAACTGACCTGCACCTCTTAAACTGCACCAAAATGCAATATTGAAATTGTGTTGCACTCCTTAATAATGAGATTGTGGGTTTTGCAAAAGCAACTTCTTTTTTAAAATACAGTGCGTGAAAGAAGTATGGCTCTCTGCCCTACCCATGTGCTTCTTTTTCTATGTCAAACTTACAACTGAAACCACATGCATTTGCACACCACAAAAAACCTGGGGAACGCTAATATCAAGTCTTAGTGTTTTTACAATCTTTAGCATGTTACAGCGCATACTATCAGGGTCGGATTTACATAGTGGGTGCCCCTAGGCCCATTGATCGACACCACATTGTCAATGCATTATAAATAGTTTGCAGCTGAACCATATACCACTATTGCAATAAGTGAAAATAAAACCACTATTCAGACCTGTTCAAAATATTGTTTTTAAAGCCCAGATATGACATGACTCTGCATGTTGTTTCTATAGGAACCTTAATTAATAGCATGCACAATATCTTCCAACACAATATCCTTACACAGCAAATTCCATATATTTATTAATTTCTTAGCTTTAACAACCTCTGTATTACATGAAATGTCTTAAAGCCTGTTAAGTCTTGATATTTTCAACATTTTTGATTAAAAAGTTATATGAAGGTTTATACCTAAATTAATTTCTCAGTCTTTATATCACAAATAACTTGGCTATTTCTTTCTGTGTATTTGTGCCACAAGAATTTCTTTTGTTTATGTAAAACTCTTTCGGGGGAATGTAATTAAAGTTGCAAAGAGAAAAACATTGCGCACTCTTAAGAAGTGCTTGAAGGTGTCATAATCTTTTCGAGGAAACATTGCGACTTTTTCAGTAAGAAGTTTTATTACATTGACAGCGCATTAGCGCA
>CM044443.1:43369616-43382777 GCA_024363595.1 Xenopus borealis
TATACATTTTACAAAGGGACTAAGTTTTACCTGCAACTTACTTGCTGCTTTCAAAGTAGACACCAGTGGGATCACGTGACTATAGTCTGGAGGGGTGGGAGCTACAACAAGGAGCTGGTCACAGCTATATATATAATGAATAACTGGGTAACATTTCCTCTAACACCTCCTGTAGAGCAGAGCAGACAGAGTAACTCTTCTAACATTTCCTTCTTGTCTCTTTCCCATGCTCATCCCAAGTCTGTGTTTCAAATTATCTCTATAAACTATTTTGATGCAGACAGCACCTACTCCTGTCATTCACTAATATATAAAAGACAAATATTTTTGTTGAAATATGAGTAGTGATGGGCGAATTTATTCGCCTAGCTCGAATTTGCTGCGAATTTCCGCGATTCGCCGGCATCAATTCCCGATTTTCTCAAATTTTTCGTGAAATTGTTTGAAATTCATAAATTTTTTGTGAAAACTTTAGAAATTCACGAATTTATGGTGAAATTGTTCGAAATTCACGTTTTTTGTGTGAAAATGTTTGAAATTCATGAATTTATAGTGAAAACGTTCTAAATTCACGAATTTAGTGAAATCGTTCAAAATTCATAAATTTCTAGTGAAATTGCTTGAAATTCATGAATTTCTAGTGAAGTAGTTCTAATTTCAAAAAAATTTTTTGAAAATGGTTAAATTTCACAAATTTTTCGTGAAAACGGTAAAATTTCATGAATTTTTTGTGAACTTTACATTTTCGCAAATTTTTCTCCATTTTGTGAATTTCTCTGGAACTTTGCAAAAAATTCGACGAAGCGAAATGCCCCAGATTCACCCATCACTAAATATGAGGTCATGTCACAAATCCCAAAATTGTGAGTGTTTTGAGTATTTTGTTTTGTAATATTTCATACAAAGATTTGAAAAATTCCCAAAAAATATTTTTAAACAACAAGCTTATAAATGTATAATTACACTTTACATTAGTCTGGTGCAAATAAAACTTTGCAACTAAAGACAGTTGCACAGATTTATCAAAAATTGGAATTTTCTTTTTTTAAATTTATACAGTGACAGCATGTGAAAAAAGATCAGACTGCTTTAGTTTCCCTTAGACTTTCATTCTGTCACTTTTTCTTGCAGTTCAAAAAATGTTCCCACTCTTTCATCTGAAAGAATAAAGACATGCATGTTTCTGAACCATAAGAGAAAATGGGCTTGCCAGGTGGTGGATAACACATTTGTGGTAAAAAAAAAAAAATGGCACAAGTATGGAACTACAGTACAGTACAATTAAACCAGATCATAAAAATAAAATCATGAAATATTTTTGATTTTGTGAAACATATATGCATTTCCATAAGTGTGAAAATAATACCTGCAGAAAAACAAGTTTGTTTAATCAGGGGCCTTTGATATGTATGTTTCTTAACAAATCTTAAGTTGTGATTTATAAAATATAATTTTCAAAAATCTGTGCTAGAATATTTTGTTTTACCAGTGAAAAAAACATTTCAAGCAGGCAAAAGGACTGGAAAAAACACCCTTTGAAGTCATAGAAAGAAATGGGCATTCACTACAAATGCATTTGGTGTGAGAAAAATTGCAAGAAAAAACACCTAGCCCAAGAAAAAATGTGCCACACCAAGGGGCTGATTTTTCAAGGGCCAAGTGTTTTTTTCCCCCTCAAATTAACTTAACTAAAAAAACTATAATACTTTACTCTATCAATTTGATTTTTTTGTAACCCGAAAATGTGCTTTTGACCAAAAATACAACTCAAATACTAAGGGGTAGATTTACTAGGGTCAAATTCCAAAGTGAAAAAACTTTTTTTAAAGGGTTTTTTTGATTGAAAATGGACCGAAAATCGTTCGAATCGTTTGATTGAATTGTTCAATTCGAAATTTCCCTCGAGAAATTCGATTTTCAAAATATTTCAAATCCAGTCCTTAAAGATTCCAGGAGGTCCCACATAGGCTAAAATAGCAATTTGGCAGGTTTCAGGTGGCAAAGGGTCGAATTTGAATTTTTTTAAAAACACAGTACTTTGATTTTCGAATGGTCAAATTTTAAAACTTTAATCAATTACTTCGAAATTCAAAGTTAAATTGAATTTTCACTTAGACCCTTAGGGGCAGATTTACTAAATTCACATGTATTCACATGAAGGATTCGAATATTCGATCGAATTTTCAAAAAGATTCGAATTTGAATTTCAAATATGCAAATTAGACAAATTTGAATTTAATTTTATTCGAATATTCGAAAATTCGATGGTCGAATACTTCCCCTTTAAATTGTAATTCGACCCCCTAGTTCGCCAGATTAAACTTACTGAAATGGGGATCATTACCTAAGATCGAATAGGAAAAATTCGATCGATCGTTTAAAAATCGTTTGAAAATTCGAATCGAATTTGATTGAATTTGATCAAATTTCCCTATTGGATCATTTGATAGATCAAATTGGGCTAAAAAAATTTGAATTCGAATTTTTTTTAATTCCCCACTATTCCCTTAGTAAATCTGTGCCTAAGGGCCGGTACACACGGGCGTTTTGGACCTGCTCTCCCCTGCGTTGCGTTTGGCTGCGCTCAGCCGCAGGGGAGCGCAGCTCTAGACGCACCTCATTTTGTTCAATGAGGTTGTACCCACGAGACGCGTGTAAGCGCCAAACGCAGATTCAGACGCAACATGCTGCATTTTTCCTGCGTTTGGCGCCTACATGCGTTCATGTGAGTACAGACCCATTGAAAATAATTGAGTGCGTCTATACCTGCGCTCCCCTGCGGCTGAACGCAGCAAAACGGAACGCAGGAGAGCGCAGGTAAAAACGCCCGTGTGTAAGGGCCCTAAGGGTAACATTTGCAAACTCTTTATTAAGAAATAATTTACTGATACTGCGCCTCCGCTCCTGGTAGTATACTGCATTAGAAAAGTTGATCCGGCTACGGTCCATCGTGTGGCGCTCAATTTCTCCTCCCTGCCTTCTAGAAGAGATAGCCAGGGAGGAGAAATCAAGCGATCGCCGGATCACCTTTTCTGAAGAGGAAAGGAAGAGCAGTATCAGTGAATTATTATATTAATAACAGGGTTTTGAACCTGTTTGGGATTGCCATGTTGAGCCACTATTCTTGTTCTTTTCAAGGTAAGAAATTTGCCTTGGATATCATGTCTGTTCACAGGACAAGTTACCTGTGTTTTTATATAAAAAAAAAACCTTAAAGGGGTGGTTCACCTTCAAGTTAACTTTTAGTATAATGTAAAAGGGCCAATTCTAAGAAACTTTTCAATTGGTCTTCATTATTTATTTTTCATAGTTTTTTAATGATTTGCAATTTTCTTCTGTTTCTTTGCAGCTTTCAAATGGGGGTCACTGACACAATCTAAAAACAAATGCTCTGTAAGTCTACAAATGTATTGTTATTGCCACTTTTTATTACTTACTGTATTCTATTCAGTCCCTCTCCTATTCATATTCCAGTCTCCAGTAGACTCCCGTAGTTTCCCAAGGTTCATGGATGGCCAGGTTCTGTATAATAGCCCTTTGCCCCTGGCAAGAATCAGTATAAAACTCTACTGTGGTGACTAGCAAAACTAAGTATGGAAAAGAATAAACGATTTGCAAAGTTGTTTTTTTGTGCTTCTGGGTTTTCCATCTAATTCAAGCAATAAGCAGTTCTAAGCCTAATGAGGACAGATTTGTTTTAACAGTAAGTTTAAGTGATTTTAGTTGTCCTATTCATAAACAGTTAGATATGTTGTTGTCATTAACTACTGTGGAAATAACCCTCTTTATGTTCAATGATTAATTACAGCCTACACATAAATGAAAAATCCATCTGGGTAGTAATGTCCAGCATATGAAGATACTTGTTATTACAGCAGGAGACTATGATCAGGGTTAGCAATGTTCTTCCTGTAATGAAGCAGAGTTCAGTGTTTATTAATGCTAATTTAATGTATGTAAAAGATCCAATCCTAATCACCAAACAAAGAGGAACATTAGAATATAGTTCTGTATTTGTCTTCATTCAAAATAAATCCAGGCCACTGGATTGAATCAATTGTGTATTCAAAATAACCAATGTATAGTATAGTATTGTATAGTGCCTTTCACTGTCAGCTAATTTAAGCGATTTAGTACTTTTATTGCCAGACCATTTTGAATATTTTGCACACTGTCACTTTAGGGACCTTTCCTGGGGAATCCCTTTTCAAAATCCGTTTTCAAGTGCACATTCCCCCTGAAGCTCAATTCAGTATGCATGTCTTTCTACTCCAAAGTTCTAAGCTGCAAAGCTTTCCTAAATTTGGCAAATTTGTGACATTTCCGAAAATAACCTCAAAACTTCCACTTTGCAGCACCTTATCTCCCACATATCATTAGGTTCCAAAGTAAAACACTAAATATGAACACCAAGGGGCAAATTTACTATTATTCCCAGAAATTAGCTTGACCAAATTCGCAATTCGATAAGTATTCGATCATCGAATGCTTATCGAATTGTTTTAGGCTATCATTTTGCTCGATATCCGATTTCTCGATAAATTTGTACGATCGAATCGTGAAACTTCATTCGAGCGTCGTACGATTCGAACAATTGAACGCTCCGATCATACGAATGGTATTCGAGCGGGAAGCTCCCCATAGGCTTCTATTACAATTCAGATGGTTCAATCTGGCGAAGTAGGCAGACGAATACATTTTTAATTTTGATTCCTACGATCATCGAATGATCGAATTATCGAATATCCGATCATTCGATCTATTCGATATTCGATGATTGAAGAGGCCAAATTTTACTTTACGATTTCACCAAAAATTTGTACGATCGGTATTCGATCGAATTCAATCAAACTTCTTCATTTCACGTGAAATTCATAAATTTGATCCCAAGAGTCACTAAACAGTTTGAGGCCCAATGTGTATTGGTTTACTTAAGTATGTGGCATATACAGAACCCAAAATGAAGACACCCCATACGAGCCATCAGTTCTGTTCGGAAAAATCAACACATTTACAGCATTTTATGAGGGACAAATGTACAAAGTACATTCACCCCAGAAAAACATATGTATTTGAAAAGTATACATTTCCCTGAATCCAAATTGGGTACAGGTGACTTTCTACTACAAGTTGCAAAGCTTTCCTAAACTTGCCGATCACCTCAAAGCTTCATTATTGCAGCATCTTATCTGCTGCATATCATTAGGTAACATGATAAAACACCCTAAATATGAGTGCCATAGATCTGCTGCAGTTTGATGCCCAATATGCATAGGTTTATTTAAGTACGTATGTGACATGTAGGGGCCCCAAAATTAAGAAAAAACCTATTCGGTTTATTTAATGAAGCAATTAAAGATGCAAGATACTTACCATCTTTTTCTGAAAATCTTACTTGTATGGATAATATGTACGAGTGTATGGACCAAACAAACTAATAAATTAATTTAAATCAATATTTAAATGGAAAACTGAAAATGAATTAATTGATTCACAGGTTTCAGTAGCTGCTTTTCATGGGTAAAGCAATAACCATTTTCTTCCTTTCTATGAGCAATGAGGGCAAATGTGAATAGCAACGTACACAGCAGAAACAGGCTTTTAACAAAATTAGTCAAATAGTGTGAGATGTGAGAAAGCAAAAATCACTGACCTTTCAGTATAATAACAAGAGCTGAAATAGCTTTAAGTTAAATATTTATAAGCTTACTAATAGCCTTGGAAAAAGGTTTTCAGAACATTTAAAATAATACATAATGTTACCATTTATATTTAAATTCTAGTATTGCCCTCAGGATAAGTGACCCACTGGCTTCAAACACAAATGTTTAATGTGTATATACGTGTATATACAATCACATTTTTATTTTTGTTTTACCTAATATTTGCATGTTGGTTTTACAAAAGAATTCAACAAAAGAACAATATGAAGCATGATCTTACAGTTGTTTGCTATAGTTCTTCAGCTAACATGTTCTTTACACCTTATAAAATATCTCCTGTTCTTCCCTCAGAGACTTTAGAGTGGGTGTCCCCAACCATTTGTACCCATGAGCCTCATTAAGATGTTAAAAGAGTTCGGGAGCAACGCAAGCATAAACAATGTTCCTGGGTGGTGCAAAATAAGGGCTGTGATTGGCTATTTGGTAGCACCTATGTGGACTGGCAGCCTACAAGAGGCTCTATTTGGCTGCACACCGATGCAAAACATATCCATAAACATATACATTAACATAGCTTTCCGTTATGAACAAGTGTTGTTAATAGGAGGAAAAATTCCCATGTTACCAAACTCTTCCAACAGCAATTTAGACATGGAGGGGCTGGGGAGGGCACCGGTCCAATTAGCTGATGTAGAAGGCAAGGGGTGTATAATAACGATTTCAGCATTTTTCTGTATTCTTTTCTTGCTCAAAGGCTGTGGGGTTTTTTTTGCAGCTAAACAAGATGAAGCTGAACTTTTTTGGAGATGGCAAAACCACAAATTTTTCTGCAAAACTGTAATGGGCAAAAATGTTTGCTCATCCCTACTGACAAATCAGCCACCAGAGAGCAATTCTAATAAGAGTTTGTGCATGATGTCACCTCATCTGAACAATTATGGTACATGAATGAAAACAAATATGTAGTTATATAAATTCTCTGTTCAGAATAACCATTTCCATAATGGCCAATTACCTTTCCAAGGAATCAAAACTACTACAAACTGTACTTTTTTATTTGGAGTATAGTGCTAGCTGCTTAATGTCTAAATTCATCGAGGCCACTACTTGTTTTAGTGAGGAGAATGGGAGGTTCTAAGATTAAAACCAGTCTACAGATGTGAATTGAGCATGCATGTGTCAGATCATGCGCATGGCACTCAAAATTTGGCCATACCAGAGCTAGAGTGTCAAAGCACAAGCCAGAGGATTTGCACCTAAGTACTGCCAGGATACTGTAAAAGAGAATTCCTGACATTGTACAAGTCTATAGAGTGACCAAGGTTTTCCTGGGCTTTAAACTGTTCACTGTGAGACTGACCTTCTATTCTCTAGGTCCATAATAAAATAACTTTAGGAAGCATACTACAAGTGCTTGTACAAATGAAGCTGGACAACATTGTTTGACTATGCATCAAAGGTGTCATTGATCACTATGCTCAACTACATTAAAGTGAACACTGGGCGAAACTCCATGCAATGTGGCTTTTACAATGGTATCTTGCTTTCAGGAGCAATAATACAGTTGAATATCTGCAGTAATAAGTCTGCAGGTATCTTTTTGGATAGAACTAGAATTGTGTTTAGTGTTTAGAATATTATAAGGATTATTCAGCATATCCTTGAAAATGAACAGTTATGAAATCAAAGAAAGATCCCTGAAACTATGATTGTGGTTACCCACCCCTAAAACATTTTAATAACCACTATATGAGCAGGTGGATTCAACACCATAACTGTTATTTTACACATATTTATGGCTTAGTTTTCCCTTTGAATTGGGTGTTTAGCTGCAGAATTTTGGAGGAATGATTAAGTTTAGTATTTGACATGATTTACTTTGTAGTTTGAGATCTTCTACAGTTATTTTATTTATTTTGGTTACTCTGAAATTTTTCAGAGTAAAATCTCCATAGCCTACACTGAGTTCTGTAAATATATAAAGACTATTTAAACCCAAAATAGGACCTTCACAATAGTATGTTTATCAGAAAGCCTATTCTGTGATGGTCTGTTCTAAGGAGGAAACAATTGTGATTAGGTGAATTCTAACTCAAGAACTGCTTGGCTTGTGTTATGGGCATAACAAAAGAACAAACTGAACTACTGCTTTATAACAGATACCTGGAATGTATGTATTCTTTTCAGTATTCCTGCTCTAAAATGAACTTTTGCAGAAATATTTATTAATATTTAATTTGTTTTTATTAACATTTCATTTTTCTTTAGTCTGCATTGTTTTGCCAAGGGTAGTTCCCCAAGCTAATAACATGTGGTTTTTGAAAGTAGACTTTGATCACCTGCTACAAGGAATCCCTCAGGGACGTAGATCTGACAGAGCTGCACAAGTTCTCTAATCGACACTTCATTTATTTCGCTCTACTGCATATGTTTTATTTCAGAATCTGGACTTTCAACTGGCCTGGAATGGTGGAGTTGGAGAATCACTAATATATGACATGTTCAATGACTTCCTGGAGCTTATACTGTTGACATGAAATCATGTCATGTCTTGCATTTTCTAAACAGGTCTTGCAAATTAAATTCAGATCTGAAAAGAAGCTATTGGATGTTTTCTTCTGCAACATAGTAAAAATGCCTATTTCCTTCATACAGGCCACAAATTCAGTGGCAAACTTTACATATGCTGTGCCACCACACATACTAACACATTGATGCTTGTTTTCTACTACTATTTGCTTCTCTCTCTCACTGACTGACATGTGATTCATTCAAAACTGTATAAACTGTCCACCAGAAGCTGCAGGAGAAAATACTTATAATGATAATACAGAGACCAGGTGGGATACTCATTTGAGGATTTGTTTGCATTTAAATGGTTGCTGACCCTGAAGAGCTTGGAAAAATGAAATGAGCAATATAGCCTACTTTAATTCTTGTTAATATGTTAAAATATTTTGGCATTTATAGTCCAGCATTAATATATTGGGGCTGTGTATTTTAGTTACCTTAAAAAGTAGGTTAACCACCCAGAACTGTTTGTACAGTATCTGTGTGCAAAACCTCATTCCAAGAAAAGTGTATTTATAAAATATTGGTCCTTCCTTTGTTGATATAACAAAGCTTTCCACTAGATGTTGGAACATTGTTGGTGGACTTTACTTTGGCATAAAGCATCCACCAAATCCAGACATGTCTGTCTGACTTCCAAATGGTGAGTGTGATTCATCTCTACAGAGAATACATTTCCGCTGCTACAGGATCCAATGCAGGGACTTTTACACTCCAGTATATGCTTGGCTCTGTTCTTGGTGTTGTTAGTCTTGAGTACTCATGCTTCCAGTGAATAGTTCTGGAAAACAGTAAGCAGTGATTATTCCAACTGAATATATAAATGTATGTAAGGGCATGTCTGGATACTTTGCAACAAATATAGTTGGGGTGATTCATTTACATTGATGTGTGTGTGTGTATATGAGTGCAAATACATTTATATATATATCAGAATATTTGCATAGTAACATGTTTAAGTTAGGTTGAAAAACAATCAATATCCATCAATTCAACCCCTTCAAATACACACTCATACCAACCTAAATATATATATATATATATATATATATATATTAGTATAATAAAAACACAATTACAGTATTATTTACAAACTGGAATAAATACCTACCAGACAGCAGGACAGGTACAGTCCTAAGCATTTTCCTGTTTGCGCTGCACACATTGTGATAGAGGTACAGTAATTAACCAAGTTAATTGGTTATTAATGGCTAACTTGCAACATTAAAATTTTCAATTATCAGTTCACGCAGTAAATAAGTTGCTTCTCACCGATACCTGTAGATGTCAGTCCTTTCATAATTCTTGGTAAAATGTCAGTCCAAATGGAAGTCATTTTTGTTCAAGCGTGCAATTCAGTAACACAGTAACAGTAAGTTTATTTGAAAAATGACACTTGTCCAACAAGTTCAATCTTTGAAATTTCTCTTGTTCACTTGTTCTATGAGCTTTCTTTCATAACCCTGCATTATCTCATTTGCTAAAAAGCCATCCAACCCCATACTTAAAGCTATCTAATTTAACAGTCAAGTTTATTATCTGTAATGAATCTAATGTCATTTTCCATTATGGATTTGCCTAGTACAGTCCCATTAAGAGTATGAGTGTCTGTTTTTACATCCCAGGTGCATGACTTTACATTGATCAACACTGAATCTCATCTGCCAATTACAGTCCACATCCAGTTCCAAGACCATACATGGAAAGATCTCCTTATTTGGTGAGCACTCTGCGGTGATCGATATCTGGCTGATCTAGTCATTTAGCCCTAAGGCCAAATGATCAGATTTTAACAGTAGATATACAGGTATACAAGTGAGGACTGGATCAATAAGCCAATAAGGTAATCGCTCTGATGGTATTTCAAACCTTGCCAACGAACATCTGGCTGATTTTCGACCAGAAATGGAAAGGGCAAAATTTGCAGTTTAATTCTGCACATATATGGATACTTTTATTATTTTACAATGAAACTTTTTCTGACTTGAGTACAAATAACTCTTTATTTACAGGAACATTCCATAAACATGCTAATACTCCTAAGTAGATCAGATAAACATTTCGTTCCTGAACCCATCTTATGCCAAGAATAATTTTTTTTTGCATTTGCTGGACAAACGATACAATATTTTAAAAATAAATATTTGTAACTTTCCCTTTAAGAATCCTTGGTGAGCATTTTTTAAATGTGTGCCACTTTCACTTAACAATTGCTCATGCTGTGCCTTAGGTTTAAGCATGTCCCGCAAAGGCGTGGCATAAAAAAGTGGGGCAAATTGATCTATTGGGCAACTCCAGTTGAACTGAATATGATCATTGATCTGTTATTAATTTCATATCATGATTAAACGGTTGGCACTGTTAATCAAATATTTATACCATAAAATATATAGTTTGTAATCATTTTAACAATCGTTATCCATTGCTGTTAAAATCTTTGAAATCCAGAAACGGATCCAGATTGCTATGTTATTTTCCTACTGAATGAAAGCTGATCCTCTTCAGTCTTTCACTCCCTCTCTCTCTTTCTCTGGCCAGATATCTGTGCTCCCCTAAGGAAACACGGTTATATTTGTAGTGATTTTCAAAACAAAACACGGTCTCCGTTGCTAAAAAGTTAAATCTTATTTTTCTCTATTTTGGAGATATTTGGGACTAAAGAGGAATGATAACCAGCCAAATTTCAATTTTTCCTCTACCATACCTTTTGGAAGTAGCCATTTGATACTGGTTTCTAATAAAATGTTTTCACACTATTTTGTGTTGTTTATCTTTATATGATAACACTGGAATTATTCAGTTGGAAGGAATCTGATATAATATTTATATCCGATAAGGGGAGTGTACACAAGTGTGGAAGGCATCTGTTGGGAAGGAAATGGTACTAATCATTAGACATACACCTTTACAATTAATAAACTGAAGGTCCACCTATTATGTAATGGTGTCTCCCTGTAGATCACTGTCCTGAATCTGTTTATGAGGACATTCCTAGCCCTGTTCTGAGCCAACCCCTTAGTAACATCAGAGCTGCGTGTTTCCTACAGTGAGGTACCATTAACTTATTGGTGGACCTTCAGTTTATTAGTCTTTAAAGGTGTACATGTCCACAGCCTAATCTATTTACAAGTACCATTGCCTTCACAACAGCTAACATTATGTATGTAAGTGGGCCAAGCATAGTTGGATAACTGAATGAATAAATCATTTTGGAAACACACATTGCAGTGAGCCAGAATGCTCTTTATTGCAGATTGTCTTGGTAGACATGGAACACATGCTTCAGCTTTCCTGGAACTTAAGACCAAAGGTCATATTTGTTTCCTAACAATTAAAGTTGCTACATAGCTGGGCCATTTAAAATGTTGCTTTATGCTAATGATATTTATAGGGCATAATTTTGGGCTACAAACTGATATACCACTTGTGCCATCTACCAAACATTGCATTCTATTGTCTCCCTCCTGTGAAATACTAAGGCCTGCAGGTGTTTGGAATGCAAATATCAAAATTTTGGAGAATATAAAATGCTGCACAAAACATAGCATTCTGTGGTCCCCTGTCTACTGACTATACCATAAAACTCTCTGTGCTTACATATAGTGATGGGCGAATCTCCCAAGATTCGCTTCGCCGAAAAATTCGTGAATTTCAGGAGAAATTCGCGAATTGGCGAAAAATTCGCGAAAAACGAGTCGCGGAACGCTTTTTACGCGCGTCACGTCAACTTTGGAAAAAAAACGACTCATTTTTTGGGCGAATTTTCGCCAAGGGAAATTTTGCTGGTGATTCGCGAATCGTGGGAATTTGCAGCGAATTCGCCCCTGGCGAATAAATTCGCCCATCACTACTTACATACACTCCTTGTAGAGAGCTCCTGCTTGGTATCTTTCTGGCATAGACTGATACAATATTATGGAGACTAGGAGGGGATCACAGTGTCAGTGTTCTACTATAGCATCAGTGTCTGCTCGCTAGTCATCCACTTTTTATGCTCTTTTGAAATTATTTTAATGTCAGTAGCTATTATATATAACCTTAACCACTTATTTTTTTATTGCTAGAGATGCATAATACAAATGGGACTAAATCCATTGCTCGAATACCTGTGACCTGAAGAACAATATATCAAAAACCAGTTCTTAAACCACAAGGGCAGCACATGTCAGTGCATTACATCACATTAAACAGAGGAGATCTGTAAAAGCAATTGAAGCACCTGCAAATCTACTGAGATTTTTCTCACATGTTTCACAGTGTATATTTGGTTTAAATGGAGGAAATAGAAAAATCAAAAGTATGTCATATATTTCCAGACTACATTCTTGATAAACCATATGGAGGAGCAGACCATACTTTTATCTGATGCTTTGTTACATTATTGCTTCTCAAACTGAATTTTTGCAGTTCATACATACAAACTAAACTAAAAGCAAAATCACAGAATTTAGTTTGCAAATGTGTGTCAAGAACAATTTTTAAAAAGCAACAAAATTGAATCATCTACCTACTAGGGATGCCTTGAAGTTAACTTTGTCAGTTATCACATGTGCAGAGATACCCAAAATCCAATTTATCTGACGTTTAGCCAAATTGCCAGTTGTCTAATCACTCACAGGGGACTTTGTGTGGAGAGACAGTAAAGCAGTTTATAAAAGAAAACATCTCCATCTCCGGATATTTTTACATTTACAGGTATACCTGTGTGGAGCCTTTATGTGATGTGGGTGGCAGTCTTCAGTCCTAGCACAACCAATAACAGGATATTGATAAGTTAAGTTACTACAGGTCTGTTATGGGGAGTATACAATAAAACTATAAATAAATATATAAAAAATAAGATTAGTTAGCTAGTTAGGTTTGTTGCCTCTTGCCGATCAGTCTCTCAGCAGAATGGGGAGTGTCTTGCACTTGGTTTTCTATGATG
>CM044443.1:43393346-43405235 GCA_024363595.1 Xenopus borealis
TTTTTTTTTTTTTTTTGCCGAATTTGTAAATATACCCCTTGCTGTAGGCTATTCTCATAAATTTCACTGTAGTCAGTGGGATGTAGATAGTGAGAACTTTTCAAAATTCTCATTCCAGATTTTCTTGCCCAATTTACTCATGTATACCTTTAAACAGAGCAGTTTATTCATATCACAAATATTCAAAGCCTTTTTAAGTAAACCCAATATGGCAAACGATAGGTAGGCAGAGGGGTTGGTTTCTGCTTCAAATGCAGCACCATAATGATAGTGTTTTACAAGGCAGGGCAGCAAACTTCCATATGGTGACAGGCCTATGTCTTTGTGTTTCGCCTACCCCAAACCTTGCTCCATATGTGTTTACATGTACAGTATATTGCATATATGGTGCCTGTGCTCAGGTTTCCTAAGCATGATTCTGTATATATGGTCTACTGATAAATAGTAAAATAGGCCCATTTGCTGACTACAGTTGCAGTTATGGGGAAAATAAGTTTACATGATTTTTACTCACCAGTAGGGCATTGTAAAGTACAGAATATAGGCAGTATGTCACAGTAGTTCTGCGAATCCTATCGCTCAAATCCCTCCCGTAACTTTGACAGTAGCAGCTCTACATATTTTGTGCACGCCTGTGTCTGCTTTATCTAAGGAGCATTCTTGGCCAATGGAGTGTTCCTTGCACCTGTTCCTGCACTATGACAACATAGGAGCTTAAAGCATATTAATGTCTCTGCGCTCATGAACAGTGACACAATCACCACCTGCCGAAAAAAATGATTGCCCTGGTATAACTCTAAAACCGTAGCACCCTTTTTATCTGTGTTTTAGCCATGTCTAATGAAAGGTTATGTATGCGGCACAGGACTAGATTTAGAAGTAGATTTTTAAATTTATATTTTTCATGTTCTACTCCTCACTTACAAAACTCACATTGTCTCAGAGACTGCTGTTCCTTTCTGGTACTGTATATTTTGCAATTTAGGGATAAACAATCTCTGTTTTGTTTAAAGGGGAGGATTGCACCAACTGTCAAAATCACAACTAAACGTGCAAGGTAAGCCTGGCTGTTTGCATGTCTGTGTGCCGGTGGATTTTCATTTTCATACTGTCGAACTTACCAGGGAGGATCAAGTGTAGTGGAAGAGACCCACATGAACCTCACACAACCCTAAAACTCACCTGAGGGTGGAGCAGGGGAAGTGTGACATAGCTTGTGATTCCAATAAACGAGTTACACCGGAGAAGGCAGAACCTAGTCAGTCAGCAGGCAGCAAGATTCTTGAATGAGGAAGCAGGCTGAGGTCAGGAGTGGAGAAGGAAGCAGGTCAGTCAGGCAGAGGCCAAAAGAAGAAAGTTAAATAAACAGGAACAGGCTAGATTTCTACGAGAGACCAAGATTCCCAGGCAATGATTTGCATTCCGGAAGGGCCTTAAATAGGACAGGAAGGGCATCATGACATGTGCTGAGTATGGGCCATGATTTGGGAGACACAACATGTGTGCGCAATGCATCTTGATGTGCAGTGTGCATGCACAGTGCATCTTGGCGCATTTGCCAAGACGTGTGTGGTACACAATTACATTCATGTTGTAATGTCTGTGGATCGCCATAAAGTTTGCACCAAGATGTACATACTGCATTGGCTCCTGCACAGATGCCAGGACTTTGATGACACACATCCTGTGAGTATCCTTGCAATTGTGCAGTGAAGGTGTGACAACAAAAATCATACAGAAAATAACAAATACTAACCTCAAACTGGTCTAATCCTCAAGTCTCAATTGTTCTTTGATGGGGTGTCTTTTGTATTAAATCCTCTAATGAACTTGTAAAGAGTAATCTTATCCACACACAACACAAGGGCCTTTTTTCCAGGTAACACAAACCCAAGCTTTCCTCATAGTTTAGCTATAGTTTTTTTTTGTTTTGAACTCTTTTTTTTTTTATAAAGTTTGTTACTGAGAAGGCACAGACAGTTAGTTGAAATAATTGCACATTACTTGACAACATATAATTTTGGTTACATAGTCTTACATAGGTTTTGCATATTTTAAGGCATTTGCTTCCATGTGAGATAATAACATTGTATTTTACACATTACAGGTTGCAGTTTTGTATGCAGGACACCAGGCTCGCACAGAGGTATATATATTAGAGGTTTAACTCTTAGGGGTTGGTTTGTCTTATCATGTTGTAGTTTGGGGGTTTCCAAGCCAGGGGTTCCATATCTGTTCATACTTATCTGGGTATCCCCTGTTTTTGTAGGTTATAGCTTTGTATATGAGTGCTTGGTTCACCGAGTTAATCCAGCCCTTCAGTGATGGATTTTGTGGTGACAACCAAATACTGGTTATTAGTGATGGATACCAGTACATATATCCACTGTGTTCAAACTGGTTACTCTACGGGTATATCTAAGATATATGGTATTCTATTAATGCCTACATCCAACACACATACCCAGCGATCCCAGAATACATGGCAAGATAATATAGGCCAACTTGATCAAGAAGAGTGGGAGGAGGCCCAAGAGGCCCCCAAATACACCTCCCCTTATGTATGAATGCACTATACAAACGTATATCCTACATATCTCACCCCTCTAACCCTTAGACACTTTCCAAGAAATATAAATCTGCAATGCCCCAAATGCCATTCCAACTGTCCCAACTTCTTCCATCTAATATGGGCTTGCCCAGTGATTGCCAGATCAATAAATTCGCCCATCACTACTGGTTATGTGTTTTCTTGCGCAGTGAAGCAATTCTGCCACTGACAGATATGCATTGGGGTACATTTCTTCTATGATTACCAACAGGCAGACCTTGGGGTCCAGGGAACTGGAGATCCCATGATGTTGTGTATAAATTTACTAAATTTACTAAGTCACTTGCACCCGGTATCTGGCAATCACTGGGCAAGCCCATATTAGATGGAAGAAGTTGGGACAGTTGGAATGGCATTTGGGGCATTGCAGATTTATATTTCTTGGAAAGTGTCTAAGGGTTAGAGGGGTGAGATATGCTCGATGTAGGATATACGTTTGTATAGTGCATTCATACATAAGGGGAGGTGTATTTGGGGGCCTCTAGGGCCTCCTCCCACTCTTCTTGATCAAGTTGGCCTATATTATCTTGCCATGCATTCTGGGATCGCTGGGTATGTGTGTTGGATGTAGGCATTAATTGAATACCATATATCTTAGATATACCCGTAGAGTAGCCAGTTTGAACACAGTGGATATATGTACTGGTATCCAAAGTAGGGTATCCTTGAAGATATTGTGCAGTCAGAGCATGGAGAAGCTGTAGGTATCTAAAAAAGAAATGATTAGGGAGGTTATACTCTAGTTTGAGCTGTTCAAATGACTTAATTTTGCCATTGTCTAGGACTTGTCCCATACACCATATGCCTTTCTCCTTCCAGAGTGTGGTGTCCTGCATTTTACAACATTCAGACAGTGAGTTGTTTTCCCATAATGGTATATAGTGCTCCAGTGATCCTGCTGGCAGAGGCCTATAAATCCCATTATCCCAGCACTATCTTCACTGTGTGGGTGGAACCAGTGTGATAGCTGCATCATCTGTGTGGAGATATAATAGAGAGAGAAACGGGGAAGTGCTAGACCTCCTTTAGCAGTTGGGTTTTGCAGGAGAGCCACTAGGGCCCTTCCACAGGAGTGTAAGCACATATGATGTGAGGGTCTGAAAGAGCCTTTGAGCCAAGAAAATCGAGTGCATTATCGTATAGATTATTTTGGGGAGGACCACCATTTTTACCAGGTTAATTCTCCCAACAAGTGGAAATTTCCCCCAGGCTTGAATTTTCTCTCTTGTATTTTTCAGCAAGGGGTATATATTTTCAGGCAGGTAAACTGAGGGGTCTCTAGTAATAATAATACCTAAGTACCTAAAGGCATTTGTTATGATCAGTGGGTGTGTGACCTCATAGACTCTGCGGATATTGAGGGTGGTGGATTTCCATGGCATAATGCCAGTTTGGTCAGGTTGTATAACATGCAAAGCCTGGTTGCCAATATTTTAGCTAGAATTTTGACATCAGTTGTGAGTAAGGATATAGGGCGATAGGAGCTGCAGTCTACCCTATCCTTCTCAGGTTTGGGGATGAGTACTATTGACGCCATAGAGGGTGACAAGGAGCCCTGCAATTTAGCATCCACATACAACATTAACAATTTAGGTTCCAGGTAGTTTACATGTGGTTTGAAAATTTCGGGTGGTAGTCCATCTAGGCCGGGGGCTTTACGATTTGGGAGCCTTAACTTCCTCCAGGGTTATTGGAGCGTTCAGTACAAATCTGTGTTATAATGTGAATTTAGGCATTTTTATCTTGCTTAAGTAAATTTGAGCCTCCATCTGGGAGAAGGGGGAGGTGGTGGAATACAGTTATTGGTAGCATTCATTTATTTGTAGGGGATCTGTTAGGATAGTCACAGCTTCATCTCTAATCTGAGTTATCACTGGGGGTGCAGTTTGGGCTTTGGCCATGTGTGCTAACAGTGGGCCCGTTCGTTCTCCATGTTCTAAATAGTTTTGTTTTACAAAAAACTATTTCTGTTTAGCTTTAACATGCATATAGTTACTTAGCTCTCTTTCACGTATTTTTCAAGCGGTCATAATTGGGGCCCGAGGGGGTCAGTGCGTGCACAACCCCAGCCTTTGTAACTTTGTTGCTTATTTGGGTTTCATCGATTTCGCCCTCTTGCTTAATGGCAGTTACTTGCGCAATCAGTGACCCCCTGAGGTATGCTTTAAATGTATCCCACACCAACCGGCAGTCAACATTAAAATCATTTTCATCAAAAAACATTTCCCATTTTTCTTCCAATTTTTCCTGCTCAGGGAACAAGGTTAACCAGAAGGCATTAAACTTCCACTTTGGTTGGGGTTTCATATCATACCATTTTAATGAAGCTAGCATTGGGGAGTGGTTGGAGATGCCTCTTGGCAGATGCTCAATTTTAAGGATAAGTGGGTGTGCTTGTTTGTTCACAAACACACAGTCCAGTCAAGACAGAGTTTTGTGAGTTGCTGAGTGACAGGTATAGAGGCGAGTTGTGGGGTTGTCATACCGCCACGGGTCAGTCAGGCCCAGTTCAGACATCAGTCGGCAGGCCTGGATTATTGGAAAGGCCACCTAGGCCTAGGGTGACAGGATTTTAGGGGGCAGCATGAACCAATCCCCATTGATCCGGTCCTGATGATGAAAATTTGCGAATAAAGGACAGAGTATGGGGGGTGACGGATGGCAGTGGGCGTAGGGGCGCCCTCTATGTCAATGCGGCCCTGTCAGTTGGGCAAATGGAGTGTTACTTGGTGGAGGTTGTTCTGTTTGTACCATTACATTTGGGGATAGCTTATCCACTGTATGGTCCCAGGTGTTATTAAAGTCACCCAGACAAATTGCTGGGATATTTGAGAATTGAGACATGAAGATTGCCCCATTTTGGATCACCTCTGTGTTGTAGTGTGGGGGTATATATACAATTATTATCAGTGGATGTGAGTTTACAATACAATTAAGAAATATATATCTGCCTTGTGGGTCCTTTGTATTGAGGACAGTTGAAATTGTACCATCTTCAGCATTCTAGCACAGTTGTTTTGTAGGTCTTGGCGGAGCAGGGAGATATCTATTTTTACCTCCTCGATTTTGGTAGTTGTAAGCGCAGTGTGACAGAGGTTTGGCCTTTAGTACCATGCTTAGGTTTGTTCCTGCAGGTAGAGATGGAGACGCACTCAAAGTTTAATAAATAACCCCATCACTTATACTCTAAGGGGGTTATTTATCAAGCTCCAAATTTATCTCAGTATTTTATTTTAGAACTTCTACCATTGACTAACGCACTTCTTATTTACATAAAAATGGTCAAATAATTTCTACTTCATGATTTGCAACTTGTGAAAATATGTTGGATGTGACACTTCAACATTTTGGTTCTCACATAAATCTCACAATAATTTTATTTTCCACAATACAATACAATGCAAAAATGCAGAAATCAAAATATACATATGAAATTGCTTTAAATCAATTGAAAGGGGTCGAATGTGAAGCTCTAACGAGCCTACTGACAGACTACTTTTTTCAGTTTCACTAAGGCTGGATCTCAACATTTCTGTCATGCTTGATATGGTTGCATGGCTCTGTACGCAGCATGGGTAATTTTAACATGCTCTGTTGTGAAAACTGACGTTGCCAATGACACATCTGAGCAACCTTTGCTGCACTACAATTCATCATTTTGTACAAAATAAATTCTAAAGGTTGAAAAAGTTTATATATCTACTGTATATGTCTGTTCTAGTCTAGCTCATCCTTTTTATGTCCTAGATTCAGAAAGCAGCGTCACATAAAAAAAAGCTTGTAGACAGCATTGACCCCTCATACTTTGCATGGCTTGGTATAAAAAGCAGCAATAACTAGTTCATTATACATGTATTACCGGTGTGGGACCTATTATCCAGAATGCTCAGGACCATGGGTTTTCCAGATAAGGGGTCTTTCTATAATTTGAATCTCCAGGTATAAGTGTACCAAAAACATTTAAACCTTAAATAAACCCAGCACTGCTTTGCCTCCAGTAAGGATTCATTATATCTTAGTTGGGATCAAGTACAAGGCACTATTTTATTACTACAGAGGAAATAATTTTTCAAATGTGAATTTTTGAATAAAATGGAGTCTATAGGAGATGGCCTTCCTGTAATTTGGAACTTTCTGGATAAAAGGTTTCTTAATAATGGCTCCCATACCTATAATGACTCCTGTAAAATATGTAATTAGTACAAGGAAGCCCAAAGACATGCACCAGGGATGCCTACCTCGAGATCTACTCTTGCCACCTCCATCATGAGATCAACCTTAAGAACTCATAGCAGGATGGCACAGAGGCAATTCCATGTATAAATATCCCCAATACCCAATTTGCCAGAATAAATTGAAGTCAATGGGAAACCTTTACATGCAACACATTTTTTTTCCTTGACAGACTACTAGGAACTTTAAAGTGATGAACTGGTTGACCGCGATCAATGTCTTGGCTACCCCTGACATACACCATCTAATTATTAAGTTCATCATTTGTTTTTATAGCAACAATTGTACTTTACATAAAGGTATGGGAACTGTTATCCAGAAAGCTTGGAACCTGGGGTTTTCCGGAAAAGGGATCTTTGCATGATTTGAATCTTCATTCATTACGTCTACTTACAATTAATTTCAACATTAAGTAAACCCAATTGAGTCTCTAAAAAAGTGTAATTATATTTATTTTGTAATTGCAATGTACTGTTGTATTATTTTGGATAGAAAGAAAATCAGTTTTAAAATTTTGAACCATTTGATTAAAATCAGTCTATGGGAGACTGCCTTGATGTAATTCAGAACTTTCTGGATAACAGATTTTTGGATAACAAATACCATATCTGTATTAAAAAAAGGGGGCTCAAAATTACTTGTAACCATTAAGGATTACGAGACAGGAGAATTGCAGGAAGCATTGACTTATTGGTCAGAGGAGAGAATCAGCTTGAAGAAACATTTTGCAGTCAGATAAGGAATTAGGTTATGAGAGAAGAAAAGGGGAAAAGATCTGAACCAGAACACAAGGTCTATGAAGCAGTGTGTTTTGACATGAAAGACCGGTCTGGTTAAGGAGGACCAGCATTATGGTAATTGAGTCAGTTCTGCTAAGTGATAAATAAGCCATTACATTAACTGGAATTCAGTTTGTCTTTTTGCGGATAACTGTAACAGTAATTAGCAAATATAGTAATTGCCATATTATCTATTCAACAATTTTCCCAAAATTGCTACCTACCAATTGGCATCAGTATTTCTCTACTGCAGCTATAGGCCATAATCAAGTAATGCTGGTATTTTTTCATATTTGTGGGGCATGCCACATCTGAGGTTTCACTAGGCATTAATGAATGTTAGTAGAAGTTCACTATGAAATGCTTGTGCTGATGATTTACGTTAGTGAATCTTTGCCAGGTTTTGGCTGCCGAGATGCAACTTCGCATTTTAGTGAATTATCATAGTGGTAGCAAATTTGCACCTGACAAAGTTGCAAGAAGTGTGGCGAAGCCTTCGAAAATTAGCCATTTAGTGAATTTGTCCTTTTTGTTTTTCATAGCATATTAAGTATTTTTAATGCATATATACGCCATGTTCCACAATATTGTTACTCCAAGATTAAGTTCAACAGTGATTGACTGTTTGTGCAGCAGCTGAATCATTTCAATGTCCCAATGAGAAATAAATATTTTCCCACCCTTCACATATATGTCTATAGACTGTTATCTGAGACAACATATTCAATTTGCCACTTAGTCAAAAACCTGACAGCCTATTCCATAGAGACTCTCTTTAAGGAGACTAACATATTTAAATGACTTCCATCTTGTATTCACTGAATAAACAGTTCACCTTTACTGAGTTTAGGGTTAAAATAACACAATATAAAGAAAACTAAAAAAACATTACCATGCATTTAAAGCCTGAGATCATACCGAGCAAGGAGCTACTACCATGTCACACCTGTTATATCTTAAGCTGAAACACAGAGCACACATAGAAGGTTATATAGTGAATAAAATACCCCCTATTGAAAGTGCTTGCCAGAACTATATATTTATAGGAGGAAGATAGACAGGATTATGCATCTGCTACAGAGTGCCAGCAGACACAAGGAACAATAAAGCCTTCCTCGCTCCCCAAATAGCCATGTTCATGGTCAGGCATTTTTATAATTTTCAAATTAATTGTTTTCTGTTGTACTGAGCTGCAACATTACAATAAAAGGATTTCTTTAACTGCTAATCCTTTAAAGACAACCACAAGAATAATGAAAATGTAAGGTTCATAAACATGTAGTTATTTTTATATTTTTTTTTTATTCTGAGCCTTTAAGTAAATACCTCAATAGAATATTTTCTATTGCTTTTTAATAGTTAGGCAATAGCGCATCAACCCTAAATCTCCTATCCTTTGGTGTTTTTCATGCCAAAGATTTTTTATCAACCAGCTGACACTACATGCAATAAGAGACAAGAGGGGCGATCAGGACAAACAGACCATTCCAGTGGCGAATAACACATGCTTAATCTTTCTACAGGAATACCACCAAAAGGAACAGCTGAAGGTTACCAAGATCAAAGGCATTTTTGTTATTCCTAAATGTCCATCAGCTGTGAAAAGGAAATGATGTCCATGCACTGGAAGAGGTTTAGTGAAAACTATCAATAATGTTTTAGTTGCCCAAAGAACAACCTGGTTGAATATTATATAATTCATTACATTTGTTCTTCCTCTGAATTAGGCTTAGGCTAAAATCAAAGTTGCATCTATAAGCTTCTGAAAAATATTATATTGTATTTTAAAACATCATAAATGGCATAGTAGTAAAACTGTATCAATATTTATATAGTGAATGGCACACGTCTCCATGAAAAGCTGCTTCTACCATACAGTAAGGTGAGAACTTTGTTTAGATGGTTTTAGATTGTCTTTATGTCTGCCTTTCTCATCTCTCTCATGTGAGTGGTGAGCCATTCTATAACATAACAAAAGTTAACTTAAAGGGGAACCACCCCTTTAAAGGAGACAGAAACCCTAAAAATCAATAGGACTAAAAATGCCATGTTTTATATACTGAAGTTATTGCACCAGCTTAAAGTTTCAGCTTGTCAATAGCAGCAATGAACCAGGACTTCAAACTTGTCACAGGGGGTCACCATCTTGGAAAGTGTCAGCTGTTGAAAAGATAAGCTTACTGGTTGTTGCAAATTATCAAGCAGAAAATTAACTTTGTCTGTAATATAAGCTGATGCTACAGGGCTGATTATTAAATTCTGATGCTAGTTGCACTGTTTTCTGTGCTGCCATGTGGTAATTATCTATATTGATTATTAATTAGCCTTATATTATGACATTTATATTATGTGTGTACTGTATATTGTGAGTGGTCCCTAAGCTCAGTAAGTGACATCAGCACAGAGCATGTGAATCAGTGAATCAGCAGAAAAGAAGATGGGGAGCTACTGGGGCATCTTTGTAGGCACCAATATTTATTGCTAAAGGGCTGTGGTTGCCTGGGGCTGTTACAGAAGCACGAAACCTTATGTACAACATTTCTAGGCTACTTCTTTAGTTTAAATTTCTTGTGCCATCCAATGTCGGTTTGGGATTCCCTGGAGGGGCATTGCAATGTATTGCTTACAATAGTTTAAACAGATAATATTACACTTCTTTTCTGAAATGAGAAACATTTGCATAAACACCTTGCATATGGGTAGATACAAAACTATACATAAATGTGCAAAGGAACCTGACTTTTTATATGAACCTATGCATGCTGTATAGCCTGTCAATCATGAAAGACAACTGGTATTTTCTGCAGTAACATTCACATCATAAGCGTCTGGTGGGACTGAAATACGTTGTGCTCTGCAATCCTTGTGTTCCGTAATCCATTCAGAAACACGAGAAAGAAGCAGCAGCTGCGTAGAGTAAATAACATTCATGCTCTTCATTTATGGTCATATAATACACTGGACCTTTGCTTTGTTTGAAGTGATTTCTAACCACCAGCTAGCAATATTGCTGTGTGATTATATTCATCCGCTCTGATCGACTACATATATTTGATCTACGGTGCACAAATAATGAAATAGGTTTTTCTCGTAATCATATGGTAAAATTTATTATAAATACAGTGTGCTTGCTTGTCTAAAGGATAAACAGTTCAGAACAGGATTTACAAAAGCCACACAAAGGCTATGTGTAATGCTGACTTTTTCCAAGACGAGTCTTTGAGATATCATTCAAAGCAGCCATGATCCCCCCCATTCACCCCAAACACATACACAAGAGAGTCTTGCATCCTACTTATGTACACAAAAAAGCCAAGGATAACATGTGGCTTCTGTTTGTAATAATGCCTAGCAAAATAAAGAAGGCAAGCTCTCCTTTATTAAAGCTTACACTTTAATGAACCTGGTTCTCTTTACCTCCTGTTTCAGTTAGAATATGCCTTGGAATTTGTTGGTTCTTTGCAAATACTTAAAGGAAGAGTAACACCAAAAAAAATGAAAATGTATTAAAGTAATGAAAAAGATAATGTTCTGGTGCCCTGCACTGTTAAAACTGGTGTATTTGCTACAGAAACTCCACTGTAATTTATATTAACAAGCTGCTGTGTAGCCATGGGGGCAGCCATTGAAAGTTGAAAAAGGAGAAAAGGCTCAGGTTACACAGCAGATAGATAATATTTATAGTAAACAATGTGACTCTACAGTGCTTATCTGTTATCTACTGTGTATCCTGTGCTTGAATGGCTGCCCCTATGGCTTAACAGCAGCCTGCTTATATAAACTCTACAAGAGTTTCTGTAGCAAACACGCCAGTTGTAACAGTGCAGAGCAACTGTTTAATTTAATAATGATGGATAGCTATGACAATTAATATGACTAAATAATCATGTAACCCTTTGTTTGTGTGACACTCCACATGTGGCGCTTACCTGATGTCACGGGACAAACCTGAGCCACTCCGCAGTGGTACTGGGAGAGACTGGGTACCTGGTACTTACTAGCGCAGTGCCTCCACCTAGTGGGGGATCTGGGAATGCACCTACAGGTGGCCCCACTAGGAATACTGTAATAACATACATAAAGTATTGGTTAAACTGAATTATATAAAATAACTGGCCAACTAGTACATGCAGCACTCCTAACCGGTGGCAATAGGGCCCCACTAACTAACTTGCTAGCACCAAGTCTACCTAAATAAAACAGTCTCTTTATTCTTCAGCACCTCTTTTGGGTACTGTCCCTTTAAAGGAACAGTAACACCAAAAA
>CM044443.1:43408584-43452774 GCA_024363595.1 Xenopus borealis
TTTTTTTGTTTTGCCAAAAAGCAATACAGGTATGTGCCCTATTATCCAGAATGCTCAAGACCTGGGGGTTTCCAGATAAAGGCTCTCTCTGGAATTAGGATCTTCATACCTTATGTCTACTATAAAATAAATATAAACATTAAATAAACCCAAAAGGCTGGTTTTGCTTCCAAAAAGGATTAATAATATATTCATTTGGATCAAGTACAAGGTACTGTTTTATCATTACAGAGAAAAAGGAAAGCAATTTAGATAAATCTATTCTATGGGAGACGTATTTCAGTTATTTCTGGGTAACGTATCCCATAACTGTATATAATATCAATAAATATCAAGCAAAATG
Source organism: Xenopus borealis (assembly GCA_024363595.1). Classification (NCBI taxonomy): domain Eukaryota; kingdom Metazoa; phylum Chordata; class Amphibia; order Anura; family Pipidae; genus Xenopus; species Xenopus borealis. The sequence goes on from CM044443.1 coordinate 43,408,928, forward strand.
ATAGCCTGAAACAATTCAATAAGCATTCGATGGACGAATGCTTATCGAATTTCGAGGAAGATTGAGCCAATTTTGGGGAATAATAGTAAATTTGCCCCTAGATGTGACTAGACATAAGGGAGGTAAAAGTAGCTAGTAGGCAGTTTGCGAATGAGACAATGGTTACTTAAACAAGGTTAAAGTCTATTAGATGAGCCAGTAAAACCCTCAGAAACCTTATCCTTTAAAACAGTAGAAAATAAATATATAGCCATCTCTTTCCTTAAGCAAACCCATGAGAAAAATAAATCTGTTTAATCTGCAAAATTTCAGACCTTCCATTACAGTACAATTTCTAAGATGTGATACTTACCAGTACTGATCCAGTTATGAAGATACAACCTTGTATTTATATCTTTGTTCACAAACATGAGACTGATGACCCAAACCACTCCACTGGTCTACAATCTTCTTCCTGATTTTGCTTGATTTACATTGATTCAAAATGTAAAATTGAAAACTTAAAAACAACTTAAAGCAATGAATAAGAAATAGCAATGTGTTTAAGTACCTTATGTAGTGCAGAGAAAATACATGACATGCCCATGGATTGATCACAATCTACTGAACTCTTTTCATATTAAACAGATTTTTGATGACAGATCAAAGCAAAACTACACCCAGAGAAAATGGAAATGTTTCAGTTCTGTTTGACTTTTCCTGCACAGCTGGACAAACATACAAGACAGCTCATTTCAGCAATCAACAAAAATATCCATCTCATTATCTATTCTATACGAAACATAATAGTTACTTCTTTCAGAATTTCCAGCTACAACAACCACCCCAATATAGCTGGGTTATGTAATACAAGTAGTACATTCTACTACACAGGGCCACATTTACTCATCGGCCACCCCTAGTCCCACTACTATTCCCCCTGCTACCCTCCCCTTGACAAGTACGCATGTGCAAATTTCTTTCTTCAGGTCCAGAACACTGAATATTGGTGCTGTGGAAATTTTAAAAACTCCTGCATTTCCTTAGTGCTTCAGATGCAACTAGGTGGTGTGCAACCTCTTAAATCATGCCGTCCTGGGCCTTTGTGGCCTTCCCACAAATTTTGGCCTGCTGCTACAGATCTAGTAACCAACAGCAATCAAGCACCAAGTAGTGTTTATAAACTGTATGGATTATTCTACCTGGTAAAATGTTATTTCTTTTTTTACATATGAGTTGTGCTACAGCCCTACCTGTTTTATGTGACATTAAGAAAGCAAGAGGAGCTATGCTTTGAATTTAAAGCATTCCAAGGGGCATACCTGAAAAATCAGGTAGATGTATGACAGAAGTTTATAAAGATTTATGTCAGTAGCTACTCTATACTGAATAGTTTAATATACATCTAATAGTTTAATATAACACTGTGACTTCAAAGTCTAAAACATGCAAACCATTAAGTGGAAGTAGAATATTAACATTATAGGTATCAGAAAGAGCTGAAGCTTGCATGCTAAATCTTGTTAAAGGAGTTGTTCACCTTCCAACACCTTTTTCAGATAGTTCAACAGAACTTTCTATTTGTGACTGCTTTTCAAATATTGATGCTGAAAGTTTTATTTTCCACTTTCTTTGTCTTTCTAAAGAAGTTATGGGAGAGGGGTCAGCGACTCTGTAAAATGTTCTAATTTGATACATTAGTTGATACTTTTCTTATCTTTCTCCCTGCTGAGCAGAATCCCTGAGTTTCATTAGTAAGGATAAGTAAACCTTTAAAATAATTGAATGCAGAATTGATGAGAGTGCTATTCTAAGCACTTTTGCAATTTACATGCAATATATATATATATATATATATATATTTTTTTTTTTTTATTCTAAGATACATGTGCTGTTAATATTAAATAATTTTGTTCCAACAGCGCCACCTGCTGGTCAGTGTCTGACCAGTCTGACCACCAAGTAGTCAAGGATGTTGTCAAGAGAAAGAAAGAGACTGCTCCTTCTGCTTAGGAAAACAATTAGAAACCTTTAACAAATCTTTCCTAAGCATAAGAACATCTGAGCAGCCTCTTTCTTTCCCCTGACAACTTCCTTGACTACTTGATTGTCAGACTGGCCAGAAACTGACCAGTAGGGGATGCAGTTGGAACAAAATTAATTCATATTAACAGCACATGTATCCCTTAATATCTTGGAATAACACAATGAAAGTAAATTGCAAAAGGGCTTTGAGTAGCTTAGTCAGTCAATTTTACACTCACTTGTTTTAACGTTTAATTATCCTTTAACGGTAATTATAATTGATACAATAGTTGCTGATAATCCACAGATGCTATCAACTAATGGAGAAAATTGTAACTATTCAGATGCTACACCTGGATTACTGAGCTGCCACACTGAAACTCTAGAGACTGAGCTATTGAAAAAAAAGTCTTTATTTTCAGTGAACTGAAACCGAACTGACAGTTTTTTTTTAACATGATGTCCTATTAATAAATTCATATTTTTGGATCAATCTTATTCTTCTCACTCCGAGATTTACCTCATGGAATTTAATGTTCCCTTACATGTGTACAGGATTGATATCACTTAAGATTTTTAAGAAATAATAAGTCAAGAGGCAAGTATTCAATCAATGGTTTCTCCAGACTCATTCATGACCACATGTCTCCATCTATCGTGGTCTCATCTTTTTTTAACAAAATAATATGTATTCATTGCACAGTAATTTGCTATCGAGCACATAATGCATATTTCCATTGTGCACGCACAAAACAAGTACGTTTCTGTGCAGTGCATTCCAAGGTGGCAAGGGGATTGTGCCAAATCCATTTGTATGGACTTGTTCACAACATCTTTTCAGAACTTACAGTATTTAAACCTGATAAAGTTGACCTGTGGTTCCAGCAAAATGCTTTAGTAATCATTGGCTGCATACTTCAGACCTCCAGTGGTAACACCATGTCATTACACCTTACCTGCATAGTGATTTTGACATACTACCTATGTATTGGGAGAGTTGTGGCCCAGGAATTTTTTGCAGTTGCAATTCAATTTTATTTATGTATGAGTAAATGTCAAATTGGGCCCATTTTTTATTTATATTGCGTGCTTTTTCCTCTTAATTGGTTGAAGAATAAAAGGACTAAAGTAATATTTCTCCTGGCAAAAGTGCAAGAGTGTGGAACTTAGTACGGATGCACAGAATCCAGAGTTTGGTTTGCCGATCCCAAATCGAAAAAATTATGTGACCTTTCGTCACACAAACAACAAGAAATTTTTTTGCGCTCACGGTTCTCTTTTCTCCTTGTTTCCCTAATTTGCATATGTAAATGTGATTAGGTATTCAGCCAAATCTTTGGGATTTGGCCAAATCCTAAAACAATGTATTCAGTGTATCCCTAGACCTTAGTGCACATTCAGTACCTCTGTACTGCTCTGTGATCCTTGCAACAGATTTTTTTATCTGGCATGAGGTGCACAATGCAATGTCATTGGATGTATACTATCGATGTCCTTGCAAGAAAAAGTCAAGTTGCACCACCAGACACAAGTCTAAATATGCAGATAGCCAGAGGGAAGTGGGGCATAGTATGGTGGCAAGTGGGGTGGGCAGATGTCAGAGTTTGGCCTGAACCCATCAACGACCTACAAAGAATGTTTGAATGCTGCCTGCATTTGCCAATGCTCTATTTAAAAAGGGCATGGTCAGCCCGGACGTCACTACCACACAACCCTCATAAATAGATCACTGCCAAAGGAAAACAGCACTCTATTAAAGCATAAGAGAAACAACAGAACACAGTGTTCAAAGTGCAAAAAACAGGGTACATTGTGCCCATTCTATGTACTTTGCACACTGCCTGGATATTCCTAAATGACCCTTAAAACCTTCTGGAAAAAAAAGTGGAAAAGCCACTTCAGTCTCCTGGTTTCCTACAGATTATAGAATGTGCTTATCATACCAAATGTTCAACAATTAAAATAATAGGAGCTGGGTGAGTAAACTATTCAGTAATTATTTCATATCAAAACATGGAAGGTTCTTGTTTCCAACTAATCCTGCATGTACACATGTAAACAGCAATAAACATTAGATTTTGCATTATTTTCTAGGTGATAGATTTCTTATTTATTTATAGACATTTCCCAATAAACAATAATTTATGCATCCATCAATTTTAAAGATTTAACACTGTTATTGGAAAAATAGGTGCTGGAAATTGGACATAATTCACTTTTTTATATAGAACTTTTGTTATTTTGCACACCAAAGCCTTAAAGGTTTCCTGGGCTTGTGTAGTGGAATGTAGTGGCTGTAACATATACTTCTATTATAACTTAAAGTTCCCGCCGTATGCAAATTAGGCTTCGCTAGTGTAACAGTGCTCTGCCTAGCAAAGTAACACTAGTGCAACTACGCTACTGTTCGCCGACCTGAGCGTAAATTCGCACTTTAGTGGATTTGCGTAGTGCTGGTGAAAGAAAGAAACAGGGGGCATGAAAATAAATGATGTACAAATGTGAATTTGAGGTATGTCTGGGGAAAAGAAAAGAAAAGATGTTTGTAGAGAGAATGATGGGGGAAAGGAGAAGAACATTTTGTGTTATGCTAGAGCAGAAACATCTTGTTCATCAGTTTTTTAATTAGGTATAGACATATACAAACTATTTAGTAACAAGGGCTGATTGTGCCCAGTGTTGTCTAGAAATATGATGGTACAGCTTTGAATTAATAGAATTGTGTTTTAAAAATGACTGTATTGCAAAAGATTTAGGAAAGTTGATGAATCAAGTCAGCTCCAGGCAGTATTTCTTAAACTGCAATATGTTTTTATTAGCAGTGTATGCACACTACATGTTTCGGGCAAACCCTTTATCAAGTGTAACAAAAACAAAGCATTATGGGAACTTAAATACCCTCATAAAAACCAAACCACCTCCCCCAATTAAAGTGACAGTGTGGTATATTATACCAGTCAACCTTTATCAAAATATCGTCAAGGCATTATAAAAGCCTAATTAGTCCATTGAAACCAGTTACTTTTTGGCTACATATTTTGAGCAACCCTGGGTAGGCTACCGGCATAGCAGTACCTTCAAGTTCCTATTGACTTTTTTTGCCGTCACAAGGACAGGCCGATTGATGCAATCTCCTTGGACTTTGATTATTACTTTGATTATTCACATGGATGGACTCACTAAAGTAACTGGATTCAATGGACTAATTAGGCTTTAATAATGCCTTGACGATATTTTGATAAAGGTTGACTGGTATAATATACCATACTGTCACTTTAATTGGGGGAGGTGGTTTGGTTTTAATGAGGGTATTTAAGTTCCCATAATGCTTTGTTTTTGTTACACTTGATAAAGGGCTTTGCCCGAAACATGTAGTGTGCATACACTGCTAATAAAAACATATTGCAGTTTAAGAAATACTGCCTGGAGCTGACTTGATTCATCAACTTTCCTGAATATTGTACCATAAGGTGTAACACAGACACCTGAATCAGCAGCCATAAGATTTTGGAAGTTGGAGCGGGAACCAGGAACCTGACTATTATTGCAAAAGATTTGACCTGCTAAAACATTCTCCATGCTATGGTATGCCACAAAGTAACTAGTATGATAGCCCAGCATTGGCTGTTTAACCATTCAGGTTTACAGACAAGCAGACTCTATAGAATGCTGAACTCTGCATATCCACAGTAGACTGGTGGTTCATTATGGGTGTGGGGCTGAAGTCCTGTATACAACTGCCTTGAGAATTTTGTTCAGTTGGTCATAAGTTCAAACATATAAATCGTATACAGAATGTAAGAAAGGGCAATGCCCTAAACATGAAGTGTGAATACAACAGTGCATTAAAAGGTACATGCCCTCAACATGAAGTGTGAATACAACAGTGCATTAAAAGGTAGCACTTAAGGGCAGGGGCACACAAAGCTACCTGCCCAGTGACTAATCGCTTCTTCAGGCAACTAATCTCCCCGAACTGCCTCCATGCCAACTAGAGTGTAAATCGTTGGCTAGAGGGCACTGGAAATGTGCTGGCGATTTACACTCTAGCCGGCATGGAGGCAGTTCTGGGAGATTAGTTGCCCGAAGAAGAATGGATTTGTCGCTGACCAATTAATCTCCCCAAGTGGCTTTGTGCACCCCTGCCCTAAAGGTTAGTGCAGAGAGCTGGCTGATCATTTTGCTTTATTAGACAGAGTTTACCAGAAGGCACAGCCATACATATGCTGCAAAAACAATTTGCCATTTCAAAAGACCTAAACTGCTTGAAAATGTGTGGACCCTGACACTGACATTGGCCAATGCAAGACTGGCCTGCTGCTAGTCTTACCCTAACCCCTTCCTTCTACAAGGAACCCCCAGCAAGACTGCTGTGTGAGGAATTAAATGAAGGTCTCCTCAATATAATGCAGGTTAACACTCAAGCTTTGAGTCTTTGCCACCAAAATATTTGTAGAAGTATTATTTGCAATACTGTTATTACTACTTTTATCTATTTGCCCCCCTGGAAAATTTTCTGTGGACACCTTTGATAGGGAAAGGAAGAGAATGGCACATAGTAAGAAAAAATAAATGCGTGATTTTAATAAATGAATTTTATACTTCTTTATAATGTTCTCAATAAGTATTTGTCCCCATACATTTGGGGTAATGAACCAGAATATGTGAAGGCAGAGACAAAAGGCAGCCTTTTAACTGCAACCCAGAGGCTCTATATTTCCATGTACTTAATATGAACTGGGCCCACTTGGAATTTTTTACCCTTGGTTTGCCACCAAAACACGGGCCAAAATTACAGGTAACCTGCAGCACAGGCAAAATCAGAATGCAGAAAAAAACACAGCCCATAATTTTGCATGTACCATTGTTCATCTACGCCACTAAATCAGATGACAACTAACGATGGATAACAAAAAATGCCCACTAAATCAAATCAGTAAAGGCCAAAAATCCACCCCATGCAAAAAATAAAAATGAACCCTTTGGTGAATGTAACTGTGACCACTACCATGCTTCATCCCGTATACATCCACTGCCTTACTCTATAGATAGATGCGATTTAAAGAAATGGGTAAATCAACATAAGTAGCTGCATGCAAGAGAAACATAATCAGTTTTATTTAATTGATTAATTTACTGTAGATTAATCAATTTTCTGCATATTAAAATTATAGTTTGTTTGCAGTAGAAACTAATATATAATCCCGCCCAATTTTAAGAAAAACTGCATTCTCCCAACTCAGTTATCCAAAGTCATTTTATATGGATGGATATGAAAGGGGGGTGTTTACTTGGAAATTCTCCCTAGGGGACCTTCTGTGTTGTTCTAGTTATGGGTCGAAAGAAAAAAATTGCCCCAACTAAATCCATCTGTGTCATAGTGTTGACCTTTCCCTGCTGGAGCTGATGCTCCTGATCAACAGTTGTTGCACAGTAGCTCATAACAATACTAAACGCATTTGACATGTAAATAGTTTAAGATGTTAAAGTCAGCAACAGACATGGAAGAAGTTTTGCTGTAGTAATTGTTTATTGCTGTATGAAATGTTTGCCTGCTCTATGCCGTTCATGGAATAAGATACATATCACAGAATGATTTTGATAAAGTATGGGGCATTTAGTCTCGTTCTATTGGTGGAACAAACCAATGTATACTGTTTCATTTACTATTGACTTCAGTTACAAAGCCAATGAGTTTTCTTTCACTGACCCATGACCTGGTGTCTCTCATAATACTTTGAGATGTCACTCTTATACACTATATAAAGAAGCAGAATTTGCTAAGGTGAACTCTATTGGGACTGTTTCACAGAGCACAGTACGATCAGGATTTGGGCAGTTCATTTTACCAACCATATCAGGTTCCTTAACAGAAAGGAAAAATGAAAGAGAGGGGAACCTTGAAGTTCCTTGAATTCCAGCTTAAGCGTTTGAATGTATGCATTTTGTACATAAAATACAAACTGAATTCACTGTTAAGGCACATTTAGTAGACAAATCTCCTGTTCCTATTATAGTGCCTGTTTAATGGCTGACAGCAAATTTGCAAACAATACCTTTAAAATTCTTTTTTCAACCATATTCGCTTGTTATTGGACTGAAAATCCCAACAATAATTTAACATTTTATCAATGGTGAAAGCATGCTATAGGGCAGTGATCCCCAACCAGTAGCTCTCCAACCCCTTGGATGTTGCTCTCAGTGTCCTCAAGGCAGGTGCTTATTTTTGAATTCCAGGCTTGGAAGCAAGTTTTAATTGCATAAAAACTAAGTATAGTGCCAAGCAGAGCTTCCTGTAGGCTGCCAGTCTACATAGATGATTCCAAATAACTAATTACAGCCTTTATTTGGCACCCCAAGGGATCATGCTTGTATTGCTCCCCAACTCTATTTAAATTTGAATGTGGCTCACTGTTAAAAAAAGCTTGGGGACCCCTGCTATAGGGGGTCTGTGTAGGAACATTTGGTCCGTACATTTTTCATAGGGATGCACCGAATCCACTATTTTGGATTCGGCGAACCCCCTGAATCCTTCCCGAAAGATTCGGCCTAAAACCGAACCGAATCCGAACCCTAATTTGCATATGCATACTTCCTTGTTTTGTGCCAAAAAGTCATGTGATTTCCCTCCCTGGCCCTAATTTGCATATGCAAATGAGGATTCGGTTCGGCCAGGCAGAAGGATTCGGGCGAATCCGAATCCTGCTGAAAAAGCCCAAATCCTGGCCGAATCCCGAACCGAATCCTGGCCAAATCCCGGACCGAATCCTGGATTTGGTGCATCCCTAATTTTTCAGCTAAGCTACTGTTAAATCTCAGCCTATGAAAAATATGACCAGGAGTAAATGTGCAGAGATAAGTAGGTATCATATTCACTTAAAGGTAAACACCATATTGGGTATACCATGAAGTAGATATTGTACTTTAGCTGCACCACAGTACAGGTATAGGCTCTATTATCCAGAATGATCAGGACCTGGGGGGTTTCAGGATAAGGGATCAAGTACAAAGTAAGATTTTATTTTTACAGAGAAAAAAGGAAATATGAAAAAAGGAAATATGTTTAAAAATTTAGAATTATTTGGTAATAGTTGAGTCTACAGGAGATGACATTTCTGTAATTTGGAGCTTTCTGCATCTTGTATTTCAAGCTTTAATAAGAAGAAATTATAATCTATGCCTTCAGTTAATATGGTTGAGTTTTCTGGTTTATAATACTTAAAATAAAATCTTGTTCTCTGTAACTAATATATTTACCTTCTTTTATCTATGATCATTTTCCATTCATGATTTGTCTAAATTGACAACCCTCCAATAATTCACCTGAGGCACATGGAAAATGGAGAGAATCTGGGCGTTGTACTCTTCTACCAAAAAAAATGAGAGTGTGCAGTTTTTAACTGTGTAGTCACTTATACTTTCAGGAGATTCCCACAGAAAATGCAATGCCATTGCCCTAAAGCAGTGATCCCCAACCCTTTGATGTTGGTCCCAATGGCATCAGACCAGGTGCTTACTTTTGAGTTTTTGGTTGTATAAAAAGCAGATGTTAGAATCAGGAGAGCATACAGTATATTGTCTTACTTGCATAAAAAATTGAGAAATCAACATGTTTATACTAAAAGGAATGTACTCTATAGAGATACAATTGTTACATGGAAAACCCTCTTTAAACTTATTTAATTTCACCCTTTCAATCACCATTTAATTTAACTTACTTTTCTAAAAAAGGAAAGAAATACAACAAATACGACATGTTGTTGATCCTAAATCAGGAGATCCTCGTTCTTGGGAGTTATAAATTCTATGTCACAATTTCATCCATCTCAGAACACAATACCTGTCATTACTAGTTTATTACCGTATTTCAACCAACTAATTATGACTCTCATACTTTACCAAATCTGGCTAGTAAATGGTCTTTAGAAAGCATAATTTCTAATTAACTACTGACTCCATGAGGAATTATTACAAACATATAAATTGTGAAAATCGGAGAGATCAACAATATAGATCAATACATTTAGGGGCACATTTACTAATGATCGAAGTGAATTTTCGAATAAAATTAAAATTTTTAAAATTTGAATTTCAAAATAATTTTGGGCTGCTTCGACTATCGAATAGCCCAAAATTCTATTCAAATCGAAAAAATTTGAAAATTCGAATTTCGAAGTACTGTTCTTTAAAACAATTTGAATTCAACTATTTGCCACCTTAAAGCTGCCAAATTGCCATTGTAGCCTATGGGGGACCTCCTGGAAGCTTTCCTATAAATTTCCTGGAAAATCGAATTTTTTTCTAAAATCATCAAGGATGCGATCGTTTGATTCAAAGGATTTTAATTTGATCGAAAACTGTTTTCAATTGAAAATGGTCATTTTCGAACGAAAATGACCTCCCCCCCCCAAAAAAATTTGATGGTTGAATTTCAATTTTTTTTTTATTCAAAATTCGACCAATAGTAAATCTGCCCCTTAAGCTACAAGATGTCTTGATGAGTCAACATACAACACAAAGGTGTTACATTACTTACCTTAAAATAAAAGCTATGTGGAATCTTTTTTTTATTGTATTTACAGAAAACATTCCAAATTAAGTAAAGTTTTTTTCCCCACATTTAGTTTTGCTGGATTTATTAACCAGCAAAACATAATTTCTGTCATATCTAAGATCTCTTTGCCAGGAAGTTATTAGATTTAGATATGGTGATCTAAAAATGAGAAAATGTTTTATAGATAATTGGTCTATATACCTAGATAGTCTACGAACTGCTCATAGAGAAGTTCAAAAATGTATGTACAATTCTTTTATTGTGCTGTGTAAAACTAAACAATGTAGCCAAAAAAGCCAGATTTGCTGCTATGTTATATCGCTTCCAGTAGAAGTCACTCTTAGAAAAAAATGCATTAAAATGTTATGCCATTTTTTACACAGTGAAACCTGACGATGTGTGATGTAGTATCCCACAGTTTTTTTACACAGCTTAATAAATATGTACCCAAATAATTTTTTTAGCTCTACTTTTTCATGATTATATGGCTATCCATTCAAATTTACACTGATATAATACTATGGAATGCTGTTTAGTTCCAAGCAGATAGATGTATGTGATTAATTAACTAACTAATCAACTAAATATAGTTACTATGTTATTCAACCATTGTGTACTACTAAAGAGAGCCCCCTGTAGGTTGCCAGTCCACATAGGGACAACCAATATCTAATCACAGCCCATATTTAGCACCCCCGGGAACATTTTTTCATGCTAGTGTTGCTCTCCAACTCTCTTTACAACAGAATGTTGCTCATGGGTAAAAAAGGTTGGGGACCCCTGCCCTAAAGGATCAGATCCTGGCATTCTGTCAGATTCTTGGGGTTCATCTTACTGCACACTGCACCTCACAGAAATGTCAGAAACCTTTTGGTGTTTTTAGTACCAGCTTTAAACTGATGATACTAGAATTTACTTTACTTGCTTCAACTTCTCTCCATCTGCAGGATCTCATGTGTCTTACAAATTCTTGGCAGCATCTATTTAGAAGAACACCTGCTACGTCAAACGTAACCTAGCAAAAATTAATCCTGGGGTTTGTTTTGAATCACAGAGACCTGTGACTGCCCCACTGAATACATTGCTTTGTGGATTTGGCATCACTATATTTTTAAGAGGGGTGACAGACATGTAGGTAGTAAGGGCAGGGCAGGCATGTGTCCCTGATACTGTACTGTGCACCTTGATTTTTCATCCAGAGTGAAGTGCACAACCATCCACCCAGGTAGAAGGTCTACTCTAAACGAATAAACATTAATGGGCATTCTCTTCCACAGTGGCGTAATATTTGAAGGCTGGGCCCCTAGCAGAAAACTTTTGCAGGTCTGACTTGAGTGGAGGGCATGAGTGGTTTGCACACTTAGTTATTATGATGTTTTAATAGTGGTACAGGTATCGGAAACCCGATATCCAGAAAGCTCCGAATTACGGAATTGGCGTCTCCCATAGATTTCATTATAATGAAATAATCCAAATTTTTTAAAATTATTTCCTTTTACTCTGTAATAATAAAACAGTAGCTCGTACTTGATCCCAATTAAGATATAATTAACCCTTATTAGAAGCAAAACCCGCCTATTGGGGTTATTTAATATTTACATGATTAATGTATGAAGATGCAAATTACGGAAAGATCCATTATCCAGTAAGCCCCAGGTCCCGAGCATTCTGGATAATAGGTCCCATACCTGCAACTATATTTGTTTTTTGAAAGTCATATGTGTCACATTCCCATCTCCTTTTAGCCTAATTCCATACAAGATTGTTTCTTCTCCTGCATAGAAACACAAGTTCAGAAAAAGGTGATCCAATTGGATCAGACAATATATTGAAGATATTTTTGAAGGTATGTACCCTATTATTATACAGTGCTGTGGAATATGTTGGTATTTTACATAAATAAACAATAATAATATAATAATAATAATAGTATTAAAAAAAGCTAGTAGATAATAGCTGCAAACCTTGACGTTAGAGATACTTTTATGCACATAGGGGTTACTGGTATTTAAGGAAAGCCTGGCAGGTTATAGTCCCATACCTTGTACTGAATGGTAATTTTACAGGTTCTTGCTGAAGACAGCCAGTATGTCCAATGTCTTAGAAACACGGGAGATATATTTTAGTGAAAATTAATAGAAAACACTGAATATTAATTCTACTTCTAAAATGTTCTCATTATACTTGAATTCATTAAATATTATTTAAAAATGACCAAGAAAATCACCCTAACCTTGTGCAACAGATATTTTATTTCTGTATTTTTAATTATGTTAGCAGTATTTTTTAATTATGGCTCATTTTTCCTCTACAAACTCGCCACCGGATGAAGTCACTGTTCTTCTGTTCCACTAAAATGACAATTAACATACTCATAACATTTATTTTGGATAAAAACTTTATAAACAGTTATGTTTGCTTCCTAACAATTAGAATTTAAGGGGCCGATTTATCAAGGGTCAAAGTGAAAATTCGACTAGGAAGCAGTTAAAATTCCATTGAGTTTTTCAAAATTGTACTGGCCCTTTAAGAATTCCAATTCGACTTATCGCCATTTTAAACCTGCCAAATTGCTGTTTTAGGACGTTCTGATAACAATTTGGAGTTGTTTGCTGGCATCCTGAAAATCTATTCATGTTTGCGGGTCTCTTACATTTTTTTTTTAATTTATTAATAAATTTTGATAATTTAATTTAAGTAATTTTTTACTTGAATTTCAACTTTGACCCTTGATATCTGCCCCTAAATGGGGAACATATATAAGCATATAAAGGGGTTTTCTCAAGAGCATTTCTGCATGTCTTGACCTCAAGAAACTGATAATACTACAAATGATATACCTTTCTCTTGATAAAATATTACAGCATATTGTGGTTTGTAAGTGTGGTTGAGCAACGATATTTCGATCCACTATAATTACTGTTATGCAAATGACATAAATTTAATATATAGTCTATATGTAATCTGGATTGCTAATGTTTAGGGAACTGACATGGAGAGTCATTTATCATCCTCGGTAACCTGACACAAGTTGGTGATGAGTGTCTAAGGTTTTCTAAAATTAGAGCTGAAGTGCAAGCCGACCTTACATTCCTGTGACTGCCCTGTCACCTAAGGAACCAGAATGGCCAAAGGACAGACATAAAAACCATGGAGCGTTACCTAGGCTATTGTAAATTTATGGAAAGGCAAAGTTAATAACAACATATCTTTGATCTGGGTCATTGGCTATCATTTCACATTTTATGACACCTGTTTTCAAGCCTCTGAAATCTCCAGAGGTAATTAGCAAATTACCTTCCAGTAACCTGTGTATTTTAAACCACCTAGTGCTAGTTTCTACCTATGAGTTTGTCTCCTCCCTATTTATATTGTGTATTTTTCTCCATATGGGTAAACATTCAATAACATATTCTTTTTTCTCTTTATTTCTCTCGATCTTAGCCTTCCTATATATAATATGATTAAGTGACTCCTATGATTATATGCATCCTTTAGCTATAAACCATACTGTCTTTTTACTATAGGAGTGGACAGTACTTTGAAGTATGTTGGTGCTTTATAAATGCATGTTAATAAAAATAACAATAATAATCCTCTTATTATGCTCTTTGATATAAAGTCTGTTTACGGTATGTGTTTTGCATATTACACATTTCATGATTACACAATACAATCTGAGATTGAGCAACTGGAAAAATCAGAACATTCTATATCTATAGGATTAACAAAAGCAGCTATAATGTTCGTACTAAATTCCTTTATTCCATATTCATGTTAAGTACAGCTTAAAGGCAGAAATGTGCCTACCATTGGTGCATGGGATGGGGGAAAGGAAAATCAGCTGGAAATTGAGCAGCACAGACAGCTCTTCTCTATGGCTTGGCCTTAAGGGGTAGCTATTACCCCATATATTTTCTTGTTTAATGTTCAAGTATGGGTTCTATTATATGGTAAACCCAATAAGATTGTTTTATTTCAAATAAAGATCAATAGTACCTTGACTAAGATACTAGGTACTATTTTATTTTATTATTATTATTATTATTGTAGAGAAAAAGGAAATCATTTTAAACAGGTTTCTGGATAATGGATCTCATATCTGTATGCTATTTTAACATGGGTATTCCAATGTACTCACTCAGCTGGGGGTAGAATAAGAGTTTTATCCTCTGTATTATGCATGTTCAGAAATGTTATGGTGGTTTGGTAGTCTAATACTGATGTTGTCAAAGCTAGGCAGCAAATTGTGTCCTTGCTATCAGTTTAAATTTATGGGTCATGGTACCTCACATGCCTTTCAACTGGTGATGTATGGCACTGGCTGCTACATCTCATATGACCCAATGAATGGAGTACCAAGTGAGAGAAATGCACCAGTTTCATTAACTCAGTATCATCACACAGCATTTGTAAGGCTTGTACACACGTTTAAATCCTTAAAATGCTAATTCCTACGTATTACTCCACCTAATATCAACTTCTGGAATACATTGACAGATTGTGGCAATCTTATTCTTCACCCTAAAGTGTCTTCACATCTAAAGTGTCTTTCCAAATACAGTAACCGTACTAATATATAAGCTTACATAGTATAAGAAAGGCCTAGTTTTGGAAATTGTATTACTGTTTTTTTATTGTCTACCAAGAAATAGAAAGCCATATCCTGCCTGTGAAACTGTCATTCTGCAGATTTAACTTATCTTAACTTATATTTTGAAAACATCAGCAAAACAGCTAATTCAAATGATCTCTTCTTCATAAACACAGGATCAGGCACCTAAGAAAGATAGACAGTATAGAAATTTCACCAAAACAGAAATTTGTTGGTTCCCAATCCAGATGCTTCACTGAAACATACTACATGTGTTTGGCATTCTGTAATGTGGACGTCTGTACCTTAATTATACAAACAAATTATTTCAGCATTAATTAAATGCAATAAGAATGATTTCCCTCCAGTAAAGATTAATTATGTCTTAGTTTGGATCAAGTACAAGGGACAGTTTTAAATATTACAAAGAAAAATGAATTAAAATTTTTAATTATATTATTAGTGTATGGGAGATGGTCTTCCTATAATTTGGAGCTTTCTGGATAACAGGATTCCGGATAGAGTATCCCATACCTGTACTGATAAATGACTGAATAAAATCTTATACTGTTACTCAACTCAAATTACTATTATACAAAATCATTCTAGTATAATGTTATTGGAACTGAGATGTTATGTAAGTCTTGATTGATGCTCGTCTTCCTAATGCCTCCAGAATAGAAATAGCTTACAACTTCTTTTGAGTGACCACTGCATGTCAGTATGCATCCAGTATCCAGTATTTATATTCCATTGCATTTTGTAACCTTTGCAGTTACTGTAGGTATACTTAAAAGAAAACTGTCTTTTTTTTTAAACTCATCTAGTGAAAGATGTACGTGTAATTTTTAAAATAATCAGTTTAGTATAATCCATCACCCTCCCAGCAGTATGTCCCTGTGTTATGTCTGCAGGGTCTAAAGTCATAGTTGTTTCTTTGATTGGCAGCATGTTCATATTAGTCATTGGCCCATGTTCACACATGATCTGACCAATAGAATGTGTTACTTTAGGTTAAAAAAACACACTCACTTTTTCCACCCCCACCTGCTGGCAGAGTGATTTTAGTCTGAGGGGCAGCTATAAAATGGTCAGTAAAAATAGTTATCTTTATGTCAGAAATTATGGGTTTTTGAACCACAATTACATTTAGGCAAGATTTTACTTATTGAGCCTATATTCATAAAGTTCCCATGACTTGACAGAAGCAAAGGGCTGTGCTATCCCAACAAAGGCTCAGAAAAGGAGGTATGAAGAGGACATTCTAAATTCCACAGCTAAAAACTAAATATAATACATAAAATGCTAGAAATCTTCAATCACACATTAATGTTTATTTTAATCTGGTTTTGAGTTGGTTCTGCCATGAGCTAGACTTTATGTGGCAGAATCTTGAGTCTGTGGCAGAAACAAACTTCTTCATTCCTCCTGCTTGATTTAAGTTGATAAGTTGAGAAGTTCCAGTTATACTTGGATGGCATAAACCAGAGTAGTTACAAACCACCAGGGGATCAACATTTTGACATAAAAATGACCTCTTGTTCTGCAGACTTGCCACCAGGTCTAAATACAGAGTGCCCTATTTGTCAAAGTCTCTGTTTTATTTTCCCAAGATGCCATGTGAGGTCAATGTGTGGCAAGACTCATCTAACAATGAAAACATTTCTATGCCTTCATGAAATAAACTCTACTGCTTAACACAGTGATCTTGTGAAGAGCATTTAAAACCTTTAGAAACAGATTGTAAAGTCTTATTTTAGGACAATTAATGTTTTCTTTTAACCAGTTTTTATGAGCTGGTAAGAGGTATTTGTAAATTTACATCCAGTCACATTTTTTTCCATACATCTGCCTTGAAATAAAACCCCCTGTTGCCAGGATGCTATTCATATTCTTATTTAGCTTTTTTTTTATTAATTCAGAAAAACTGTAGTAAAACTAATTGATAGTGAAAAAAAAATGTGTGGTTATCCTTACCATCCTTTGCCTTATTATTCAAACCAAAGCAATGGATGTATCCCCCATTCCAGTCCCTATGATGTGTGATAACAGTGTTAAAGGGCTTTGAGGGTTGTACCTTCTAAATCAATGGCAGGATTATAAATAACGTTTTCTGCAATTAGTTTTATTTGATTTTTTTGCCAATCTTGTTTTCAGAAACTGTGCGTATCTTTTTTCTCCAAAAACTTTTTTTTTTCAAAAACTTGCTAGTCAAAAAAGTAAACACAAAAGCAATCCAAAAAATGTTGCATTGCATTTTCTGCCATTGATTTATGTACGTTGAAGGATCATCATGAATCTCACTGGGCACATTTGAAAATTCAAAAATGGAGGTAAAAAAACTTCCCATTGCAATCACAGATTTCTGTGAATCTGATATTAAAAAAATCACAAATGGGTCCATTACAATGACAATAAAATAATTGTCCCAGTTTTCAGATATTGCTGCTATCCATGCATTCACAAACCATCTAATTAGGGATAATTTATTCTGTAGAGGGTCCAAAATAGGGGTGCTTTACAATATGTTTTCTGCTCTTTTTGCCATGCAGTGCACATTGAAGATTGGAGCATGAGGGCCAGTGTGCACCAATGAGTACATAATTGACTGTATTTGGCAGCTCTGTATTCGGAAGCAGAGGGAGGAATTTCCACGTCTGCCTCTTACCCATCATCTGTGTGTCACTCAGAGGTGCAGTTTTTTCTTTATTTTTTTGAGTTCTTGGCATTTGGACTTTAATAAATAACCCCCTTAATGCTGAGTAAGGTACGACTTTTTCTGTTTGAGAGTAACCATCCAGAAAAGAGAGTTATCTGACACTGAAAGTATAAAGACTGTGTACTGACTCCTTTTCTGAAATGTGGCTAACCACAATTACGAAGGAGGGATTGGAATCTGCTCAATCAGAACTGTCTATAAAAGGCAACTTTCAGCTCATCCCAAAGAATCAGCTGCAGATGGGGGAAAACTTTCTGTACATGATCTTCTTTTAGCTACTGGAACCATAATAATATGTACCAACCATTTCTTTGCGTGTATAACCCGCATATGGTCAAGCATAATGGTTTCATTTAAATGACAAATATCTATTGTGTTTAAGTAAAATGTACACAATGCATACATATTCTGTCAGAGGAGCCTTAGTTATTTGTAAAAATCTTATTGAAATAAGTAAGAGCAATCGGTGACATTAATTCCGTTTTTCAACTTAAATTTCAATGGCAATCTATATACATGTATGGGATCTATTATCCAGAGTGCTCGGGGCATTGGATTTTCCAGATAAGGGATCTTTCTGTATTTGGAAAGATCTTCATATATCAAAGTATACTTAAAATGAATTTTAACATTAAATAAACCCAATTGGATTATTTTGTCTTTCATAAGGATTAATTATATTAATTTAGTTTGGATCAAGTACAGGGTGCTGTCTCGTCATTACAGATAACATAACTGATAACGTATTATTTGCTTAAAATGGAGTCTATGGGAGATGGCCTTCTTGTAATTAGGATCTTTCTGGATAGCAGGGTTCTGGATAATAGATCCATACTTGTAGTTAAATGTGGTGCTGCTACCTCCATCCCACCTCCTGTTTCCAATTGAGCGTTAGTGAAACAACACACTCCAGGGTTCCCACAGTGATCTGCAAAATTTCTGTGGGCTTGAGTCTAAATAAAACTTTGCACACAGCACTTGCATTCATAAATGACCCCTCATAAATTCACTTGGTATACAATATCCCAGTGCTTACTACATATGCCAGTACTTGTTTATTTCATTTGCTGGTACTACTGGAAAATCTTGGAACTGTTTCTTTAAAAAAATGGATGCTCCACTTTCCCTTTTGATACCCTTCCATGTTACTGAATTTATTCTTTGTCAGCCCCTACTGGGAAACTCGTATAGTGGAGACTTGTGTTTTTTTATGTGAATTCCGCAGGAATCCATTACAATGATTTTCAAAGAGTCTGACACTCCAGAGTCATGGTGTATCATAAAGCAAAACTGATCCACCGCCTGTCAACTGCTGAAATTCCTGGTTACGAATCCCCCTTTTGTGCTTCCATCAGCTGCCAGCTTGTGTCCTATTTTTAGGCAAGCAAGAAACTCTTCCAGTGTAACAACAAAAGGAGAAAAACTTTACAAGGCTACATATCCAAAAGACTTCCAGCGAACACAGAAAAGCACATACACTAGTCTGCCTCAGCAATACTGTACTTATATATAGGCATAAAGGGCCCGTAGAAGTTAAACTTAGTGGTGATTCCCTGCTCCCCTTCAACGACTCCAATCATGATGAAAGGCATCCTAAGGGATAATGCCATCAATTTTCATCAGTGGTTTAAAATAACTACATTAGGGCCAGATTCAATTCAGTGAGACGTATCGCATGGTTTAGCTCATTAAAGCACAATATAAGTCAGTGGGGAAATTTGGACTTAAATGAATAAGAATGCATTTCTCATGTTATGAAATCTTGCCCAAAACATGTAAAAACATAATCAAGGGTCGAATTCGAGGGTTACCCTCAAATTTGACCATCGAATTTGTATAGAATTAAAATCCTCCTAATTTGAAGGATTTTAACGCAATTCGATGTATCGAACGATAGAAGAAATATAAAAAATGTTTCATTCGATCTAAAAATTTGATCTTAAAATGCTGGAAGCTTCCCATTGGGTTCTACAGCAATTCGGTAGGTTTAATCTGGCGATTTAATCTGGGTTGCCTTGGGCGCCCAGTCGGTCTGGCCCGTCTCTGGACAGCAGAGTCCTAGTTACAGCTGGACATATAAAGTGAGGCCTCCATTTTGCATGCCCTTACTTTAGGTTTTTCTATGTTATAGCATTTTTATGGTCCCACCAATATATAATGCATAATACATTTCCATGACATCATAATACATTTCCATTTAACATTTTTTTTGGCCTCCTGAAAAATGTAAAATGGGGGCTTTTCTGTACATAAAGAAGAGTAACAACAGCAGGAAGAGGTTGCGCACAGCAAAATAGTATAGAATCAATGTTTATACATTCTATTTCAATCTGGGGGAAAGCTGCTTTGTTTCCATAGTGGAAGAAGGTTTAAAAGATAAGTGTCCAAAAAGAAACAATGATAAATCTCTCATATGTCTCATTTACCTTAGGGGTGCAGTAATCTTCAAATTTTCCCATAACCACTTCAAAATTATCACTGTCATGTTCATCAAGTTGAAAAAATGAAAGATTTGCAAGGCTTCTTCCACTGCTATTGTTAGCAAAGGGGCCACTTTCTGTGCACTGGGCAGTGTTATATTGTTAGTAGCTTTCATGTAAAGTAACAGTCTCTGCTTAAAGATTTTCTGTTTCCCCAACATTTCCCACAAACTGGAGCAGGTGGATGTAGACTGTCTGTCCTTATCTATGCAAGGACTGCTACAGTCACAAAGTACTGTTTTAATTACAAAGAGGTAATCTGTTTAAAAAATGAAAAATAGAATAATTTTCTTAAAAAGGAGGCCAAAGGGAGATGGTCTTCCCGTAATTTTTTCAGTATAACAGGTTTCCCAATAAGGGTTTCCATGCCTGTACTAAAGAGGAATCATTTTGAGTTTTTGGTTTGTACCCATCTCACTTCAATCATCCTTTTTCTCAGAATAAGCCTACCAAGCATATACACAGTTCAGAAGAGAATAATAATGAGCTACATGGTGTTATGGGGATTATTCATTTTTGGGCATATATGGGATCTGTTATCCGGAAACCCTTTATCCAGCAAGCACCGAATTACAGAACAGTTGACTCCATTTTATAAAAATAATCCAAATTTTTAAAAATGATTTCCATTTTCTCTGTTATAATAAAACAGTACTTGATCCAAACTAAAATGTAATTAATCCTTATGGGAAACAAAACCAGCCTATTGGGTTTATATAATATTTACATGATTTCTACTTACTATATATATACTGTCTTTACTGTTAAAACTGGTATATTTGCTTCAGAAACTCTACTATAGTTTATATAAACATGCTGCTATATAGCCAAGGGGCAGCCATTCAGAGCTGGAAAAGGAGAAAAGGCACGGGATACACAGCAAATAACAGATGAGCTGCCCTCATAGCTACAGATTGTTTATATAAACTATAGTTGAGTTTCTGAAACAAATATACCAGTTTTACTTGTGCAGGACAACAGTACATTATATTGTTATTCATTTAAAACACTTTCATTCATTTTTGGTGCTACTGTTCCTTTAAGACATGATGATCTGAATTACAAATGTTTTTGTTATCTGGAAAACCCCAGGTCCCTAGCATTTTGGATAAGAGATTCCGTACCTGGAGTGCGTTTCCTACCATTAATACCTTATCTGTTCCGTGTAATAGGTTTTTTTTTTTTTAATGTTTTTTGTAATAATGATAATTTTATTAGTTTATTAATAAAGATAAGCTTTATTTTCAGATTGCCCTGTGTAAGAGGTGTCCTTTCCCATTCTAATATAATTGAGACTTTAATATTAGAGCACAGCATTTTGTGGCAGCAGATCGTGATGACAATGGCACAAGAGGGAGCATTCAATGAGCAGCAAGCTTGCATATTGCAGTTGGTTTAATAGTGGTTTTGATTTTTCCTGACCTCAAACTTACCAAAGTTGAATCTCAACAAAAACACGTTATGAGTTTCAAAAAGCAGGAATTTATGAATGGTGTTTGTAAACTGATTGTATCCAAGGTTAATGTACAGACCCTGGTGAAGGGAACAATTGAAAATCTATGGAAAAAAGTAATACCTGAGTTATTTTTTACCCTTTTCTGAAAAGATCCCTTTAGCCCATAATGGGCCAGATTCAATTTGATGAGAAAACTTGAGGTCAATGGGATTTGGGATACAATTAGGAGATGTCTTTCTCATATAAATGAATCTGGGCCAATGGCTGCTGCCATCTTTGGGTGGGGTCTTGTTGTTGGAGTCTTTTGGGGGAATGTAATTAAAGTCGCAAATAGAAAAACATTGTGCACCAATAAGAGTTAAAATCCACGTCTCGCAATGTAATATTGTTCGTTGAACGGTTATTGCATTGTGAATCATTATTGCACATTGCGGATTATAATTTCGCACTCTTAAGAAGTGCTTGAAGGTGTTTTAATCTTTTGGAGCAAGCATTGAGACTTTTTCAGTAAGAAGTTTTATTGCATTGACAGCGCATTAGTGCAAAGTATAAAATTAGCAAACGGCCTTCCGCTGGAAGTGGTCGCTAAACAGTTTCCGGGTATATTGCATTCGCGCAAAGCAAAATTTGTTCGCACAAGGCTTAACTTTTCGCATTGTGAATAGTTTTTGCGTTACCGACGTATATTACATTCCCCTATTTACGTCTAGTGGTTGCACTTGGTTACAGGAGACATTTTTCTTTAATTCAAGAAAAAATTTATTGGTTCTATACTACATACTACAGTATTCCAAGCAGGACTGCAACTGTTCAAACTCCTTTTTATATACTTGAAGTCTGTATTGTCATTTTGTTTTGTCAGATCTATTTATATATATTCCTGATCTGAAAACTCAAATTGAATTCAAATCAAATGCGACTAAACTCTAATGAAGTTTTTTTCTCAGGAAAAAACTAAAATGTCAGGATGGCTATTAACATCTTCAAATAGATCACTGGACCTCTGCTATTGACTTCTACATGAACTCGGCAGGCTTTAGGTGGTGAATAGTCAGATTTGAATTGTTCCCAGGGTCCAGGTATGATAAATCTCTTATTCAAATTTGAATTTGAGTTTGGATAGTTCCCAACTTAATTTTGTGAGTTTTGACCAAAAATCCAACTAGAAAATTTGAATTTCCAATACGAAACTTAATAAACCTGCCCCTAAGTATCAAGAACTGAGTAGCACATCTCTGCCCAAAGTTCCAAAGCTTCTACACAAACTGCAAACTTATTCATCCTTAAATATATTATTAAGTACTAACACAGTATATATAGATTTTTCTGTGCAGAAATACTCAGAGAAAGATACAGCAGCTTACAAGTGCCCTTGGCCTTTTTATGTCACTCAGAGTAAACCATTCATTTTGCACCAGATATTAGGAAGTCTGTAACATTAGACTTTCAGCTGGGGAAACTCATTGGTCTACTTGCCTAGGACAAGTGGGAAATTTAAGCTGATTAATGGAATGAAGAGAACTTAGCTTCTAAATAAACCTCTAGGAAACAGAGCTGCCAATCACATGCCATAGACCAGAAAAATGATTGACAACAATGTTGAGGGAATAGAAGTTAAGACAACTGAAGTGAACAAAGGTAAATGTATTTCTGTACAATTATAGTGCACTTTGCTATTTGTTTTTCTACAAATTGTAAATGTGTGCACCCAGTACAGGTATTGGATCTGAGGCCGGTTATTCAGAAAGTTCTGAATTACGGAAAGGCCATCTCCCATAGACTCAATTTCATTAAAATAATCCACATTTTTAAAAATGATTTCCCTTTTCTCTGTAATAATAAAACAGTACCTTGTACTTGATCCTAACTAAGAATATAATAATACTAATATAATCCTGTGTATAGTTGTTATGATTTAACCCCTATGAGATAACCAACATGTGATGGGCGAATTTGTCCTGTTTCGCCGAATATTTAGCAATTTTCCAGAGAAATTAGCAAAACGGCCAAAAATCTGCGAAACAGGACTTTTGGCAAAAGTTTGTTTCTGCCCGGGTAAATTGTCGCCGGCACAAAAATGGTCACTGGCATCAAACATTTTTGTCACTGACGTCCAAATTTTTTCACCATGAATTTTTGCGGCCGTTTCACAACTTGGAAATACCCAACTCAGTCTACCAAGTGCCTCCTATTTTCTGTCTTCTTTGTAAATACCTCATATCAATGCTTTGCTTTACAGAACCAGAATTTACCTTACAGAACTCCCAAACAAAGATACTATTTGGAGGTCTTGCTGTTCTATGTTTGCCACCCTCAAAGCAACAAATAAAATAACAGCCTATTCTTATTTATTACCATAAAAAGTGAGCACGGGTATGGAATCCATTATCTGGAGACCCATTATCCAGAAAGCTCCAAATTATGGAAAGACTATCTCATATAGACACAATTTTATCCAAATAAGTCAAATTATTTACTTTTTCTCTGTAATAATAAAACAATTAATTGTACTTGATCCAAACTAAGATATAATTAATCTTTATTGGAGCAAAACCAGCCGATTGGGTTTATTTAATGTTTACATTATTTTCTAGTAGATGTAAGGTATGCAAATCCAAATTAAAGAAAACTCCAGGTCCCGAGCATTCGGGATAACAGATTCCATACCTCTAGTAAAAAGAAGTTCAATACATTATGTGCATCTCCAGGAGACTAGAGTAAGAACAGCTTCGTTATGACATAAATGTAGGCATGAAAACCTGTGTGTTTCACTCACACCCCTGAGTAGCACATGGTTGGTACCTGGGTGTTCCTGCTTTCCAAATTTCAAAGCATCTCTTATAAGTTCAAAAAGGTAAAATATACATATTTTGTTTTCTATGAATATATCAAGTCTACAGATGGTATAATCAGCTCTACATGTGCAGTCTAAACTAACTTAATTTATATTGACAGTGTACTCTTGGGAATTAAAGCCCTGTTTTAAGATATGATATTCCCAACCACCTGCTAAACATACTGTAGCCTTTGCCAGACCAGTAATTACTGTTATTCAGCTTTTTAATGATTCTAAACATCTCTGAAGGTTAATGTATATAAATATGCCACCCTCTGGTCTCCCAAACAGCACAATGTACTTTATAATTGTGAAATTGTATTACATACGCTGTGTATGTTCACAAAGCCATTTGGTCACAAACTTTGCAAGGAAATCACTGAAGTCTGTAATCTGTCAAAAAGGATGCAAACATGATGGTCCATAACATTCACACCAGTGTTTGGGAAAGTTTTCTTGTACTAACAAAACATATTTTTCCCTGGCAACTCACTATGATTCAGCGGGAGAAAAACATGTGCCACGTGCTTCCCATTTTTAAATTCAACTTTACGTTCCTGAGCATGAATGCATGAATGCATTGATAAGCACTCTGATGTTCTGATGATCCCTAAGCCATATGGTTCCCATTGGCAACAAGTGAAAGGAAAAGTGCTGATTTCCATGTTTGGTCAAAGCTAATTCCCAGAGAAGGATCACTGAGATGTAACAGCCCTGCATGCCATTTCACATGAGGCAATGCTTTGTTTTCAATAGAGTAACTTATGCAAAAATAGTTTTTTTTTCCTTTTCTATTAAAAGTTTTTTTCTTTTCTTGAGCTTCATCTTTCTATCCTTCTCTCACCTTTACTGTTTTCCAGAAATAAAATGTATATAGTTTAATTTATGTGTGTGATTCTATAGCAGTGTACTTGAAAAACAAATGATTGAAATTATTTTATTTCTGTCATCAAATGTGAATAAATCCAAAGAAGCCTCCTGCATTTGCATGAGTCCACTTAAAAAGTGTAATTCTTTACATGGTGTCATTAAATGGGTGCCATAAAACTATCACTCTGATAAGTCCCATTACTACTAGCGCAACAGTTCATTAGTCTATTAAAATTGGTCTTTCAGACTTCACACTGGTTTTTATACAATCAAGGATTTACACTGTTTAGAAACTTAATGTCAGGGATTGAAACAGGCCAGGACAATCCTTAATAACTTTAATCTCTTCCCAAAGCCCAAAAAGTCTTAACAAAACACTCTATTAATAAATACAGGTTCAATTTGGTGCTCACTGACAGAAAGCTGAAGCATTTCTTTACATAATGTGACATGAACATTTCATGCCAAACTGTCACACTGTAGAATGTTCTTAAGAATAACTAAACAAAGTTGTATATACTTTGCAAGGGAATGCAAATATTTTATATGTATATATGTTTTATCGTGAATAGACATAAGATTGGAATATGGTTTGAAGCTCTAGCGAATAATGTCTGTCTTATGTTTAGGGACAGACTTCAGTTTTCATCTATAAAAATGATATTTTCTCACACAGCCACAATTTCTTTTATATGCTGTACATGAAAATTTTGAGCATTTGCTATTGTGTTTGGTGACAAACATTTTGCCCTATTTACCAAAGCAATTTTGATACAATCCTCCATGTTTCTTGTATTCTGCACCATGTCCTTTAAACAAAATGCCACAGGTTTCGGTTCAAAATAGCTCTGAGACCTGTATCCACCCTCCTCTATGATCACAGTGCTTCCTGCATTCAGCATTGTTCTATTCATAAGGATCAGGAGGGTGTGTGTAGCCATTCTTCCTTCTGTCCTCTACCTGTCCCCTAACTTATTTGTCATTCAGACATACAAGTTAGGAAGTGTCTGCATGCATTTATCAAATGGTGATTTCTACGTTTTACCCATTGAAATATATACTTCCCATAGGAATGAATGTAAAGTAGGTAAAACTTTCTGTGGTGAGCTATAATCTCACTTTTTGATAGATCTGCCCCTAAAACTACTCTGCAAATAAAACCCATTGATTTACCTGATGGCCAAAACTTCTCAGTAAAAACAAAGCCTGGTGTAGCTCTTGTATTATTTCTATAGTGTGGAGGCC
The DNA here is from genome assembly GCA_024363595.1 of Xenopus borealis. Classification (NCBI taxonomy): domain Eukaryota; kingdom Metazoa; phylum Chordata; class Amphibia; order Anura; family Pipidae; genus Xenopus; species Xenopus borealis. The sequence continues at coordinate 43,435,686 of CM044443.1, forward strand.
TATTTGTTAAAGATCAGATTTTAGTGGTTTTTGAAGCAACGACCAAATTCACTTTCTCTAAAACTAAAAATTCCATGACTTATTTAAAAATCCAAATGAAAAAAGTATGAATGGGAAAAGTCACAGAAAATCAGTGACTTTTTCCGAGTTGTTGCGCAATAACTACAACAACTTTTTCATATTGTCACACAAAGCATCAAAAATATCCAAAAATACTAAAACCAAGAGTCAAATAATGATCTTCCAGTTGTAAAAAGGACATCTGCCATTGACCTCTACATGTTTTCAACAGGTTTTAGCTGAAATTGTCGCAGTTTTGTTTCACAATGAATCCCGAAAAAGTTGTACTAATTTTCTGCATTGCACTTTTTGAAGCCAAAATTGTAATATAGTGGCTTAATAAATTGGCCCCTGATATTATTATTATTATTATTATTATTATTTGTTAAATAGTAAAAATATATTTTCCTTGTGCTTTATATACAATAGCTGATAGGGAGACTTAAGTTGCCAATGTCTACTTTTTTCCTTTGCTTGCAGTATTTCAATGAGATGTAGGTGTAGGTTTTTTATATGTATATATGTAGCTCTATGGGCATTTTATCAATAATGTGTTTTTGTTTCTTTTTGAAGGGAATTCAATTGAGCTCCAGTTCTGTTACAGGCAATATCGTTTTGGGCATAGTAGCATTTTTACAGATTATTATACACTGCTTGCAACACTTTCTCCTATTTAAGTTTTATCTCCAACGATTAGCATGCAATACAATGGAATCACACTCCATAGTAAATACTAATTACATAGTATTTTACTTCAGCAATGAGGTTGGCTTAACAGGTAGCATAAATTCTGTGCAATGGCCCACCATTAATAATTTATTTTTATTCAAAATACTTATAAAAAACTTCTTGGAGAGAAGGAAGTTATACTTACAGCTTTATTTATAGCATTCCAGTTTTCCATGTAATTTTCTTTACACAAGATATAAATACATAATAGTTAACAAGGTTGCTGATTTTCCACAACTTTTTACAAGGTCAATATAGTTTACAAATCTTTTATAACAAATTGTGTAAGCAATATCTTGGAGATAGCTAAATAACACAGAAATGCCAAAAGTTGTGTGCTGCTATATAAAAAAGGAGACATATCTACCAGTACCAATCATTTTTGAAGTTAATTAGTGCCTTGAATATGATGTCACTTTCTAGAATTTTGGTAAAAGCATTGCTTTTTTACTGCCTTTTATTGTTTTTGTTTCCCTAAAATAGGCATCCTCAAAGAAGCTAATGTTTTACCAACCCAATGTGCCAACCTATATTTGAACAAGAGAATACAACATTGTTTCAATTAAATTATAACAGTTCCTGACAGCTGTTTATAATAAAGTAAATCCAATATTTAATAGAATTGCCAAAAATAATGTTTTCTATGAATATATTGGTTTTTTTTTTCATCTGTACCCAATTAACAGTGTCATTATTGATTGTTATAGCTAGCTACATAATAGCATGCAGAATATTAAAATGGGAAATCAGCAAAGTGAGTTCCTTCCCAGAAGAATTACAGGCATATAAACTTCTTATAAACTGACTGTCCTAAAAAAAAAATTGAGCATACTTATTTGGGATGACATTCTGAACAGCTTAAAAGATCCTTGAAAATCCTTTAGATTGACAAATATTGGTACTGTCTATATACACAAAATATTTTATATTTCTTGACACAGATTTGACCCATTTTACCCATGAGTTGGGAGAGGTGAGAGGCAATATTTCTATTTTTTTGACTTTAAGAAAAGAACCTTTCCTTCACTAGGGATGGCGCGAACTGTTCGCCGGCGAACTGTTCGCCGGCGAACTTGTTCGCGCGAACATCCGCTGTTCGCGCTCGCCGGAAGTTCGCGAACGTCGCGCGACGTTCGCATTTTGGGTTCGCGTCAATTTGGCGAATTTTTTTTGCCGCATTTTTTTGCCCTCTCACCCCAGACCAGCAGATACATGGCAGCCAATCAGGAAGATCTCCCTGGACCACCCCCACACACCCCCTGGACTAAAAAAAAAAAAATGTGCATACCTCCCGAGTCCCAACTGTCCCTCTTTTGTGAGCTCAACCCTCTGTCCCTCATTTGTACTGGAAAGACCCTCTTTTTGGAGGACCCTCTTTCACTGGAAAGACCCTCACTGAACAGCCAGAAAAAGAAGCAAAGATTTGAACTTGGCTTTTGGCAGAGAGTCCAGAACAGCTAACAGGTGCAGGTAAGATACTTTGTAACACTTTTGACATAAGAAAATAATGGATTTTTCTTTTCCCTTGATCCCCCTCTGGCATGCCACTGTCCAGGTCGTTGCACCCTTTAAACAACTTTAAAATCATTTTTCTGGCCAGAAATGTCTTTTTTTAGCTTTTAAAGTTCGCCTTCCCATTGAAGTCTATAGGGTTCGCGACGGTCGCGAACTGTTCGCGAACTTTTTTGCGGCGGTTCGCGCCATCCCTATCCTTCACCTGTGTGCCAATTTTGTGTGCTTTGCCTTAAACTGGAATCTCTAAAATAAGAACCCGGTGAGCCGGCCAGCCCAGACCAACTCCCTGTCAATGGCAAAGCATTTGCTTCATCCTGACCTTGCATAAAAAAATAACGTGCTCAAAGAAGGTAAGTGCTGGCAGGGGGAATGGGGGAGGGGGAACAGAGGGGGATTTGCTGATGATGGCCATGGAAGGGAGGGTGAATAGTGGGGCATGGGGGATGCAGGCCCCTGATGTGGCAGCCTGGGTGTCCCAGACCCCCCCCCTGTCTAATTCTGCACAGATATACTAGAAAACTATGCCAGCATTGTAAGCAAAAATACACTCCTGCTATTCAATCTAAGTATGTTTGCCCTTTGTTCTGCCACAAGCAGACCATAAACTAAAGTTGGAACTAAAAGAATACTTTAAACTTAAGATAATATATCACTAATAACTTCATAACAGTCAGTCATAGGTCTGCAATTATTTAAACGTAAAGGTTTCTGATGGCAAATATTTTGGTTTATCTTATAAAACTCGGTAGAAAACAGAAGAAATCTTTCACTGAAGTTGGAGATATGTTGTTCTTCAAATGAATCTGGCCTTTACTACATACATTTACTGTTTAGCTCTGAGCATTGTATTTTGAATGGGGATAAAAAAGAAAATAATTAGTGCATTTTTGGTTGTTTTTTGTCCATTTTTACAACTGCATGGCTTTTAGGCTAGTGCCAAACATTGCTGAAATTGAAGGCTGAAAATCAGCCCCTGTGCAGGCAGTAGCCTACTGTGTCGACTTGGGAATGAACACACTTGATTTGTGTTAGCACCCAAACAACACAACAATATTATCACTATATTGCATTCATATGAGGTTTCTGCCTCTGCTCCCCAACATGCACTTCTGAATAACACACAAGTTAGGGGGTTAGAAAGGGGGGTGACTAGGTGCCTACTTGAATACAGCACTGCTGAAAGCAGGCAGAGCTGTATTCATTGCGTTGGCTGCAGGACTCTGCATACTGTGCAAACATCACAGTATGGAAAGTGCAAAAAATCACACTTTGCACAATGCTTACCCGTTCACAATAATTCTAATGTTTTGAGCAACACTTCTGTAGTGATTATGCAATTTAAATTTTTTTCTAATCATGAAATGTATCAGTTTATTCCTAAGGATAAGGAAAAATATAATAAAAAAGATAGTTAGCACAAGCCTTCAAAAACACATATGTCTAATACTTTAACAATTTGAAAGCATTTTTCTTTTACTAGCATTCATTTATTTGTTCAGTGTGAAATGTGCTTTCTCATATACTTAATTAGGACCTCTTGTTCTTTGTAAATTCTAGTGACGGGGGGGGATTACAATTATTTTTGTAAATTACCTTGTTTATATGGCACACTGTTTTCATGTCTCCTTTTTTAGGATAAACTAAACTAAATTTTAGTAGGCCTCGTGGGGATAAAATGTGATCTACAATTAGTGTGTAATTTACCATTTAAATTGCATGATTATTTTTATAGCAATATGCATGTTCATATAGATGCTGATGTTAATTTACATTAGCTGTTTACTTTTACATTCCCTTCATACAATATAAATTTGACTATGGCAGTGTTTCCTTGTTAGCAGATACTGACACACTATCCTTAATACTGATTTCAAGTGAATATGATACACCTTAATCAATATGCTGATTACAGAGTATGCTATAGGAAGCGTATACTATGATATAACAAATGATAATAGGCTGACCTCACATATGCTCATGTCTTTTTAATCCTCATTATGTTTATATGTTTGGAGAAGATATAAACACATAATTTGGACACCCTCTGGGAAAAAAAATCAAAGCAGAATAAGTTAAAACAAAATGTAAAGGTTTAAACTTTAATGAAAATCTTCCCCTTCCCCTATTGTAAAGTGCTTATAAACTATGAGTATGTTTTCTAGATTTCTATTGGCAAGACAATACATAAGGGGAGAGAAGTGCTAATGGCAGGTCAACTGACATTGGCATGCAAGGGGCAGCCCCATACCCCATGCCACCTCACAGGGTAGGAGGGTGCAGTTATGCCATAGCCCCTATACTTGTCAACTCAAACCCCTGCTCAGCAACAATTCTTTTATCTCCACCAGACCCACCCCACTGCTTGCCAATGCAATTACAGATGGATCACACTTAGGGGTAGCCAGAGAGATGAGGTATGTACTCACAGCCCCCTGACCATTGCACTCTAGGCACGTGATTCTTCTGCCTACACCAGTTAACCACACTGTACTCAAATATTTATGGACTACAAATTGCATACTTCAACATAATATGAAATTATTATAAGTCCCATTAAGAGTATAAACCTTATTATTATCTGCAGAATTTCATTACAGGGCGCTACTGTAATGCAATGAATAAGAAAGGTCCCACTATAGTTTTAGTATATGGTTAGTTCCATGATATGCAAATATATATAAAATAATTTGAGGATACTAAGTGATGATTTGTACAGCACCTGTTGAAGATGATGTGATATTTATGTTGATATGTGATGGCATGAGTAACAACAAGGGTGTTGACAGGTTAAGTTGTGGTGAGTGTCAGGTTAGGTAAGTGGTTAGGTAAGTGTTGTAAGGTTATGAATTTCAGAACATTCTTTTCCCCACAGTCAGCTGCATGTAAAGCCTCTTTCATTGAAGGTACTTGCATCATAATGTACTCTTTGCCTCCTTATAGTTGAACTTAGCACTTCTCATTCCCCACTTCCTTGCTTTCCGAATCACATACTGCTCTGCCAATTGGCATAGGGAAACCCTGGAACTACTGCCACCTCATAATCAGGTGGTGGCTCCAGGGTTCCCACAGAACTCTGCTTCAATCACCAATTGCAGTTGCACCAGAACTATAGGGCGCACACGCCACTCACATGATGAACACCAGAAAAGGTGGGCTTTGAAATTATTCATTGCAACTCCACCAAACACACAATTACATACATTTTGGCAAAATTGATGCAGCGTAATTGTGTTAGAGCCACCACCCCTTTGCACCCACAAATTATGCTTGAATTCTGGCAAAAACACATGGAAACATGGAAATTGTGCCAAAAGAATAGGGTGTGCACGTCAGTCTCATTCTGTAAAACAGAAAAGACACCAAACGAGCGTTGAAATTATGTTGCGAAAGTGCGTCCAATATGTGATGAAAGGCACACAAAATTAAGTTAAGGCAAATTTGACGCAGTTGTATGAGGTGCAGCACAATTGCATCAGATTCAATGCTCCTTTGCACCCACAAATGGAACTGGAGTTCTGGGAAGAAACACTGCATTGTGGTGTAGTTGCTTGAAACTTCACTTGTGGATCTAAATGAGCCCTTTTGGGAACTATTATATATCGATAAATATACAATATATATCTAAAATGTATTCAGTAATTAAAGCTTAAGTGCATGCTATTATAAGAAAAGTTTCTTTAGTAGTTTTTGACAAACTTTGATCTTTTTAAGTATGTACAACTAATAAGATACAAATCATCGTCATCCTTTGAAGTGAAAGATTTGTCGGCTTGCGCTATTATCCTATTCATGTGCAAGGATCAAAATAGTTTCAATATTGCTCCAATATTGGTTAGATCCTTGCAGTCTGCTGAGCAGTCTTATTGCCGTTTACATAGTGTAAATGGAGCCACGTGGAAATCGGATAGCCATAAAATTCTCACAAGACTTTTCAAATTCAATTGAAATTGTTTTAGATCTATAAATGACACTGTTAGTTGCATCCAATTTTCTGGGGACAGGATCAAACATATGCAGTCACATCCCTGTCTTAATAGGGTTGTTCATCTTTAAATTAACATTTAGTATGATGTAGAGAGTGATTTTCTGAGACAATTTGCAGCTTGTTTTTCATTTGTGGTTTTTGAGCTATTTCGCTTTTTATTCAGCGGCTCTCCAGTCCAAATTACTGGAATATGAAAAGGAAAGGTCCAGAATAGAAGGTTAAGTAAAAGAAAAATGCAATAATGAATGTTTAGCCTTAAATAGCATTTGCTTTTTAGATGGTGGTCAGTGATCCCCATATGAAAGCAGTAAAGTATCAGAAGAAGAAGGCAAATAATTAAAAAACTAAACAAAATGTAAAAATGAAGACCAATTGCAATGTTGCTTTGAATTAGCAACAAACTATAACATACTGTACTTAAAGTTAACTTGTTAGTTAACCACCCCTTTAAGTGAGAACAGGCTCTCAGTTCATTTTACTGGACTCTGGATGAGAGAAGAATGATTAATGCTAAGGATAAGTATCCTCCAGCACTCTCACCACTGTTGTAATAAAACTCCTGGCATTTACTTCCAGTGAGTTGTTTATTAAAGTCTGAATGCCAAAAAATCTAAAAATTCACCTTTTTTTACTATAAAATCTAAATTTTTAGTGGGAAAAATAGTAGAATTTTTTGAGATTTATAATACCCCAAGGATGGAAAAAAGTCAGAATCCAAAAATGTGGCATCTCAGACCTACCAAGGCTGTATATCAATCAATGGGAGACGTCCCTGTCCTATTTGGAATCTTCTGTGGTCTGGCTGGAATTAGCCTAAAAATCCGACTAGTTCCGACTTTTTGGGCAAAATTCCCAAAAAAGTGAGCGATTTAGGAAAAGAATTGCTGAAACAATCCTGCGATTTGGATTTCCGCTTAATTTTTTCGTGTTTGTCCCCGATCTGATAACAAATCTGTTTGCACACTCTTAAGCTGGTCATAGATGCAAAGATCCACTCGTTTGGCGACAAACAAGCGTCTCTTTCCCCGATATGCCACTAGCACGGCAGGGCTATATTGGGGTAATCCGAACGTTCGGCCATATGGTCAAACGATCGGATTACAATGACGCCAAGGGGCTTTAATGAGTCAGTTGGAAGAAAATCAAACCTTCCAGTTCAATATCGTGGTCAGATATCGACAGTGTTGGACTGGGACACAAGGGGCCCACCCAAAAACCTTAGACCAGGGGCCCACCCAAAAACTGTAGACCAGGGGCTGCTCTCAGTACTAATATTCTTCATCTCCTCAATCAACCTCTAGTCTCCTAGTTTGTATTCTTTACATACTATAATCAATTATTCCATCTATTTAGCATCTTTGTTCTCATAGAAATAGGGAATGGCCATGAAATAGGCCAAAAGTTTAGCAGCATGAGGGCCCACTGACACCTTGGCCCACCGGGAGTTTTCCTGGTATTCTGGTGGGCCAGTCCGACACTGGATATCGATTGGGAAAACCCATCAGAAGCCCCCCATACACGGGCAGATAAGCTGTCAAATTGGTCTATCCGTGTATGGCCAGCATTATTCAACTTTATAATATTACCAGGCACAGGGCACATATTTTCCCTGTGTGAATCATTCTGCCCTGCATCAAGTTTATAAATGAGCACCACTAAGTCCCATTCTTCTTTATCAGGGTAAGTGGCACAAGAGACATTCCTTTAAAGAAACAGAAATCATAACAAATAAACTAAGAAACAAAACCAGAGCGGATCTCTGCTCCTACAGTGTCATCTCCATAGGAATCACAAATGGCTTGTCATCCTTTTCATTACCTTTCTGAAGATTTTACAAGAGATAAAATAAATGTATTTTTAAAACTTTTAATAATTCTACACTGTATTATATATTTAGTAAAGAAGGTAAGATTCTCCAAGATATTCACTTTTCAGTTTAACAAGAACTTAGTGTAGTGTACAAATCCTCATACTCTAAGATCCAGACTTATGTTTACCAGTTGGGGACATTAATTGTACCAGATGTTGAAGGCTTCATGCCATTTTTTTTCACTGCTCAGAATTCAGAGTTTCATGCTTATAATATTAAGCAATGACCGTGGTAGCAGTGAAGTGAGAATTGTTGCTCTATCATAAACATTATTTATTTATTTATTTTGGTTTTATGACTTGGATGATTATTTCAAAGGCTTGTTTCATGGTTTTTCATTTCCAGCAGCTATCCTAATACATGCCAACCTATTCCTGTTGGGCAGCTTTATGAGATTTTTTTCCCTCCCTCCAAGACTTTTCAAGTTGGCTTTCATTATTGACATATAAAATTTTTTTTTTGAGAATTTAGACATAATTATTGTCTTTTATAGCAGATACCTTGCACCTATCTGTATTACAATAGTACAGAATATGGAAAATGGGTTTAATCAATTAAAGGACCAGTAACACATAATTACCTCCATGTTTAATCCCATAATATGGTGTTTTTTCCCCAGAATTCCAGCATCATTGTGTGCACATGATTTGAATCGAATCTTTGAATATGCAAATTAGGCAAATTCGACCATCGAATATTCGAATAAAATTTTATTTGAATATTTGACTATTCGATTGTCAAATTACTTTAAATATTTATTCAACCACCTAATTCACCAGAATGGCAAATTGGGAACCGATTGGGAATCATTACTTTTGATAGAATAAAAAAAAATTTGATCCAATTTTTTTTTTATTCGATCGAATTGCGGTAAAATCCTTTGCATTCGATAGTCAAATTTTTTTTTATTCGAAATTCAAACAACAATCTGCCCCTAAAGGTTGAATTTCTGGTTTCATTTAAAGCAGATCTCCACTTCATATTGTGTTACATACAATATATATACTGTATATTGTATATATAATATTTAAACAATAGGGATGAGGAAATATTTTTGCCGGATGCAACTAATTGATTTAGGGCCTCATGGAACCCCTATACTTACTGGGCTACCCTGCAGCCACAGGGTCTGTTCCCTTTGTAGTTATACACTTGACAACACTTGGTGCAAGTAAAAAAAAAACAACAAAAAATACCCATTGACTTCAGTGCTTTAGGTGAAATTTTGGCGATTCGTTTTCTGAAGTCGGCCGAAGTTTCCTTGCGAGGCAACTTCGGGCGACTTCAGAAAACGAATCGCCACGTGTGATTAGCGCTGGCGATTTTTCATTTAAGCCAGCGTAGAGTGAGGGAAGGCATTTGGGGAGATTGGTCGCAGGAAAATCGAGGTGATTAGTCGCCAGGTGACTCAATCTCCCCAAATAGCCTAGTGTATCACAGCCCTAAAAGTTAACTTAAAGGAGAAACACCCCTTTAAGCTGTGCATGTTTGGATCTGTATATCAGGAGGCATTTCAGTAATCTTGTCACTACACATCTGTAATTCAGTCAGAACTGTGAATGTGTCAGTTCTGTACTGTTGCCCATACTATGGGGGGTATTTATCAAAATCTGAAAATATTGGATTTCTGAAAACTACTCCGACCACATCCACATGTGTTTTTCCCCTTATTCATAGAGAAATGTTTTTATTAGAAGCAGTAGAGCAAAGAGTATAAACAGAGTATAAACAGTATAAAGAGCATAAACAGTCATATGCTTTCATGGCTTTCAATACATTCCGTTACATTTAGAAATAACTTTTGAAAAAATTTAATTAGTATATATATTGGAAATTTGCAGACAATTACAGTATGCAAAAAACAAAATTCCTTTTACGCTTCTTCCAAATACTACTCCTTTTTCATGAGATGTTTCTGTTATGCTGTCATTCTCCTGTATTTGTTGCCCTTCTGACTTAAACTGACATATTTAATGAGCCGTGGCATTTTACAAGACTTTTTCCACAACTCGTATACCTTCTGTCCAATGCTCTTGACTGATGGGACTTGCTTTGATAAAAGGAAAATAGTAAGGAAATGGTTGACACTTCAAAGCAGTACAAGACCAACTTTACCCTCCAAAGATGTTTACAGTGTTACTATGAGGACAGGATGCATAAGCCAGCTGGAATTTACAAGTCACCTCAATGAACAAATTTGCTGTCTCTAATATAAATCTTATGTTGCCACTTTGTTTTTATTGCTGCACCAAACAAGCCGAAACATTCTTTATTTTTATTCAAATGGAACTTCATTATGTATAGTCACAATAACCTGCCACCATTGTTGTTTCTGGGTTATTGTATCCATTTTATCAGCCTATGTGTTCCCTGCGCAAGGCAGAACTCAAGCAACAAATGACCTGGAAAAAAAACAATCTTCCATTTTTTTTTAATTTCAGAAGAATTCAGAACAAAACAGTTTGCTTTTGGTGTCCCTTAATAGAATACAGATGCCAGGAAATCTCAGAAGTAAGCCTGAAGTAGTAACATATGGAGAGTACTTCATCTTTTAATAACTGTCTGTTATGGAAACTTGGATGTTACATAAAAGCTTGTTGTAATGAGTGGTACAAGAACATGGGTCTGTGTTGATGTGGAGTAATTATCACCTGTTTTCAGTATCATGCTGTTAATGGGGGTCCTGTGAAGTTTTATAAATGGTTTCAATGTGACCTGATGTACAGTTACTAAACTTATAGGATGTTCACATGCAACACTACTTAGCATTCTTTCATCAAAGCTTGCACAATTGCTGTAGTAAATACACACAAGTTAATACATTATCCACTTAGTGTGGATACTAATATCCTTAAACAAATATACTCTTTTGGTAAAATATATTTAATCTGTATATATTTGATTTACTTGATGCTTTTAGTGTTGGATTCTGAGAGGTTCGGGTATTATCAAAATACCCATGCATAAGTACTGCACAAGCAGGATCGGACTGGGCCAGCAGAGCACTGGGAATAAATCGAGTGGGCTTTGGCCCACATCACGGGTCCCACTGTAGGTCCCTCTGTCAATTGCATTTGTGTGGCAAGACTGCAGAAGGTGCGAAATAAGGTGCTGTTCACAACAGAGGTGGTTGACTTAGTTGGCCCCAGACACCACTGCAATCAAGCAACAAAAACCTAAGGGGAAGCAGGGCCCCTCAGATAAGAACACTACAAATAAGTTATGTATAAAGGTCTATATATATCGCAAAACATTAGCTTTGTAAAGCATAGGTGAAAGCAAAGCTACACAAAAAAACTACTTTTTGAAATATGAATGCACAAGTCATGTTGAAATTTATTTTTTGAAAGTAATTGTTAGTTGAAGTTTCTAAACCTGACTGTTTTGCCAACAGCCTGTCAGAGTTTCTAATTCTAACGGACTCCTGCTGCACAAATATGGCAGCCCCCTCATACAGGAACATGGGGCATCAGACAGGTAATGTAAAAGCATTGTGACAAAGTTATAAGTAGCTTTCAAAGGAAATATTATGATAAAAAGGAGTTTAATTTCAGGTGTCAATATCTCTTTAAGCCACTGGTCACTACAACAGTACAGCAGATAGGCAGCAGAATCCATCAGGACAGCAAGATAGAACAAAATTGTAACATCAGACAATAATAGAATATTGTGAGTTATCTGGGTAATGTGATATCGTTATAAGTTATTAGGCCTGGGCCAATGCTGCATCAGTTTACATAAGTTTGGCATGGCTCCAAAAGGTAAAAACTTGTTTCAGAAATATACAAAGAAGAGAACATCAACCCATTCAGCAATATATTCCCTATTAGAGCAGTAAGGTTAAAGAATGTTCTGCCCAGTGATGTTTTGATGGCAGACAGGCTTATGTATCTTTTTGAAGGACAGCTAAAAAAATTCATTCTGGAGACCTGTTCGCATATTTATGCATTAATTAACTTTCATAATGTTGTAATAAAGCAAACTAATGCACAAACATCAGATGTGAACAAACACAAGCAACATAAAATACTGGCCTGAATAAAAATGAAATATAAAGAATGAAATACTGAAAATATCAGTAATATCAAAGTGCATTGAATAGCCTGCTCCTAAAATGAAACACGAAGACTGTCCTAATACTATCAATCCCTTCTAGGAGGAACTGAATCCAGTTTTTATATAAAGGAGCAATAAGGTAAAAAGATGAACATTAGCATCCAGCATCAGACTGGGCCACTGAGAGAAAACCCTGTGGGCCCTGTTTTTGTGGTGGGCACAGGCAGCGGCAAGGGAAAGAAGTTACATGGTGCAGTTCTGAGTTAGGTAATGGGTAGAAAATGGAGTGTGCAGTGCTGAGGTACATGTTGGGGGTGGGGGGGAGGTGTGGTGCATGTATAAATATTGGGGAGGGGGATGTGGTACATTCCAAACTATTAACCAACACCATGCTAATGAAATTTGAAATTTGAGAAAAAACTGGATAAATTAGCAGTTAGTCAGATGTTGTAGTTTGATATAATAGAAAAGATTAAACTTGATGGATGTGTCTATTTTTAACCTAATTTACAATGTATTATGTAATATTATAACCTTATTAATAGATGTTAGACAAAGTACATGTGATTACAGTTATAGGCAAGGTAAAAATATATCTAAACATAGCAAAAAGTAGATTTCTTGAGCAAGCTGTTGCAACACAGTATCATAGTAAATTTGTTATGAAAAAAAAAAGGCAAAAATCCTTTCTGAAGCCTCTCCAATTTGTCTCAGAGGGGAAAAAAATCCTTCTCGACACAAAGATGGCAAACAGACCAGGTCCTGGGTCAACTTGTTCTACAAGCTCTCTTTCTAAATCCTGTATTCCCTCACTTGCTAGAAAGTCATCCAACCCCTTCTTAAAGCTATCTAATGTATCAACCTGTACGACCAATTCAGGGAGAAAATTCCACATCTTTACAGCTCTCACTGTAAAAAAATGTTTCTGAATATTTAGATGGAATCTCCTTTCTTCTAATTGGAATGAGTGACCTTGCATCAGCTGGAAAGACCTACTGGTAAATAAAGCATTAGAGAGATTATTATATGATCCCCTTATATATTTATACATAGTTGTGATATCCCTTAAGTGTCTCTTCTTCAGCGTGAACATCTTTACACCTTTTACCAGCTTTGTTGCCCTTCTCTAGATCCTCTCCAATTCAATATTATCCTGTTTGAGCACTGGATACCAAAACATTTTGGCATATTCTAAATGGGACCTTGCCAGTGCTCTGTACAATGGAAAAATAACCCCCTCCTAATACAAATCTATGCCCCATTTAAAAAAAGCTCAATACCTTATTTGCCCTTGAAGCTACTGACTGGCATTACTTGCTACAGCCAAGTATTATGTACAAGGACTCCAAGGCTCTTTTCCATCATGAAATTACCTAGTGCAGTTCCATTAAGTGTATAATAAGCTTGCAGATTTTTACTTCCCAGGTATCTTGACCTTACATTGCCTTCTGGGGCTAAATGCTGCCTTACCTTATGAGATTAAATTCTGCTTCTAAATCAATGAAACAGCACAGATAATCCCTTAGATTACAGGCATATCAACAATGTTCAGTGCTGTGTGTTATTGATAAAGTATTTTGATGAAGAGATAAAATGTAATATTTAATCTCCATGAACTCCTACTAAAATTATGCCATGATCATGTATTTAAATATTGGAACCCACATGACAGAACAAAATTGTTGTGCTGGATATATATTTACATGGAAGTTATAAAGAAAGGTATTTCCATTTTCAGCAGCAAATTATTCCAATGCTATGAGATGTTTTTAGAAAAGTCTATGTAATGTATTCAGGTCTAGAAAAAACAAGGTTTTATACCAAAAATTCAGGAAAGGGAGAACTTAAATGTAGTAAAAGCTATACAGTCCTTTTGGTTTTGGACACAGACTGTGGTCAATAGTTGTGTTGTAAAGTTAGCTGCAGCCTTATTCCAGAGAGATCATTCATCCAAAGGATTGGTTTGCTGTAGTTGTACTCCAGTCTGTCAGAAAATCTCAGCCCTCATCCCAGCATGACTCAAGGCAATAGACCTGCACAGAGAAGGTGTCAGAGCCTTAATGTATGCCTGGGCTGCACTGTCAATAAGAGGGTTAGTTCATTTAAAAAAAATACTATCGTTAAGTGACACTGCCTTAATTCCTATGATTGATTGTATCAATATTCCTTTACAATGATGTGCTCACACCAGTGTGCCCTTCTAAACATTTCAGCATCAGTAACAAAAAACCCACTCATTACAAAAATGCAATCTTTCTCTAGAGCATAAAAGCAAATACAGTATGTGCTCCTGTAAATAAATTCCTTTGAAAGAATGCCTATGAAGAAAACACATTTCCCTCAGAATTTGGCAGGCTGAACACAAAAGAAATTTAAATGTTCTTGCAGATTGGATAGATTTCACAAAAAATATTTTAATGGCTGAAAGGTCAACATACGAGAAAAGTATGAATATTCGTTTTCCTTATGGGTCACTTACTAACAAGGGAACAAAATAATTCAGGCCAGACTGAAAAGATGGGGAGGGGGGGTGTCTGAATTTCATAAAGGCGTTTAAAGAACATTCAACACCTTAGATATTATTTACCATTATTTAAGTCCATGTGCAATAGTAATATTTCCTATAGTCACATTGCAATTATTCTGCAGGCATATGGAATGTCCATAGCAATTATTTTGTTTTATTAAAATACATGGTACAGTAGTTGAAATGAATGATTTACTCTAAAGGGGGAAGAAGAGAGCCACACAAAGAAATAATGAATGCAGGACAAATATGCACCAGGTCTGTGCTGCTATAAATCTCTCCAAAAGGCATAATAAAATTCTTTAGAGAAGTAGATAAGAAGAAGGTAAGAAGTAGTTTGTCTCTAGAATGTTGATATGAATAAGAACCTTTACTTCTGGACACTAGAGGGGTTATTTACTAAACTCCGAATGCAAAAATCACAAAAAAATTTGATTTTTTTTTTTTTTTTATAAAATCGGACTTTTAAAAAAATTTTCAAATTTAAATCTAAAAATCCGGCATCTGAGACCTGTTGAGGTTGCATATAAGTCAGTGGGAGACGTCCCAATGATTGTTTGATGTGTGCTGGGTTTCATGCAATACCCTGAAGAAATAGTGAAAATCCGATGTAAAAGTCCGGAAAAAATCGTGAAAATCTGAGCTCTAGTGAGTCTTCTGTTCCACTCTATGAGGTGAGAGTGGTTTCCTAGAGGGCCAAAGGGGGCCCAATCGTTAGTCTATAAGGTAATAAATTCATACATTCACATAAGAACAGGTGTATAGGCACTCAGCAGCACTATTAAAATTTAAATAAACCTTCATCAAGAGCATACACATGGCCAGGATCCCAATTTACAATAAACCTATTGTCTATTTCAAGAAAGTTCATTACATCATAGGTTAATCTGTTGCTGTTAAACAAAACATAGTAATTCCTTTATTTCCATGCATCATGCCATCCATATATTATACTAATTTCCTTCATGTCTAAGATACCAAAACATTCGTAAAAAGTAAAAGTAAAGTAGCATATATACAGTATGTTATATTATTATGAATGTTTTATATATAATAGAAAATTAAATACCCATGTTAGAATTATTGTGATTCCCGACTGGCACAGCAGTACAAAAGTGAATTTGAAAAGAGCCAATAAGAAATACACAAGGACAAAATTCCTGGTACTTTTCTACGAAGTTTATCACAGTAGGCTGCAAATAAATTCAAACATAACATTAAATATTATCACACTTTTTACCAAATATATATTTTTTCATTTTTCACAAAAACAGATACCAGTACAAAATTCCGCACTATATCTACCAATATGTTCTTTGAAACAAGAGGCAGAATTCCAGGAAGAATCCAGGAAGAATCTTAGTAAACTGATATCACATATTTATATGATATCAAAATATGTGGCTTCTGACAATTCATCAGAAAAATACCAGACTGCATATCTGTACTAAAATACGTTACTTCTAAAAGTTTCTAAAATTTTACTCAAAATTGTCAATACCGTATTTCCCACGAGTTATAATAAAAAGTCACTCTTTGCAATGATTGGAAATGGGAGAATACATATGGCTTGATATACTATGATTGGTACAGACCAGAGGGTGGTTATTAATGGTACATTCTCCTTGGAGTAAGGTTCTTAGTGGGGTCCCTCAGGGGTCGTTATTGGGTACATTTTTATTTAACTTGTTCATTAATGACTTAGGGGAGCTTATTGTAAGTAATGTATCAGTGTTTGCAGATGACACAAAACTATCCAGCCCAATTAATTCCATCCAGGATGTGGCATCCTTGCAACAGGATCTTGACAAACTAGCAATCTGGGAAGCTAAGTGGCAAATGAGATTCAATGTTGATAAATGTAAAGTCATGCACCTGGGATGTAAAAATATTCAAGCCACTCATATCCTTAATGGGACTGCACTAGGCAAATCTATTATGGAAAAGGACCTTGGAGTCCTTGTAGATGATAAACTTGGCTGTAGCAAGCAGTGCCAGTCAGCAGCATCAAGGGCAAATAAGGTCTTGAGCTGTATTAAAAGGGGCATAGAGTCACGGGAGGAGGGGGTCATTCTTCCACTTTATAGAGCACTTGTAAGGCCATATCTAGAATATGCCGTACAGTTTTGGTCTCCATCACTCAAACAGGACATTATTGTATTAGAGAGGGTACAGAGAAGGGCAGAGAAGGGCTCTTACAGAGCACTGGTAAGACCCCATCTAGAATATGTTGTGCAGTTTTGTCAAACAGGACATTATTGAATTAGAGATGGTACAGAGAAGGGTGAATAAGCTGGTAAAAGGTATGGAAAAGCTTAGCTATGAGGAAAGACTGGCCAAATTGGGG
>CM044443.1:43466212-43485693 GCA_024363595.1 Xenopus borealis
CCCTGATCTTTTCCAGTGTGGTCTCTTAGTTTGGTAAAAAAAAAATACCAAACCAGCTGCATGGAAGGCACAGTCAACATAAAGTTTGAATGCTTTTATTGAACTACAACTAAAATACTGACTTCCTTTTGTGTTACACCACAGATTACACCCCAGAGTCCCAAGCCATACATGGTTTACAATTTCTAAATTACACAGGTACAGAAATGTTCATGCGTGCATGAGTATATCTAAATGTATATATGTATATATCCATAGGATTTATGGTATTTATCATGTGTTATGCTGATTATGAAAGCAAAAATAAGCACATCCACATTTATTTTAAATATGAATAGATCAGTAGCCTTATGAATCAACCCTTTGTTTTTCTTGTAGACAGAAACAGAAACGAGTTGCATGGAGGGAAACAAATTAGTTTAAAATTAGTGGCGAGTGAAAGAATCAAACGAGCTCATCATGATGTTTAGGTTACAGGGAACCGATCTTGTAACATCTGGCAAATAGCTCACCATTGTCAGTGATCTTTTTGACACGTTAAACAACCACATTTTTAGTACTGCTGTCTCACCGCAGGTATTGTGGCCACAGACCCTTCCGTTTTATGTACCCAAGAGACTCTTCAAGTGGCTATAAATCTCAAGACTGAAATTACAATAAATTCACTAAATAGCAAAATTCTGATTGACATGTTAGCCATGATTGTGAATGACAAGCAAGGAGTATGCCTGCTCAGAAAATCCCTGAGAACAGTGGGCCTCCTTGATTGCTCTACACACCAAAGCAATTTTGCCCTAGGGGATTTTATATTGCATTTTCCTTCTCAACCTAAACCGACTTCCATCATATTTGAAGTTACAAGCTGGTAGTTACAAACTATGTACCTTACAAAAACATTATAGTGTTTGCACCTAGACAATAAAAGGTTACAGAACATCTATCAAAAGGCATATAAACAGGCAGAGGCATTGGAATATTTGGAGATGATAACACCATCTGCTGAGGTTTGATTTCTCAGATCACTGTTGTGCACCTGTCAGAAGATTGCCAAGATGAGTAGTGGAGAATTTAACATATAGGATAACATACCACCTGCTTTTAATTAAAAGAGTGCTATAACGTATGACAAGTTCTTTAGCCTCATAAATTCAAAAGCCTGTCATCTGAATGCAATACACAAATCATGGAAATCAGAAATGACATCTAACATCCACATTCTACATAGTATGTGTTATTTGGCAAAACATAAGTTTAACTTATAAGGCAACAGTAGTTTAAAACACTATTTTATGCTGCTTTAACTGTTGATGAGTGTTCAGACAGTTAAGTATATGTTGTTATAAGTGTAAGTTAGGTCTAAAGGTGGCCTCTTCAGGAACAGGTTCTCACCTTGCCTTGTGACAGGAGTGGCCCTCCTCATGGCACCTGTTTATTTAATAACAGCTGGGTTTTAATGTTTATAATGAAAAATGGGACATGATTTTGTAGAACAAGCATTGAATGGAAAGGAAATACATTATACAGATATTTGCTGTTGAGTGAATCAAAGTGTACATTTATAGAGGAGTCTCTCGTGCTCCTTCTTTCAAGTTGTGTTTTTTTTATCTCTTAGCCCTGGGTAGTGCAAACACAAGAATTCCTTCCACCCCTGTCATTATGTCACCAAAGTAGTAACTTCTGCCATATGAGATAATCCTCAGGATAGTGCACATGTGGGATGTACGTGGAGACCCTTTGATCGGTACAGCTGTCTGCAGCTTGTCCATGTACTAAAGTAGTGATAACATTTTAGACAGACATTTTAATTTCCAGTATCATGAGTTGCTTTGTCCCTGTGTTGGCTCTATGACAATATCTGGGAAAAGTCAAATGGCATTTCACTCTATTGCTTTAAAACCCTCTGTGCTCTATAGGGTATATTCATATTTAAATACAACTTTATTTTAGTGAATACCTTAAAAAGCTTTCCACTAAAGATTAAGGGGGTTAATCCAGCATAACTGTTAGATCTGTAGCAGAATCACTATGCAAACTGCTTTGGCCCATATCCTAATGAGCGAGACAGGCTTCACACATATGTCCTCCTACATACCAAATGTATCTCATTGCAGCACTAGGAAAAGTGAATGGACACAGGGACAGAGGCCTTTAACATGTAAAAGTTTCAGTTACATAAAATACATTTTGGCACAGGAATCTTTAGTGTGCCACATAATTTGTTTGAATGATAATTGGCCACAGTTTTATTGAAGTTATAAAGCAAGAGAAAATTATGCATACTGTATTGTATAAATATCCAATATCCATATAATAGCTTATTTACCAGTACCACACAGTTGCATACATTGTCGTGTAGAAAATGATTCCTACAACACTTTTCAATGCACTCCTGTCCATAAACTAAAGCAATATCCTCCAGCCACAGAGTCCTAGCTCAGAGCATATCTGCCAAAACAATACTCTACTAGCCTGCTATGGGGCTAACCCACTCAAGCGACAAAACCATTGTTCAAGCTAGGGAGAGCAGGTGGGGAAAAATAATGTTCAGCTACCTGTACTGTTAGTTAATAGTGATGGGCGAATCTCCCCCATTTCGCTTCACAGAAAAATTCGCGAATTTACATAGAAATTCGCGAACTGGCGGAAAAATTCGCGAAACGAGTCGAGTTTTTGACGTTTTCATTGCGTCGCGTCGAAAAACGACGCATGGCTCGTTTTTTTCGGCAAATTTATTTTTGGCGAATTTTCGCTGACGTTTCGCGAATTTATTCGCCAGCGGCGAATCGCGGAAATTCGCCGCAAATTCGCCTCTGGCGAATAAATTCGCCCATCACTATTAGTTAATAGCTTCCCAATGTTAAATGGCACCAACTCCTCCCCCATCCATAACACCCTAAACCAACAAACTTACGTATAACAGAAGTTATCCTGGGTCATGCTACCCTTACTTAAAACTCTGCTACTGCCATACAGGTATGAGACCTATTATCCAGAATGTTTGGGACCTGAGGCTTTCTGGATAATGGGTCTTTCTGTAAGGTGGATCTTCACACCTTAAGACTACTAGAAAATCATGTAAACATTAAACAAACTTAATAGGCTGGGTTTGCTTCCAATAAGGATTAATTATATATTTGGATCAAGTACAAGCTACTGTCTTATTATTGTAGAGAAAAAGGGAATAATTTTTTTAAAAAATTGGATTATTTCATTATAATGGAGCCTATGGGAGATGGGTTTTCCGTAATTCTGAACTTTCTGGTTAACGAGTTTCCGGATAACGGATCCCATACCTGTGCAATGTTTCCATTGTTGCATAACTGTTTCAGTTGGTCATCTAATTTCTGCGCAGTTATGTCTTACATTTGTAATGTGGCTTTTTAGATTGGGGTTCACTCCAAAAGTGCATAGCCATTCATTCTGCCTAAATAAATAATAAATAATAATTGTGCTCATCTCTTTGTTTTTCTGTGCAAGTCCATCTTCAACCAATACCACTGCCCTAGCAAATATTAAAATCTTATTTTAGAATAGGACAGGAAATGGTCTGTGGCCCTGCTTTCATTATTCCTTTAAAGAGGGAGTATACTTCCTTGTGTTGGACACACTTTTTGTCTATTGTTTTAATCATAAAAAAATCTGTTTTGTGTTACTTCTTGAGCTAAACATGACAAGCAGGAAAACTGCACATACTCAATGTTTGGTCCTTGAGAGGTAGATAATTATATTTCAAGAGTACAGACAAATGTTGAAGGAAAATAGGTGCTTATACAGAACTTACCTGTAGTTACACTAGCTTATTTAATTAATTAATTATTAATTATTAATTCATTTAATTACTTTTGATTTAATTACATTAATTAATTTTCAAATGGGGATCTCTGACCCCAGCAGTCAAGATACTACAGGCATGGGACCTGTTATGCAGAATGCTTGGGATCCGGAGTTTTCCACGGTCTTTCCATATTTTGTATCTCCATAGCTTAATTCTACTAAGAAATCATTTAATGATTAATTAAACACAATAGGATTGTTTTGCACCCAATAAAGATAAATTATATCTTAGTGGGGATAATAAAGGAAATAATTATTAAAAAATGTAATTATTTGAATAATACAGAGTCTAAAATGGAGTTGGCCTTCCAATAATTTTGAGCTTTCTGCATAATGTGACTCCAGATAATGGATCCCATACCTGTGTTGCTCATTGAGGCTAAAGTTTTATTGTTATTGTTACTTGTTATTAATAAAAAACAAAGTAAGAACAACTGCAAATTGTCTCTAGAATATCTCTTTCCCCATCATACTAAAAGTTTTCCATCTGAGACCAGAAGGTGAAGTGGAAATCTGTAATTCTTTGGGTTCACATTATTTACAACCCTAGGTACACAAGTGGGTTTTGTCATAACTTACTAGGTTATTTTTTTACCCTTTGTATATATAGTGCTCTTACGCAGCCATTTATAATGATAATACAGCATTCATAACAGACCCTGCCTGTAGCAAAGCTTACAGTCTACGGATTTGAACAAACAATCATGCACACAAGGGTTGATTCCATCAGATATTCAGTTTAGATATATATTCCAACAGTCACTCATACTAGTAATGAAAGGCCTTAGTGGCACCAATCCCTGGTTCTGAAAAGTGGAAGCAATTATATCTATTTTCAACAGATCTTAATATAAAGAACTTATAAATATAATAATACTTTGCAAAGGTATGGAATTGAACTCTTTGTAGGCACAGTGGGATGGAATTCTCTCTATATTTTTGTGTGAGTGAGTGCTGCTAAGTGCTGTACATTCTACATAAATAAACACACAGTAACAAAGTCACATACACGTGGCTGTGCATTTTAAAAAATCTGTTTATTTTCTTCCATAGCAAAGGAATCAGCCATTTAAAGCAAATACTTCCATCAGCAAAGATTGTTAGCTCTCATGCCCTAGGAACACTGTGTCTGTTTTCAGTTTACACATTTCCTTTTTCACTAAATGTATTTATTGTCTTGGATACTTTTCTGATGTGGTGGGGAAGTTTTATGGCAGTCGATGAATACAAAATATATACAACTGGACTGTAAATGCTCATCAGAAGCATGACATATGCTACTAGTCTGTAATGATTTTGTTGGTAAGCAAATGTTTGGACAGTTATTCCGTAATAAATGCCTATTATCACAAAGAGACTAAAACATAACACAAGAGCAGACAGGTCTACTCTGAATATTCAATAATTGCAGAACCTCTTAAAGGTACCTGTGGGTCCAGGGAAGAGGTCTCATTGGTGGGCCCACATAACTGCCTTAATACATTTTTTGTAATATTATCCTCAAAGAGGTGAAAGAAGATATACCGTTAATAAATTGTCTGAGCCTACAGTAGATGAGGAACCATTAACTGCTGCAAAAATGTAGTCTTTTATTTTGATATGGCAAGGACAAATGGCATGACAATTTATGTCTTAAAAGTGTACTAGATCTTTTTGAAGTGGTTACATTTTTATTTCATGTCTTGCCCCTTTTCCGCATATATGAAAACCTCTGCTTCATTGGAAGGCAAAATAGAACAGTCACACATGTTCGTGCTTTATCTTGATAATAAGAGTTGCCACTTCTTACTGGAATAACATCCTTACTTTTCAACTTCCTCAATAGTAAATTCCTTATCTTTCTTGTAATTATATCAAAATAACTCATCTTATGGCAAAAAAGCCTTTCCTCTGGTTTTACAAAATTCACTCTTATAATTAGAACATATAACATATTTTCTCTGATGGATAAATTGGTATAAAGAGATACACCAAGAGGTCACTTTAAAATGTATATTTACCTCATATTACATTGCTCCCTCAGGTTGTAGGGTCCCATTCTCCATTGTTACTTGGCACTGGAGAGCTTCAGAGTACTGCAATAAAACCAAAAAATTAGAAGCTATAACACTGAATTATTGAATTATGAACTGAGCTGAAATATAAGCTGTGGCTAAATAGGAAAAATAACTACTGGTTTAATGGCCCAATATACCCAAACTTGCAAAAAGTCTGGTTGGATCTGTTTAGATACTGTAACCTGAACTTGGAGAGCAACCAAATGGAAAACTATCATGGTTAGGATGAGAAGGGCTTAAAAGAGCTGAACAGCCTTTCACAATCCAAGACATGCAGTAAAAGCTTTCAGAAGGTATGACATACCTCATCCCACACACAGTAGAGTTTTAGCCAAAAGTTAGAATTTTAAATGCCTTAAATTATAAGGAAAACTGTCCAATAGGCTATGTACATTTGGAAAAACTAGTGTTTGTTCAATAAGCTATTTTAAGCAAAGAGGCCCCTTAAACAAAGATGATTATGACACTACTAATTTTCCAGAAATTGTTTGGGACCATTTCTTGGATCTCATGAAAGGTATATTTGTTCAGAAATAACCTGGCACGGGCTTTCTCTCTTCTTTCTTGTTATCACAGCACAGTCAATGAGAGGTGGACCTCCACATGACCTACAGGCCATCAAAGAAAGAATAAGCACCCCGACTGAGACAAATCTTAATTAAATCAGAATCCCATTGTCTCTATATGTGAACAAAACAATTGCCTTCTCTGATCGACTTAGTCAGTAGTGGAGTGGAGTGCATCCATATTGTAAGCTTCACTGAGCTATAAGCTCATATTCTGGCAAAAAAATGTTTGTATACATAGCCAAGGAGACATATCCTTTAACAATTATTAGAGAAATGTTCCTAGTGGCAAAGTTTTTATGCTATTTTATTAGGGGTATCTTCTCTGAAGACAACATACATTTTAAACATTGATATTTCAGATCCATAATATAATCACAAAATGCAAAATAAATAGTGTAGCTTGATGTGGCTGCAGTATTGTCATTCCATGACCGTATAATGAAAACAAAGCCCACTGTTTAAAAAACAGAGAGTGAAATCAATGAAGAACATGGCTTTCATTAAAATTAAAAAGGGAAGTGACTTTAAGAACACAGCTATAAATAAAATAATACCTTTAATGAACATCCCCTTTTAGCTACTGCTCTTGAGTTTTCCCATTTGACCTTAGTCTAAAAAAGGCTAATTATGTTAATTGGTTAACTGTGTTTGATATCCTCATTCATTACAACTTAAATAAACATGGAAAGACATGAAAATGAGGATTTCATTTTGCAAATTGGCTTGTTTGCCTGCTGTAAAGCAGAGTATATGTCAGAATCTATTATGGTATGGAAACATTTGTTTGTATTTCTTTTGAAGTTGCAGTATGTTCTTATATAATAGTGCATATTGTATTTTAATGTTCTTTATTCTAAGTCAAACAGGATCAAGACTAGGTTATAAAGTAACCAGATGACTTCTCTGCAAGAACCTCCCTAATTCACAGCTGTTTAAGGCGCCTGCAAGAGATAATAGGCACAGGAAGTCTGCCTGAATTTGGATCGTGAGGCTAATCATATAAAATAAGACTCGCTTGTGTTATTATGAAATACTAATGTCTTATTCTTCTGTATTTAATTACTAGGGCACTGCACTCTCTGCCTATGGTGTAAAAATAACAAATAAAAACCCAGTAGGAATAATAAAAGGTCTAAGATGTTGAGCATCTTGAACGTTGAAGATATAAGTGTGAGCTGTTCCACAGTGTTTTTGTAGTTCTTATGTGTGACAGAATAGATAACAAATACATTTATCAACATAAAATCAACTTAAGAATGAAAAAGGAAGGGAAAAACAATCAACATGGCAGGAGATGCAATGTTTAGTATGTGAAGTATAGCTTTCCTACAATATAGCACTGACCAAGACCATTAACATACAAGGGAACTGGAGCTTCTTTATTAAAAAAAAACAAAGGAGAACTGTTGGTATTTTAAAATATGCAAAACTGAAAGGAATGTTTAATAAATCTGTTTCTTTTATTACCTTGTCAGTTATTTAGATATGTAACAATTTATTTGTGAGTTTCTCAACTTAACATTTTTCCTGCTACAAACAATAAACTCACTCTGTGAGTCGCTGACAGGCTGATTCCAGTCTGAGACATTTGTTTGCAGCATAAAAATATGTTAGATTGAGGAAGGACACTAATAAATTATTTATATGAAAAAAACTATTAAACTATTAAATGCATGCTTAACATGTAAAAAATTATTATTTAATAACAGTACACATTTAAAGCAATAGCAGTTTCTCATTAATATAGTTTGCAATAAGATTTGCAGAAGAAATACCCTTGAAAATTAAGCTGGGACAGTTGTCCTAGGCCCGGCAAAGTCCAGGGTTAATGGAGGGCCCGGCCGTGCTGCACTTGCTGAAGAACCGGGCCCCCCTTAAGATCTGAAGTGGCGAAGGAAACCGCTTGCTTTCAGGCAGACACTGCACTTCTACACACACCCCAACTGCTTCACTGCACTCAGAGTAAGAGGCGTGATTGTAAGTTTGCATTTGTGCAGCAGTGGGGTGCAGTGTGGGCAGGAAGGAGCATTGCTGCATCACGGGTTGCTAAGGGCTCTGAAGAGGTGGGGGTGACATAGCAATGCAGGATGCAGTTGTCCAGCTTGATAAAAGGCCCAATGCGGCCTGAAACGTCGCTATGTCCAGATCATTGCCAGAGAAATTGAAATAAAGGCATTTTATTCATCATCGGGTGCTGTGCTTCATGTTTGTTTGCAGTTGTCCAGCTGTCATGTTTTTAAAACCTTTACGGGGGACCCTGGCTGCCAATGTTTTTTTTTTATTTGCAGTTGGTCAAAACAAAACAAAAAGCATGTTCTTGTTTACTTGCCTCATTCATCCACTTTGAACATGTTGATATGCTTTGATCCTGTCCTGGGCCTCTTTCTAAGCTGTTTCCTGCCAATCTTTTTTTTACTTGGGTTTCCTATAAATTAATGTATGGGGACCCTTAAGTCCCCCTTAACCTTCCTCAATCCTCTTAACTGAAGGTAGAAATAACCTGCATTGAAACTTCCAAGACAGGGCCCCTGGTGTAGAGTATAAAAAGTGTCTATAAGGAGCTAGTCCTTCACATTCTCCTTCAGTAGCTGGTCCAAGGAGAGGGTCCCACTATGATGTACCTCCAAATCTAAATCCATCCAATTGGTGCCACAGCAAAAATAGACACCATAAGCTCATTTACAAAAGTAAGCTAAAGTGCAAAGTGCTAAATCAGATTTTGTCAAAACGATTAATTCTCCTTGTGCACACCTTTCTACAGTAGCACCAATTTCACCTGCACTAAAGAGAGTTATGATAGGAATGACTGAAATTTGAGATGTTGAAAATATAGTGAATGTATGCATGAAATTCCTGCTCGTAAATTCATCTTGAGGTCCACGGAATACTGAAGTAACGGACTTAATACCAAGAATTCCAAAAGCAATAGAAGTCAGCTGTATAAATAATCAATATTGATCAATCATGTGCTTATGCCTTAGCTTTGGATTGTACCTTAATTTTTCCTCAATTAAGGTACAATATAGAGTGTTCATCAGCAATGTAAAGCATGTAAAGCAACAAGTGCGTATTGTTTTATTGTTTTTTATGGAGGGAATTACATTTTAAAAATGTCATTTAAAAAAAAGTTATGTGCTGTGCCTTTTTCGTTTTTCATTAATTATTCCCACAGCATGTACCTCAGACAGTCTATTGGCTATTAGAAAATTGTAGTGCCAGATTATTTACACATTAGTAAAACAGCTGTGTTTACAAACACCTAAACAACTGGCTAAGTACAGTCTTCCCCCCAAGAAAAAATAAAGCTTTTTCATCAACATTATAGAGGTACAAGCATAGCTGTTTAGCATTATATGCCTCCATGGTAAATGTCATACCATAGGTTATATATATTATTTGAATATATATAAACACAGGGATGTAGTGATGATTTTTCTGTCCCATTTCGTTTTGCCCAAAAATATTGTGAAATCTCAGAATATTTTGTGAAAAGCAACGGGCAAGGTTTTTTCCCTGCATTTTTTTTTCATGCAAAATGCATTAGTCAGTGGGTGGTTTGGTGTTTCTGCACAAAATACATTGGGGCAAATTCACTAAAGCGTGAAGCATCTAACGCTAGCGCAAATTCGCCAGCGTCACGTCAATTCGCAACTTGACGAATTTACAAAGTTAGACTCTGGCGAAAATTTGCTTGAGAAGTAGATAGACTTTGCACGCTTACGCCAGGCGAAGGGACGTAACTATGCTAATTCACTAAGATGACAATTTTACTGAATGTTACCTCTTGCGCTAGACTTTACTTTGCCAGGTCAGACCTTGCGAAATTCAATACAATAGATAGGAGTTTGAAAATTGTTTTTTATTTTTTTCTAAGTCCCAAAAACCCTGGTGTCTTTTACCTTTTGTAGGGTGATAGTCTGAAAATTTTTTTGGGTTACCCTCTTTCCCCCCTACATTTCCTAACATATGGCAACTCAACTATACAGGGGACACATGTTTAGGGCAGTAGGACAACTTTATTTTATTTATTAAAGGTTTCCTGGGCTTGTGTAGTGTAATGTATTGGCTGTAACATATACTTCTATAAGTTGCACCATATGCAAATTAGGCATTGCTAGAGTAAATGCGCTTTGCCTGGTGAAGTAATGGTAGCGCAGCTTTGCTAACATTGAGGGCAAATTTGCATTTTAGTGAATTTGCAGTGGGCTAGAGAAAATTCACCTGGCGAAGTGCGGTGAATGCCGGCGAAGCTGTCGCTAGCTCATTTTCGCACTTTGGTGAATATGCTCCATTGAAGGCAATGGGCAGGGTTTTTTTATTTTTTTTAACCACTGTGTCTTTCTTGTGCATTTTTGTATGGCAAAGGTTATGGAACTCATGGATTTTCTAACATGCAGGTTTTTGGTCTAAATGTAGCAGATTTCCTTGTTGCAACCCCTATTAATATACAGTTTTGCTTATAAGTTTACATACCCTGCAGAATTTATGATTAGTGATGGGCGAATCTGGGGCTTTTTGCATCACTGAAATTTCACAAATTTGTAGTAGAAATTTGCGAAATGACAAAAAATTCACGAAACGCCATCCGCCTCGTTTTATGTCTGTTATTGGATGCTGGCTCCCATTGCAGACGTCCAAAAAAATGGATGCTGCGTCCTTTTTTTCGACACTGACACTGTGCGCCGGCATCCAAAATTGGACGCCCGTGTCCAAAACGAGACACTGCAGAAACACCAGCGCAGAAACGCCAGCCCCGGATTAGTCACCAGCGCAAAAATGCCAGCATGGTGACGTCACCACCTAGGTTTTTGGCGCCAAACAGAGGCCTATTTAAACCACTAGAGAACTCCAGACTTTGCCCTGCAATAGGTTTAACTTTGTGTCTGTTCCTGGGTGTGACTTGTTTCTATTGATATTCGTGTTTGACCTTGCCCTGAGTACCCGTTCTTGAATCTTCGCTGTCTGCCTTGACCTAATTGCCTGGATTGACTATTCTTCTGCCTCATCCTTGTCTGTACCTTGAACTGTGTTGGACTGTTGCTTCCTCCTTGGTCCGCTTCTCCTGGCTGAGCCTTCAGGCCCCAGTTTCACAGCAGGAATGGTGTACCTTTCATCATAGGCCTTGTTGACTCCTCTACAAATGTAGCGTTTATGGTTGTGGCCAAATTACTTTGTGCCAGAAGGTTTGAGGCTTGTCTCTGTGCTGCTTGGTATATTGTAAGCGGGATACATTGTGGCATTTACATAGTAATGGCTTTCTTCTGGCAACTCGACCATGCAGTCTATCTTTCTTTAAGTGACTCCTTATTGTGCATCTTGAAACAGTTACATCACATTTTTTCAGAGAGTCCTGTATTACACCTGAAGTTATTTGTGGGTTTTTCCTTACATCCCGAACATTTTTTCTGGCAGTTGTGCCTGAAATTTTAATTTTATTTGGTTTGGTTTCAACATAACCCCTACTTTCCACTTCTTAATTAGAGTTTGCTCTCAGTTCCTTTGATATTTTCTTATATCCCTTTGCTGTTTTATAGAGTTCAACTACATTTTCCCTCAGATCCTTTGACAATTCTTTTGCTTTCCCCATGACTTAGAATCCAAAAAACATCAGTGCAGCACTAGATAAAAGATGCAAGGGTCTGTCAGGAGTCCAGAAAGTCATTGACCTTTTATACACACCCACTAATTACAAGCAAACAAATCACAGGTGAAGATGGTTACTTTTAATAGCCATTGCCATCCTTTTGTGTCAAGTTAGATTGCATGTTATCAGGCCAAATCACCAGGGTATGTAAATTTTTGATCAGGGTCATTTGGGTAGTTTATGTAGTGATTATGATTTAAAAAGAGTAAACACAGTTGTTGACAATAAATGGCTTCAGCCAACCACTAACCATGAGTGAAAGAAAAGTTTATGTGTTATCATTCATATTCTCTGAAAAATGGTAAAGAAATGGTTAAGAATCATACATTCTGCCAGGGTATGTAAACTTATGAGCGCAACTGTAAATTAATGTTGTACAAATTTTGATGGAGACTTTCATTTATTTATTCAGAACTGTGGCACAGTTAGTGCTGGAGGCCCAGGTTCCATTCTAGCCCGGGAACTACAGTATCTGTAATACCTCTAGGTTTTTTCCTGCATTCCAAGAACAAAGAAAAATATGACCTGGATCCCAACATAAGTGACCATAGTGGGTGAATGTGAAAGGGATCTTAGATTTTAAGCTTTATTAGGGCTGGGAATGAAATACACCACACATTGCCATCTGAAAGCCTGGCAGTGCCCCATAAAATCTGGCAAATTTAAAAAGCTATAAGATGATTTTAGGTGACTGTGTAGCTGTATTTTACTTTTAACTGTCATTTAATGACAGCTGTAAGTTTCTTGTTCTCTGAATATCACCCAGTTGCCTTGTATGGGTTACACCATGTCTAAGGTGTTATAAAATAATGGTATCAATTATGGTGATGGGTAGTGTAGAACAACAACACACCATAATCATTAACTGAACTAGTTTTTTGAATAGATGATTTCAGAGAATGGAATGAGTAGAATATTTTACACAACTTGATAACTAGGCTTCAGTGAGTCCTCCACCTCTAGCATCAGTGTTTTAATTTGCTTCACTTTTGTTTACTTTGGGTTTTTTCCATTATCTTACAAATTGTACTCTTACTGGAAGTTATGATGCAGTAGTTGCATGACATTTGTCTGCAGAATACCTTCCAAAATAAGGCAGATAACATTATTTCAGTTAGTGCTATTCCTTGAGAAACCATCAAGATAACTTGAGATGGTACACAATGACCCAATTTTGTCTGTCTGCATTCACCAGTGGCTCAGCTGCCAAATTAATCTAAAACCATACTTTATTTTAGCATTATGATACCATTTACTTACAATACAGAGGCGCAACATTAAATAGGTGCCCAGATACACTCTTTCCAACAATCCATGAATCCATAGGCTGACATTATTTATATGGTACCTACAAATAGTGTTCGACAGCAGTCTCCTTCTTTTCATTAATATTGAAGTATAAATATTTGAACTTGGTAATTTGGACTAATATCGCCCTTGAACTTTCTCCCCTGTAAGTGGTCTGACAGCAAACTTTACAAAAAAAATGTTTTACATATCTACTACCCAAAAAGTAATAAATTTATTTTAAGTAATTTTTACTTCTTTGTACACTGCAGTTTGTGATGTGGGTTTTAACAGAAATGCAACTTTTTTTTCATTGGTATGTATACATTTTTTCTTCTTTTTCTGAGTCAACACAGTTAAGACATATTATAGTTTAGATTGTTGACCACTTTAAAAGACTTGCCAAACTGTCTGGACCAACTCTTCTAATCTTTAATCTCTATATACTCTGAGCAGTAACATGGCTGCAGTGTTATCAGGAAGGCCCGGTACAGACAGGACTGTGATGTAACTGCGACCATATTTTGTATCTGGTCAATGTTTACTTCTGTTGGAGATGTTTCTGCTGTTGGACAATACAGTGATGCCACAGCTGGATCGGAAAAGCAGTTTCAGAGACATATAGTCCAAACATATGTTGGGTTTCCTAATTACACTATATGTTTTTTATATATACTTTATTTTAGTCTGATCACACACCAGTAATGGAATTACATGGGTGGTGCATTGCTATAGTCTTTAACATTTGATGTTCATGAGATTCCAAATAATTTGGTATAAAACTGAAAATGTAACAGAGTTTCTAATTAAAAGTATTACTGCAAACCTATTGTTTATATCTGTGATATCTGTACATCTATCAGATTATGTGTTCACATCCAGCTGCTTTAGCTACAGATTCTCTTTTTGTGACTTTCCTCCCCAAGTTAATTTTTTTCAGGACATAATTAATATTGTTGATTATTTGTACTTTTCTTCATAATACCCTTTTATACATTTAAGTCAGCTATGCTATCCCATACAGAGGTTGGATCATAAGTACAAATATGTTAAACTGACAAATATATTTTATGCTATGTTGGTAATATATTTTTAATGACTGCCAATAATTTCTGCCAATAATTTACTAGCTTCCTTACTTCCTAATTTAGTTGTTGTGTGAGAATAAGGCATCAAATGTTGACACTGTTTTATTGAGTGTGAAAGATGTGGCAGTCCAGGCAATCCATGACAGGTAATGAACACATTTGCAACTCTTAATTAACCGCTAGATATCCTGTTAATTGAATTTTACATGAGCAAAAACAAGGAAAAATATATATCTCCATTTCCTGTTTGCTTAAAATATATTATTGTAACAGCAGCACATTTCGTTTGAAAATGGCACAATCCTTTCTGCTCTGTTATACATGCTGATAGGTGTATATTCTATTTGTGTTCTTTATTATTTCTAGTTTATTATTTCTGCTTTAATAGCCAGACTAAATATAAATACTTGATTAGACACATGTCATAATACAAACAAAGCTGTCCACAAATTTTAACTGCAATGTCTTGGGGAAATAATTTCCAGATTTTATGTATAAATATCACATATACATCTGTTATGTGCTGTTGCATAATACACAGACTCTAAAGCAGAAGTGAAGATAAGTGTTTTTTACCTTCATCAATTTATTTCACCTATTTATTTTGGTGTGAAGAATCTTTTATACCAAAAAAAAAAAATTGTGTTTATAGGTACACTGTCTTAAATGTGAATTAATGGCATGCATCGTAAACTCAAACCTAAGAGTACTTCCTTTAACACTTTTTACACCTGGGATATACCACTGACGTCAATAGCGCAGCAAAAATTCCTGGTGTGAAAAGTGGCGTAATCTGCTACAATGTTGTGTGCAATGTGTACAATGTTTTCAGTTCTTCCATGGCTATCATCTATTTTCACATGAGAATGGTTTTGTGGAAAGAATGTTAAAGAGTACAAAAGCAATCTTTCTGAAAGGCAGAGAACATATTAGGAAGGCTCCTATCCCATTTCTGCTCCTTAGTAATACAGCTGGATTTTTTTTATATAAAAAGGGTCAGATTCAGCTCCATGAGAAAAAAAGGTTTATTGTGTGAAAACTCATGAATTTGATTTAAATTGATACTATTCAATTCTGAAAAATGTAGCTCACAGTTTATCATGTGAAAACTCTATTGGAGTCAATGGGAAAAAAGTAGAACTGAATTAGGAAAATTCTCAAATTCAATCATCCATAAATTGTGATAAACCATGAAATACGTTTTTTCTTACCCAGTTGAATCTGGGTAAGCGTACCATTAACCATTATCATTATTATTATATTTCTGTTATTGTAAAGTATACCTATACGCTACAAAGATCTACAATTGTGCAAGGAACTCATAATTCAAAGTAGTCCATCAGAACCTAACCTTTTTATGGGCGAAGGTTAATAAAATATGTTTTCAGAGTCACATGTGTAGCACTGCAAGGGTAGATGGTATTATCTGGTGCTCCTTCCAAAAATATCATGTGTAGAAGAGCTGAGTTAAATCCCAGAAATAATTCAAAAGGCTGCCCATTAATTATCATACACTGGAGCTTTATATCACATATTTGGAATATCTCATAAGGTACTATGTTATGCACACATTAATCTGCATCCAATAAGCAGCAGGTGTTCAAGATTATGTTACATCACTACTGGAGCATGCATGCTCAAAATCAATGGCATCAATCACATATATTGAATCTGCCTCTCTTTGCCTATTATTGTCTTAGCAACCAGCTTGCCCACCTACCCCCACGCACATCATTATGGGGTCAGAACTAATTCCAGTATATTGTTCATGAGTCCCCGGAAATACTTGTACTTGGATGACAAGAGAGTGATTGTTCCACACCACTGCTCAATACAGTCCTCTTTCAGCTGCTCTCCTATGCCCTACAATTCAAGTGTAGTTCATAGCTCTTTACATGTCATTATGATGAACACCTCTTATGGAAAATTGCAGTCAAGAAATACAGTATTTTATTTGTGGGTCTTAGAGAAATAGAAAATAATTTTCTGTTACAGCATAAGAAAATTTGTGTTACAAGCCCTTTGCTGCAGCTTAGGAAGAGCTCAAATTTAGACTGGGACTGTTAGCACTGCATAAAAACTTGGGTGGTTAAATATAGATTCACTTCAATACTTTTACTAGACAATTATCAAGGGAAAGTTAAAAAAACAAAACAAAATTGCCATTAAGAAGTATGTTGATAGGGGCACATTTTCACAAATATATGTACATTTTGCAATATTTTGCATCACTTTTGACTACACATTTTTAGGTGTCAAGAATTGCTCTGTGTGGCATAGGACATTAAAGACACAAAATAAATTCCAAAATGTCTCACATGGGGGATATGATTACAAATAATATTAAAGTGCCTTTAAACCTATTTCTGGATATTCTAATTTGTTGTTTTATTGCTGAAATCACAGACTATGGATAGATTCTCTCAGCGGCTTCTGCAGATGAGCTCATGAGAACTTAGCTGGTGTTTACAACTATCTAATGCTTGTGTATTCCCCATGTTTAGCATTAAAATAAAAAGACAAACAAATGAGACATAAAAGCATTTATATGAATCATCGTTAGAGAACACAGTCCATTAAACTGGATAGTCACCATGCTGGCAACATCTATAATTAGTGAGACCTAATTAATCTGACCTTTTAACCCTCTTTTGAAATTGCAACAAATGGCAAACAGTTACCTTTAAGGCCAACGGAAATGTTTACTCATTAGAATGGTAGCTTGTTATATTTATTAACATAAAGGTTCTCTCTTTTGGAAGCTGCCAAAATCTTCCTCTCCACAGGTTAATTCCGGTTCTGCAAGAGAGCTAAGGAATGCTCATTAATGGACCTATACAATAAAGTTTCAACAAGCTTTTCTTCCTTTGAGGAACAATGGAGTCAAGCATTAATAATAACAGTTTACTCTTTCCAAACAGGGAACAGATAGCTTCCAAGCTTTTGGAGAAGTTGAGACTTGCTAGAGTATAATATATATGAAATGAGCAGCTATTATTATGGTCAGATTATCTTAAAAAAATCAAACCTCCGAGGAATTTGTTTCAAGCATGCTCCTAATGAGCTGTGTCCTTGAGTCTACTTTCACTGATAATATTAAAAAGAGATGGGAATAAACTGTAAAAACAGCATTTTACAATGAGTACTAGTTCCAGACTCTTTGGAATGCTGATTTAATTTAACAGTGGTCATTTTATGTTGTAGAAGAGATATGGTTTGTACAAAGGAAAAAAAAATAGTGTCACTTCAGGGGTTAACGCTTTCATAAATGTATGGCTTATAAAACTAGTCAACTAGTGCTCTAATAAAGGTCTTAGAGCCAAACTGTTGACTTGTGTAATATAATATATTATAGTAATACAGTAATATATTCTGTTAAAAAATGAACCCCTGAAGTGCCACTATTTTTGGATTTTCTTGCCTAATCTGGTCAACAACTGCACATCGGCTTAACTCTAAAGGAGAATTGTAAGGATTGAGTGCAAATTATTGTGAAGACTAGACAGAAAGCTAGCTAAATGAATAGACTAAAACATGCAGTGCACCCCTTGTTAAGGTAGACACATACATATATATATTTGCTTCAGCTTTTGCTAAAACTCCCGTAGCACTAACATTCCGAGAATTCACCTGATGCCCTTCCCCACAGTCTTGCCATCTGTATAAACCTTTTGAAGGTTATAGGTAACAAACAAAATGAGAATATAATATGATGTATATTGTGCTTTTAAATTCATCTAAATTTAATATGCAAACATATTTGATTGCTTACATAATGTGTGTGGTAAAACATGTTATCGCTATGCAATGCATTTCTAACAAGCTTAACAAACCTATTGTATATAGAAAAAGTGAATAGGTGTACAGTAGATTACCAATCACTGTGTGCTAGACTCCAAGAGTAACTCTTCTAAAATCTTTTTCAGGATTTAAAAAAGTTCTATACCCAGTTTATAAACTAGTGCAACATTGGGAGGCACATTTATCAAGAGTCGAATTTCAAATTCATGTCAAGTTTTTTAAAACTCCCTTAAATTTGATTGAATTTAAAATTCAACTTGGGGGATTTTATTAATAAAATTGAACATTCAAAACTACCAGAAAACTAGAACTGAATTCTATTCGAATTCGAGCAAACTCTCCTGAAAAAAACTCAAATGTCAGAAAGGCTGCAAACTACTCCAAATTGGTCACTGGACCTATCCCATTGACTTATACAATAATTCGGCAGGTTTTCGGTGGCAGATAGTCTAATTTGAAATTTTAAACGGCCAGAGTATGATAAATCAAAAATTGAATTTGAATTTTTTTTAAAAACTCAAATCGAGTTTGGATGATTCCCTAGTCAAATTTGACAGTTTTTACCATAGAAAACCTTAATAGATCTGCTCCTGAGGGTAAAATTATTTACACATTGGACTTCTTTCTAAAGAAATAGATATAGGTTTAAACAAAATACATCTGGGGTCTAGAGACAGCTGTATTTGCAAATATGTATTTCTTGAAGGGATCACAGGCATGTACAATATGGCCCACCTCTAGGCCGGACTGGAAGTTAAAATCAGCCCTGGCAAAAGTTTCAAGGCAGCCCATGTTTTCACGAGCATGCAAAGCATTATTTATATTTCTAACCCCAAGGTTAACTACAACCAGTGGTTATGAATAGATATTTTAAGAGTCCATTACCATATAATCCACAGCAATATTATACACCCCATGTGCTGGAACTGGTCCTTGCAACAAATATCTCACACTAGTTTCTATCACAACTATTCTATCTGATGGATTAGTGGCCCTATACTTACAGTATATTCTAAATGTTCCTTTGTTTGTCCCCAGCTAGACCCTGGCAGATAAGAGACCTTTAATTACCATGTGTATCACAAGGCAAAAGTGTGGCACACTTGAGGAGAGTAGACTGTCTTATGCAATTAATGCTACATATCACAGTGTTCTATATACTGGCTGAAGTGATTGTTCTGAGCATGGTTTCATGAATGCT
>CM044443.1:43485703-43503754 GCA_024363595.1 Xenopus borealis
AATAAACATAGGAGTTACAGCATCTGGCAGTAGTGTACACACTCAGAGGCGCTGAGTGTGTATACTACTGCCAGATGCTGTAACTCCAGTTAGATCAGTACTGCATTGGCTTAGTTGTGGCTAGCCGTTATGGACAGCTCATTTACATTTCTAAAGTGAGTGGCTCTTTTACACATTAAAGACAAACTGACTTTGGATTTTTAGGTGAGCAGCCCATTTACATTTTAGAGCAAGCATTCCACCAGGCATTTGCTGGAACTCACAGATTGCCAGTCCGGGCCTAACCCACCTAAAGAGAACAGATTGACACTATTAGAACATGGATAGGCTCCCTATACAATGCCATTGATGAAGATTGCAAGCCTAGGTTAGCAACATGTACATTTCTTACTGCATTACATTACAGTGCTGATAAAACCAAAAATGTAATAAACTCAATAAAGAAATTGTATTCTTGTCTGCAGGGCACATCAACCCACAAAAACGTTTTTATTACATTATTGATGATTATGGTGGAGCATCTTCTGTGTCTTTCCTGCTGTATTTGCTCTTACTATGTCTTATAGATAGATGTTGGTTTGGAAAATCGCTCTCTTTTAAAAACCGCTGGTGCGGTAGGATGGACAAGCCTATTAAACCATTGCTGAGATCAGGGCAATCTCTCCCCTATAGAGGCATAGGAGAGGTTAAAGTCTAGTTAGATCAGTACTTTGGTGCTGGTCTGGGCAATCACTCTCTTTTACAAGCCTTAAGCGGGGAGGAAGGAACAAGCCTTAAGCGGGGAGGAAGGAACAAGTAAATAATAAATGTTTTGGTACTGGCAAACCTCTCCCCTTACAAAATGCTACTGGCATGGGGGAGGATCAAGCCCATTGGTCTGGAGACATTCACCCTGAGACATGCAGTTATGCAGGAAGATGCCAACTCAAAAAAAAAACTTGACCAGAGATAAACAGTTAGGACCACCATATGGGGTTTACCTAGTGATGGTATGGTGGCTTATCAACTTTATGATAATAATGTCGTAACTAAAAACTCCTGTTTTGCAAAATACATGCATTAGCTTAGATACTAAATTCATTTGTAAAACAGGGGACTAGGAAATGTGCGTTGATCAATTTTTTCCTTTTTGTGTGTTTGTACTTTTTATAAATTACCTTGTAAAACTCTACTCCTGATCACAGCCTCTAAATTTCCCCATCCAATTTCATATGTCATCTTGTTCCCAATCCGCAAGATTCCGAGCAATGAATTTGAAAATTTTAAGCAACACTTGGCACTGAGGTCACCAAGAAGCATCCAATTTTTCCACCAAAACATTTTCCTTAAACCATTTGCATAAATGACTCGGATGGGATCACTAATGTCTAAACTATAAATATGATTTCAGCTGACATTTCTAGACAAACAAAATTGAAACAGATCTTTTTAATAGGAAATAAGCATGCAAGCCGGTTCAAGTAATCAGTTTATATTGCAATAGCTACTTTCCAGAATAGAAATTCAGACTGTCTAAACAGTACATGTACACACAATTTAGTGGTGAGTCATGTTTGCTTACACTACACTTACATTCTTTATTTATGCGTCTTGCTAACACACTTCATGTGTCTTCCACTAACTTACAAATAGTATACGTGATACTCAGCCTAAACAGATAGCAGTGATTGCTTCCCGTAACCAATAGAACTGCAAAAGGCTGAACTTACAGTGAACTAAGAAACTTTGGCAGTACTAAAAGGGTTGATGCCAACAACACCTGCTTAGCAACTAGATATTAAGATGAAAGATTTTTATCACCACATTTTGCAAAAGGAGGAAATGCGGTGATTCATAATATAACAAGCAACTGGGTGATGTATTGTATTACATTTAACTACAAGACAGGTGCATATTAGGAACACAGGTTAATGTGCAACTGACTGGTGAAGACAAGGGGTAAGATTTTATATCTATGTGTGTGTGTGTGTTTAGAAGTTGCTCTGATAAAGTGCCAAGGCTAGGCATTGAATACATTAGAGAATATTCCTAGATGAAAATATTGGGATATGTTCTTAAATGTTGAAGTCTATAACAGTTTCTGGATAGAATAAATAATGGAAGAAATTCTGGTGGCATTGTTTTCTACATGGGACAACACTAGGGTGCAGCACTACTATACCCTGGACACAATGTAATAAAAAGTGTAAGTGCAATAGAAAATAGAAAAAATTAAACTGAGAATCCACATTCCATAATGCAAAATTGCTCATTCCATAGCAAATGTTTAATTGTCCAGAGCACATTTATTTATAACTGCTACAAGGTGTTGCAATTTTTTGCCATGAAATAACAGCTTATTCATTAACAAATTATATTATGTACACTTCAACACACTAGACCAGGCATAATTTTTTGTGGTTTTTAAAAACACTAAAATAAGAAAGTTGATAAATGAGCATCTTCTGTGGTAAATTCTAATTTCAAACTTTAATAAATGTGCCCCTTAGAGGCTCCATTAAACACTGCTTAAGACTTCAGGCTTGAGCATTTGGCTAATAAGAACACACTAGAGTTCCTAAACTCTCTTCTGTTTTCCTCATTCGAATACTTTGGCTTTATGACTATCATTTTTTTCCCAAGCAGATATTGAAAAAATAAAAAACTTGACAAGTTTATTTTTTTGTTGGGGAAAGATCATCAGAAAGCCAAAGTATCTGAATGAGGAAACCACACTTTTAGTATATTATAGAATATACTAAAAGTGTGGTTATAGTATATTATAGAATAGCCAATTCTAAGCAACTTTTCAGCTGGACTTCATTATTTATTTTTTATGTTTTTTTTTAATTATTTGTCTTTCTTTTCTTTCCAGCTTTCAAATAGGGGTTACTGAGCCCATATAAAAACATATGCTCTGTAAGGCTACAGATGTATTGTTATTGCTACTTTTTATTACTCATATTTCTATTGAGGACCTCTCCTATTCATATTTTAATGTCTTATTTAGATCAGTGGATGGTTACTAGGGTAATGTGAACCCTAGAAACCAGATTGCTGAAATTGCAAACAGGACACTAACACTAAATAAGTCAAAAACCACAAATAATAAAAAAAAAAATTAATTTAATTGTATTCGAAAACTCGATGGTCGAAGTACCTTTAAAAAAAAATTCGATAGGCCAGTTCGCCAACTTGGACCTAATGAATTGCTTTAAACCCCTATGGAAAGCTCCCATAGGTGTTTTAAAATTTTTTGTGATCGAATATAAAAAATTAGATCGAAGGGTTAAAATCGTTCAAATTGATCAATTGGTAGAATTGCGTTAAAAAACATTCGAATGTTTTTGCAATTCGACCACTTCCCCTTTAAATTCAAAATTCGAATTTGAGGTTTTATTAACCCTCGAATTCGAATTTTAGTAAATCTGCCCCTTCATGTCTCTAGCTGTTAAGTTTCACTAATCAAACTTGCCTTTTGCAATACTCTCAACCTATTTATGCTATTTTTCTGTTCTCCTTCTCACTTTACTAATTCTTGTTAAAACTCTCTTCATAATCATTCTGTCATTTAATGCTCCATCATAAATTTTCCTTCTGAAGTTATTCATTTACTTTTGCTCTGTTACAGGGCATTCCAGCTAGAGACTATAACTGTAACTGTAACTTTTGGATATTTATAAAAAAAACTGTTTAATTGCATGGACAGGATCATGGTTTTATAGTGCTCTCTTTAATTTTTGACACCAGAGGTTTCATCTGCTTTTCAGTATTTTTTAATGAAATTTTTCCTTGTGAATTTAACTTAACTTTTGCAAACCCAGAAATTATTTTAAAACCCAATTGCAAATTGTATTGGTTGTAAAACTTTACAATGAACAATGCATTTTTACTCCAAAAGATTATTCCACCTTCAAATCTGCCTTAAGTGTGACATATGTAAATAAAATGTGCAATGCAATAACGAAGATTATTACATTGCAAAATATAATTTTTTTTTCTAATTTCTGCAATATTTTTACCATTTAAAATCATTATTACATATTCCCCTAATTACCTAAATATCACTGTTTGCTTTTCTAACCTTGATCATCCTATAACATTAAAAAAAAGAAAGTTCACATTATTTATGCAATGCTCCTGGTATTATTTTTACTGAAATTTGGCAAAATTATGTTTAACAAAGACTTTTATCCATCACAATTTGTTGTGAGGGCCTTACTGTACTTAGAGTGAACATTGGGCTCACATTGACTTAACACATTCTTTTTTCTAAAGGTACATCAGGATCTACCGGTAGACCTTTAGCTGGAGATCAGCAGATCTCAAGTTGTTTGTTAAATTTAGCTATATGCATTTTCTCATGAATCAATATTTAAGTAATATTTTTCATGGAACAGAATGATAACAATGCTTTTATGGATGTAGAGCAAAATGGGACAACATCACTAAAAGTAGACGTCGCGTTAGTAAGGTATGGATACTCCTGGATACAGTGCCGATTCTGGGGCTGCCGCCACCTGAGGCAGCAGCCCCGATGCCGCCCCCCCCCTTCCCTCTCCACAATTAAAAATCAGCGTCGGAGCGGGTGAAAAGGGGGCGGTATCGCTAGTGCATTGAGCGCAATTGAAATTCGGCTCTTAAAGTTACAAGAGGCAGGTTTTTGCCCCTAGATCTTTACATGTATATAAACACACTCTTGCATGCACACCAACATCCTAGATAAATAGACAATCTTCCATAGTGACTGCTAATGTTTTTGAAAAGAGAGTTACCACATCCCTTTTGTAAGAGCTTATTCTACAGAGAAAACAAAATCAAAATTTGAGGCTATTTTTAGTATAGTCAGTTGTGATGGGACTTGAATATGACTGTTCTTATATATTTGCAGTCTTTCCAGACCACTAAATGCTGGTTTGAATTTTATTTCCAAACCAATGTTCTTGCTCATCTGTGATTGTGATTTGTAAATGTGCTGACGTACATCTTTGCCAAGTTACTGGTAGAAAATAAATGATGGAAATGATGGAAGATGGAAAAGGGTGAAGATAGATGAGCTGGTAACTGATATAACTTGGTGTACTTACAGCATGTGTAAGTGCTGTTGGTATGCACTGAAAAGCTAATTTCCGTAATTCATATCTTATACTTTGTCATTAAAAATTATTTCTATTAAATAAATGCAAATAGGATTGTTTTGACCACAATAAGGCTTAATTATATCTTAGAAAGGATCAAGTACCAGGTACTGTTTTAATATTGCAGAGAAAAGGGAAATCATTTTTTAAAATGTGAAGCATTTGATTAAAATAGAATCTATGGAAAATAGACTTCCCGTAATTCTGAGCTTTCTGGATAGTGAGATTCTGGATAACTGATCTTATACCTGTAGTAATAGGGCACTTAATAGTTGCTAATACTTAAAGAGACAGTTAAGTGTGAAAATAAAAACTGGGTAAATAGAAAGGCTGTGCAAAATAAAATATGTTTCTAATATAATTAGTTAGCCTCAAATGCAATCTATAAAGGTTGGAGTGACTGGGTGTCTAACATAACAGCTGAAGTTGAAAAGAATTCAACTTCCTGCTTTTCAGCTCTCTAACTCTGGGGGGCCACATGGGGCATAACTGTTCAGTAAGTTTGCAATTGATCCTTAGCATGCAGCTCGGATTCAACAGCAACATTTATGACCCATGTGACCCTCCTCAAGTCACTGATTGGTTACTGCCTGGTAACCAATCAGTGGAAACCAAGAGAGCTGCAAAGCAGGAAGTAGTGTTCTGTTCTGATATGTAAGACATCCAATCACTCCAGCCTTTATACATTACATTTTTTTCTAACTAAATTACTAAATGACATGGTCCAGTACAGCAGTGCCTGCTCTAAATCCATAGTGATTGGCCTAGCTGTATGACCTTAAGTGATATCCTGCCTGATGGTTTATATTGTTAGTCCATCTGTATAATGTAATATAAGTTATTTTCCAGGTATATATTTATTTATATTTATTTATTAGGCTTCATGTAGTCACATAAACTATCTCTCATCTCACTTTAAATTCCCATTATGACTATGACATCAGAATGATAGGTGTAACATTGGCACTAGACCAACAGTATCATGTCTATTGCCTTGCATAACAAGACATTTAAAGTTTGTGAATAAAGTGTAAGCTTTGATATTAAAATACTCGATTATATTGCTGATTCACAGAAAACTTTAAAAGATAGAGCAAGTATAGTCACTTATTTCCAAACATTTTACCCATAGAATGTCCTGTGGTTTCATTAATTGTTGGAATGTTCAGCTCAATTAAGCGTATTCTTTTGTGCTGTGTGCTATTAATTGCCTTTACATTGCACTGTTCTCAACAGCTTTTTGTTTATACACAGACTTCAATACAATTAAATGGAATTGACTTATGCCATTTTGGAATGACAAGCTTCAGCCATGTAATCCTAACTCAAAATTTGTTACCACAAGTCCTCCAGTTCAATCCCCTATCTGAAACATCAATGTGCCCTCATTATGTAAAGCACTGCCTCTTCCTGGTACACCTGCTTTCCTTTTATTGACCTGTCTTTCAGCTGTTGTTCATTTATAGGGGAAGATCAAAAGAAATGCAATTATAGAGCTATCTTAAAAACTAACCAGACAGATCTAGGGGTTCCTGTAATAAGAAAGAATAGAACAGAATCAGAATATTTACTGTTAGTAGTGATATTTTGGCACTTAATATTTTTTCCAATTTCAGATAACTGTATGAGAGACATATGGCACACAAGGACACATACAGGTATGGGACCTGAGGTTTTCCAGATAACTGATCTTTTTGTCATTTGGCTCTTCATACTTTGTCTACAAAAATATTCTGTAAACATTAAATAAACCCAATAGGCTGGCTTTGCTTCCGATAAATATTATATATTAGTTTGCATAAAGTACAAGGTACTGTTTTACTATTACAGAGAAAAAGGAAATCATATCTTATCTTATTTGGATAAAATGGAGTATATGGGAGACTGTCTGTCCATAAATCAGAGCTTTCTGGATAATGGACCCCATACCTTTATTATAAAGAATACATAGGCTATATCAGCACCCTAAACTGTGGGATATATATATATATATTTATATATATATATATATACTGTATATATATATATATATATACTGTATATATATATATATACTGTATATATATATATATATTGTTTTATAACTTATAGTACACTGCTCAAGACTAATTTCTATTTGCTTGTTCTTGGCAAGTGCACCTTGTCGAGGGAGTACTGGTGAAAACAAAATCATAATCTATTTGATTAAAAAAAAACATTTTCATTAGGTAACAGAACAAGCAAAATATATTTTCCACTAAATCTCTCCTTAATTGAAAACAAAAATTAAAACATAAAACATCTTCAGATCATCACTATAAATGAGAATATAGCTAGGATGCAAGAACCATGAAGCTCCTCAAATATAGGCAAATCATGTACAGGTATGGGACCTGTTATCCAGATTGCTCGGGACCTGGGGTTGTCTGGATAACGGAACTTATAGCATACATTTTCACATATTTATAGCATACATTTTCACAATGCATCAAACCATGTAAAATAATGTAAAATAGAAGAAATTGTTTTTATATCAATATCTTTTGGATCAAAAAGTGTCTGTATTAGCATGAAAATGGTACGCAGCCCTCCCCCTTTGCAACATCCTGTCCACTGGGGGTTATTTATCAACACTGGGCAAATTTGCCCATGGGCAGTAACCAGTAGCAACCAATCAAATTGATGCTTTCATTGTTCTACTTGGAGCTGGCTTTAAAATTCTAATCACTGATTGGTTGCTATAGGAAACTGCCCATGGGCATTTGCCCAGTATTGATAAATGAGCCCAGTATCTGAGTCTACAGCCTCCGGCTCTTTCTGCCTAAGCTACACAGCAGCAGCCAGTGATGGACGAGTGGACATGTTTATGAGTCACACTCAGTTCTTCCCTGCAGACATATGTTAACCCATACTGCTTGTTTTCCCTTCCCTGAACTGCTCCTTTCTCTCCCTCTCTGTCCTGTTCCTTTCCAGAGCTTTCTGTATAATGGATTTCCGGATAACAGATCCCATACCTGTACTGCATTAACATGTAGG
This sequence comes from Xenopus borealis, assembly GCA_024363595.1. Taxonomy (NCBI): domain Eukaryota; kingdom Metazoa; phylum Chordata; class Amphibia; order Anura; family Pipidae; genus Xenopus; species Xenopus borealis. Next base: position 43,493,836 of record CM044443.1, read on the forward strand.
GGGTTAGATACAGATAGGAAATGGCAGGGGTTATTTTCTGTCCTGTATCTCATGCAATACTGCAGGCTGACTAATCATATGAGCACAATTGAGCTATTCAAGCATATGGTCAAATTCCAAACTATTCACTTGTTCAGCCAGCAGACCTTTGGAAATGGATAACATAATGCTGTAATGCTGCAAACAGTCATTTCGAATTTGAGTTTTTACCACAATTTTTACTACAGACTTGAATTTTTGAGATTTATTAAGCACAACAAAGTCAAAAACTCAATATAAAAATGCAGTCTTTAAGAGCTAATGAGCTCCTGTACTATTTTAATTATTTAGATTTTTGTTCAGCAGCTGTTCAATTAGGGTCTTCAGCAGCCAGGCCCGGACTGGCCATTTGTGGGTTAGGGCAAATGCCAGAGGGGCTATCTGGCTGCTTGGATCCATTTTACCTGTAGATTTTTAATAACATACTGGAAGATGTATAGGAGAAGCCTTATGTAGACCTGAAGATCAATATCAACACAAACCCATTAGAAAGAGATTCAAAATTGAACTAATTATCCATTTATACTGAGAACATATTGCACTTCTTTTGACTCACCTGCTGAAATATGAGTCAAAAAACAATACGGCAAAAGAAAAGAGGCTCTTAAGTGCTGACAACTTTAGAAATGCATGTAAAATTGATTCATTGCAAAACATTTGTATGAATGAGCTACAAACAAATCTTTACAGGTTACAGGTGATAACATATTGCATAATAACATAAGAACATTTTATACACTGAAAATTTAATATCTGTATATTTAAAGCTATTTATGAGTAGTAGAATGGCTGGAATGGTTATGCTGGATATGTAATATGTAGGCCCTGCTGTTTTCAAGAAAATGTGAATATCCAGTTAAAGTCAGGAGCACTCACAGGTATAATACAATGTAAGTTTTACAAACTCCCCTACAGCTACGCGTTTCGGTTCTCTTTGAACTGTCGTCAGGATGAACTGAAACGCGTAGATATAGGGGAGTTCTTTGATGAGGAGCATCCGGTTGTTGATGGATTTGTGGTGAGTCTTTATCAAGATAAAGACCTCAGTGAAGGTCGAAACGTCAATACCAATAAAGTATTTTTAACAAGACCCTAGAGTGCAACAGCATTTTTTTCAAGTTTTATTTATCTCTGTTTGCACCAGGGCAATATCTCACCTAAAGTGTGTGCAGTGCTCTTACGGACTATATATACTGTATATATATTAGGGATCCAGGATTCGGTTCGGGATTCAGCCAGGATTCTGCCCTTTTTTAGCAGGATTCGGATTTGGCCGAATCCTTCTGTCTGGCTGAACCAAATCCAAATCCTAATTTGCATATGCAAATTAGGGCCAGGGAGGGAAATCACCTGACTTTTTGGCACAAAACAAGGAAATGACATTTTTTCCTCTTCCCACCCATAATTTGCATATGCAAATTAGGGTTCAAATTTGGTTCAGTTTTCAGCCAAATCTTTCGTGAAGGGTGCGGGGGTTTGGCCAAATCCAAAATCAGCGGATTCGGTGCATCCCTATATGTATATATATATATATATATATATATATATATGCCCAATAAAAATGGGATAAGCTCATTTTAGTATTTTAGTGTTCATATATATATATATATATATATATATATATATATATATATATATATATATATATATATATATATATATAAAATATATTCTGTTTTATTACTACAGAGAAAAAGAAAATCAATTTAAAAATCTGAATTATTTGATTACTGTCTTGCTGTAATAATTTAATGCTTATTAGTAGGGATGCACCGAATACTATTTTGGATTTGACGAACGCCCAAATCTTTCACAAAAGATTAGGCCGAATACCTAACCAAATCTGAACCCTAATTTGCATATGAATTTATACAATGTTTACTTCCTTGTTTTGTGACAAAATGTCACGTGATTTCCCTCCCGCCACTAATTTGTATATGCAAATTGGAATGGGCAGAAGGATTCGGTCGAATAAAGGCACTAAGTTTGCCCAGGAGCAGTAACCCATGGCAACCAATAGGATCTTTGCTTTTAAACAGGTGACTGCTAAATTCTAGCATCTGATTGGTTACTATGAGTTACTGCTCCTGGGCAAACTTAGGGCCTTTTATTACATAACCCCCTAACTGTTTTGATAAAGGTGTCAATTTGTTGATTACTTTTCTACCATGAAATTATAATAACAAAAACTAAATTCCATTTCTAGACATCTGATGTAATCCCCATTTAGTAAATCTGCCTCCTAATAAAGGTATATCTTTTGTGTTTGCTTTTTGACTTTTTATTAAGCTAAGCCCGATCAAACTCCCATCTATGATTTTATCTTATTTATTGATAAAATAACTTTAAAAAGTTGCTTTGGGAAAAGAATTGATAAAATTGAGCAAAAACACAAAATGTACAAATATTTTGGATTTGACAGCCGACTTTTTCAGGTAAAAGGGACAATCTGCCATTGATTTCTACATGATCAGCAGGTTTGAGATGGCAGATTTTCAAATTCTGACTTTTAGCAGCTTTGGGGAGTAATAAATCTCAAAAAATTATTTTTTTTTCCACTAAAAGTTTGAGTTTTTGTTCAAAGAACCTTCAAAGTTAAATAACCCCCTAAATGTATATTTTAATTAACAAAATGTAAACAACAAATCAAAAATATTAGGTAGAAATTGCCAGCTACACAGCACGTTTACAATCTATGCAACATTTCTTTATGTGGGTAGTCTTAAGAATGAGCAATTAGGATGACCCTTGTCAGGGCTTTAAAAAAAAAGCCTTTGTATATTTAGAACTTTAGATTTAATTGTGCTCTGAAAATTAAAAAAAATCCCTTTCCAGATGTTTTTCCAGAGAATAATAAACTCTTTTTCTAATAGGTCTGAGTTTGTGTGTTTACAATGACTTGAATTTTTGGTTTCTAGCAATGGATCACACAATTATAACAGAAAAAAGACCCTCATTTCCTGAGGTGAAAAACAGAAAGGTTGAAATTGTATGTTTTCTTTCTTCTTCTTTTTAAAGAAATTGGACTACCTAAAGGAAAATGTTTCAATGTCCAAACAATGCCTCTTTTTGAACTGTGTCCCCTGTAGTAAATTGAGCTAACCTTTCTGTACAATCCACAGCTGTGGGAAAGAACCATTCTACAACATTTTATTAATTGTTCTTTCAGGGCCAGACAACAGCCAGAGGGCAAATTATCATTTTGAAATGATCTGACAAATAAAGGGTTAGATTTACTAAGCAGTAAGAATATTAGCCTATTTACATATTTCCACTTGCATCATAAACCTATTTTTTTTTCAAGAGGTAAATGCCACACTTCTGAAAATATATATTTATATTTTATCGGATCTGTGAAATTTATCAAGCAGACATTTCCCTTTTAAAAAAAAAGCTAAGATACACCTTATTACCTTATTATTATTTTTTAGTAGAAAATATCTTAGGGCTCATTTACTACTCCAAATGCACAAATAGGCACTTGTATGTAATTCAGCAGTGTAGGCTTAATGTGCACATTGACATTCACCACAAGTTGCAAAAAAGGATTTATGGGCAACTATTGCATCCAGGAACATTTGTGAAAAGTATATATATAGTGTTATATTTTTTAAAAAAATATGTATTCTTTTATTCCTTTATTGTTAAAGGGCTTAGGTCTTTAGTCTTTGGAGCAAGCCTTTATTTGTGGGAAGGACAACCAGACCCCCAGCCTAGGGCTGCAAAAAAGTGCAGCATGCCACCCACCATTTAAGGGAATTTTACTCCCTCAATGCTTTGTGTAACTATACATGCAATGTTTTTTTTTCCATCTGATTAAATGTACATTTCCACTATCTTTTTGGCCATTAAAGATTTGAATAGACAATAAAAAAGTAATTTGGTGTGTCTCATATGTGGAATGTTTCAGTCTAACTGCCAACTGTGGGATAATTAAGGCTCTTTAAAACCATTTGCTATTTTACTAATGACGAGTTTGGTTTTTAGTGGGCCTCTGCAAAGTATAATTGAAGTTTTGTTTCTCTAAGGAAAATGCACTCATCCATGTAACAGATTGTCTTCCATTTGAACATTTGTTGAATAATTTGATGCAATCTTTCATCAGCTTGAACTGTTGGGTTTGTCACACAGAATCATGTAATTATGTAAATCACAAGAACTGTTCATTAACAAATATGTTGTTGGGATATTATTTTTGAATTTCATTCAAGGTTAAATAATTTCTGCAATAATTACAAACTACATGAGATGTATAGTAATGTATTGTAGAGATGTATCTGTCAGATTAAGGTTCTTCCTAAAAAAATTAAAACATAAATTTTTAGCTTAATTTCCTTCTAGGGGTAACTGATGACCCAAGGCAGTCAGGTTACACAACAACTTTTTCTTGACTTTGTTTTTATAAGATTTTTACTTTGTTTTGAAAAAATTAGTTGTCAAAGAACCATACATAAAATATTAGTAAAATATGCAATTAATTTGGTAACATCAGTGTCATGTGTTTTCCTTACTTTTTAAAAAAGAGAGTAGGGAGAAATACTGAGCGTGAGAGTGGAAGAACGAAAGAAAAAAGAGTGAGAAGAGTGCTATACTTAAAACTTATGAGGTCTCGATGCAAACTCTGCACATTAATTAAATGAAAATGTAAATTTAACCAAAGTAGGGTAGATATATTGTATATTATGTTTTGGGCTTCTATACCATCCCAAGACAACCACAACCCTTTAGCAGTCAAGGTGTAAGGAAGGGACCTAACACTGGTGGTCTAGTGGGGCAGCAAGGACACCCACTACATCGCTCGAAAAATTGGAGTGTCATTGGAAAATTTAAAGGGGCCTTGTCCAGTTACTCAACGTAGGTCTAGTATTAGTAGTTCCTGGTTGAATTTCTAGTGCGCTTCTGTGTTTGACCTTGCCTGTCCCTGATTCTTGTCCTGATTGTTGTCTGTCCTGTATTTCAACTATTCTCCTGGATCCTGATTTGTGCCTCCGTTTTCTTATTCTGTCTCGGCCCATGACCCAGACTACGCTTCTGCCTCACGAATGTGTACCGCATTGCCCAACTTGATATTGACTCGGCCTGTCCTTTGACTACTCTCCTATTCTCTGTTCCAGTAGTATGTATGGTTCCCTTGCTTACCCAGAGTCCTCTCCTTGATCCTCTCACATTAAGACCTGGCGGCATCCGAGTAGCGGAGCCTTTTAAAGGCATAACAGTAAGCCGGGACCTTGGGCTTTACTCTGGGTTTGGGAGACTAAATGTAATGTGCCTCCAAAGATGTCCCAGTAGCTCCCCATCTATTTTTCTGCTGATTCACTGCATATGCTCTGTGCTACTGTCAGTTGCTGAGCTTAGGGTCTGATGCACAAAATATTGAAAACATATATATTATAAATCTCACAATATAAGGCTGAGGCTGATAAGAATATACATATTGGTACATAGTGGCTTATAAACCAGCAGAATTAGAATCAAAAATGAATAATCAGCCCTGTAACATCAGCTTATATAACAGGCAAACCTCATTCTCTGCTCGATTATTTCCAAAAACCCTTAAGCTGCTAAAGGCATTCCTTACAAAATCCAAGATGGGAAACTCATGCGACAACTCTGAAGGCCTGATTCATTCCTACTATGAGATTAGGCTAATTCAATACGTTCAATATATAAACTATGGCATTGCTAGCCATATTCATTTTTAGGGTTTAGCGCTCCTTAACAATCTTGCATTATGTACTAACAATTATGCCCTAAAGCACAGATGATTTGATGTATTGTTTATTTAATGAAGCCTGGACAGGACTAGGTGCTCCCTCAAGAGGTTTCCATGTGAGCTTTCTACCAAATAAGTTTTTTTTTATATATATTTTAAAAGACATAATACAACCAGCTAATATGTAAATTAGGAAAATGGCCCACTGCATGGGAATCTTGAGTATAATCTTCTGTAATTTCTATATATATTCTTTGAGTCAGAAATGTAATTGTAGTGCCCTTTTCGCTGTAAGTCAAATGTTACTTTTTGTTTTTTTACAGCTTAGTAAGTCCTAGGTAGTCACCAGGTCAGGTGGAAATAGATGTTGGTGTGGCACCATTCCCAGATTAGTTTTGCATCTGTTTAGAACTGGTAGGTGAAAAGAAGTTCCCTGCTGCACTATAGAAGCCAATTCACTTCTGTATCTGTCTACTATCTAATAACAGCAAGGAGAGGACTGAACACATATCGGCACAAACAGAATCATAACAGATGGTCACACAGTTCTTTGCGTGCAATGTGCTTTACAATGAAAAGGCAAGAATTACCTTGTTGCTTTATTACTCTACACGCAATGCTGTGGCAATATTGTTTGTTTTTTTTTTTTTGTCATAACTGCTCTAAACTTCCTTATTATTTGATCCTCAAGGAATTCAAAAAATGCATAAGCATTCAACGGGATTTTGCAAACAAAATCATTCTTATGCTGATATTTAAAGAGGTAATCCCTCTCTCTCTCTTTACCCCACTATTTATTTCAAATTGTTTAGATTTCTGCACTTATTTGGATGTTATGATCTTCCTTCAATAAAATCCAAAGCAGCAAGCTGTTTTAAAGAAAAAATGGAAAAATCTGGTTCAGTCTTTCTGGCCCAAACTTGTGCATAGATATTAATTAGCAGAATATTTGTTGATGTATTTCTAAAGCATCCATAAACTGGGCTCAAGCCTCATAAACCTTAGACTGTTTTCTGAGGATCTCTATGAAAAATATTTATTGTGCATACATACTAAAAGTTTAATGATAATACTTAAAATCCTTATTCTAGAAATAGTGGGTAATACACATAGAATAGAAAATAAAAAATCCTCCTTCTAAAGACTAAGGGGATTATTTACAAAAACTAAAATGTATCTCGTTATTTTATTAAACCAATTAGGCAAAATTGGGGATGGGAGTTTGGTTGAGCTTTTTTGATTTTTTATTATGAGATATATTTGGATTTTAGTAAATAACCCGTTTTGTGTGCATTGAAGGGAAAGGAAAAATAATAGTAAATTGAACATGGTTGGGTATTTCTTTTTGGAGATGAAGGAAATATGTGATGTAGCTGTGGGAAGGGACAGTTGAAGAAGGGACTAAAAGATCAGGAGCAGGAGGAAAATAAGTCAGTTGGTATAGACGTTTGCTTTGAGTGATCTCAATAATGCTAAGCTCTTTTTACCCTAAGCCATTAAAACAGAATACATAGCATGGCTGATTTAACCATAGCATGGCAAAAAAAAAATAAAAAGCCACATATTTTTGATGCTTTGGACATTTTTGTTCTTCATGCCTATTACCTAATAGAATCAGCTCATTTATTCATAAGTACAAAGAACAAATAATCATACTACAATATATGTGTATTCTTATGTATCAATGCAAAATAAATGATAAAAGGACCGAGTAAAACAAGACAAATGGCTTGTTTTGAAGATTCTGCATCCTAGAGACCTGATGTCACTGTATCGTGTACAAGTGGAGCACACCCTGTTTGAAGTTGAGTTTTGATTATGTGCAGGCCTTAAAATATTTGTAACATATGGCCTTGCTAATATTAATAATGTGTGAAAATGACAGCAAGATAGAACAAGTATATGGTAAATGGCTCGGTCCATAGAGGAAAGCTCTTACTGAGCAGAGTCTTGTGGATAATTAAAAGAAACATGTGATTGGTTGATTTGACTTTCTGGGTCAGTCAAACATTTAACAGTGCTAATTTAAAGATCACTGTAACGTTAAATAATTGGCAATCAATATCTGCTGATGTGTACACATATTTTTGCATTAAGGATAAGATGGGTACCGCAGGGTCTCACATTGACTTAAATTAAATAAGTAGTGATGGGCAAATTTATTCAGCACACGCGAATTTGTGGCGAATTCCCGCAATTCGAAATGCCAGCGAATAAATTCGACGATGCGACATGTCGCGATTTACGCGACGCACACCGTAAACGACGTGATGCATCAAAAACTACGCGCGTCAAAAACATGCAGTGACTCGTTTCGCTAATTTTTCGACAATTTGTGAATTTTGCTGGAAATTTGTGAATTTACGGCGAAGCGAAACGGGATAGATTCGCCCATCACTAGAAATAAACATAAAAGTTCCCACTGAACTGCGTTAGATATCTTACAGTCAGTAAAGGTATATGTCAATACATAAGATCTTGCCCAAACAAGTTTATTTTCCCTTAGGCTTGTGCACACTGAAAACATTAAAACAAGAGGGTCAGTGACCCTTGCTTGATTTGAGACCTTATCTACTTCCAACACCTTCTTTTCATCCACTTTCCTACAATGTAATGTAGTGGTAATAAATAATAAGTAAATGGTTCCTATTATCTAGAATGATCGAGACCTGGAGTTAGCCGGATAATGGATCTTTCTGTAATTTAGATCTTGCTACCTTAAGTCTACTAGAAAATCATGTAGACATTAAATAAACCCAATAGGCTGGTTTTGCTTACAATAAGGATTAATTATCTCTTAGTTGGGATCAAGTACAATCTACTGTTTTATTACAGAGAAAAAAGAAATCATTTTTAAAAATTTTGATTATTTCATTATAATGGAGATGGCCATTCCATAATTCGCAGCTTTCTGGATAATGGGTCTTCAGATAAGGCATCCAAGACCTGTATATATATATATATACAGGTCTTGGATGCCTTATCCGAAGACCCATTATCCAGAAAGCTGTTTAATATATAACACCTAATGGTGTTATATATTAAACATACTTAAATAGTGCACAAGGGGTTCAGTACCGCCTCCTACTGGCCTTCAGTAATCTCAGCAGTAGACCCTATCAGTATGGTAATACAGTTGGCCCACAAAATAACTATCGCTAATTGTATCAATGCTATGAGCCCAAATAGTTCATTTATATGTTGCATCCTTTCTATATATTAGGTAATAATCACCAAAGCACTTAACATATCAAAATATTGTCACTACTCCATATCCCCTTCACTGCACTTTATTTCCTGTGGCATCTCTGTTGTACTCTCACCATAAAGATATGGTGCCTTTGAATTCGTATATCAATAACAAAATTATTAAAACACCCTCATGCTAGAATTGAAAAATCCTTATATAAATATCAACCCAAAATTTTTTATCAAAAAGCCCTTAATACCCCCCCTTCCACTGTGGTGTATGATCTAGTTACTGCTAAGCGACATGTCCCGCTAAAAAATACATAAACCCATCAGTGTGAAAGCTAGGAGGAGATATTGTAGCAACAGAAACTCAGGAGGAATGGTTTTGATCAATGGCGAGCATGTTATACTTAAGCGGAACTTTCACAGGGGGAGTTAAATAAATTTGGATTTCCACCAGTCATTGGATCTTGGAACTAACTGATATGTGAGAAAGGCTGCTGTAGCAGCCGAAACGTCAGTTTGACTTGCTGAATTGAATAAATCTACCTAATAATTTTAAGACCTGCGAGTGCGGACTTCTTCTATCACGTATATATATATATATATATATATATATTTATATACTGTATATATAGTGAATAAAGTACCCCCTAAGGATATTATAACTAATAGAATTGCTGAATTGAATAAATCTACCTAATAATTTTAAGACCTGCGAGTGCGGACTTCTTCTATCACGTATATATATATATATATATATATATTTATATACTGTATATATAGTGAATAAAGTACCCCCTAAGGATATTATAACTAATAGAATTCTTAATGAATCAGATGCAAGTTTAGTGTAGGACTGGCCAGATATGGGATGACTATGACATTGTTGGGCAGCTTAAACGTATTGCAATGTATGGACAAACAATCCCTGTTTTGTTTAAAGGGTAATGTATATTTAGTAGCTTAAGGCAC
>CM044443.1:43512405-43538198 GCA_024363595.1 Xenopus borealis
AACTTCGATCATTTCACGTGAATTTCGTAAATCGGCCCCTAAGCAATATAAATAACAATTTAAAGTATTGCCAAAAGAGGGACACTAGAGGGAGAAGCAACAGTATGTGGCCAAATTTACATTGTTTATTCTTAAAAATAATAACATCATTATTCATTAAATAATGGCATCTATGTTGGGCTTATTTCTGTGTGCAAGAAGAGATAATCAGGTATGTAGAATGAGCTTCTCCCTAACCATGTGCACAAATTAGGTAAACTGAAAGAAAAATAATACAATGAATCCAGGTGTAGGAAAGGTAATGGGTTAGTTATGGTTTAGGCACTGATTCTTGGCCTGCAATTACGCTATCTGCACTAACGACATGGACCACCCCGACCCCCTCCAGGGCTGAAAAGGTGAGTGCCATGGGGAGAGATGGAGAATGGCAAAAGTAAGGCCGCCTCAGGTGCAAAATGGCCAGGATTGCCCCTGTGTGTTTGAAGACGCAATACCTCCATAGTTACATGATTAGTGTTGTTGAATTATATAAATCCATCAACTCATATCTTTTCAGAAAAGAAACAACTAAAAATCCTGACAGGACAGCAACAAATTCACCCTCTTAAATTAATATACTTCCTTTTTTTTTTTTTTTTTTTTTTTTTAAAGCTCTAAAAATGTGATATTTATTAAGTTTAAAAACCCTAAAAACCACTAATACAAATCTTATCCTGGTAAAAGTTATTGAGGTCCTACATAAGTTAGTGGGAGCTGTGCTGATCCTATTGGACCGTTTTAAAGCAATTCCAAGTTTGTTTTATTTTCCATTTGTACAGTTATGGGACCTGGAGTTTTCCGGATAAGGGATCTTTCCGTAATTTGGATCTTCATGCCTTTAGTCTACTAGAAAATCATGTAAACATTAAGGGGCAGATTTACTATTGGTCAAATTTCGAATTGAAAAAAATTCATAAGCACAAATACGGTGATAGGTTATAGTCTGGGCATGTCAAAATATGTCAATACCTTACTGGGTATTTAAGGAAAAATAATGATATTTTACAGATATACATCTTTAGAAGTATTGACAGTATGGTGATACCCACCATATACCACTTAAATATTTCTGTGATCGTTTCTAGGACCTCCTGTGGGCTTGATGGATGGAGAAAGCACCAAGGAAGGAAGAGTGGAGGTCTTTTTAAATGGAGAATGGGGCAGCGTGTGTGATGATGGCTGTACAGATGATGACGCAGCTGTGGTTTGCAGGCAGCTTGGGCACAGGTAAATAATAGTTTGGGTCTTTATTCAAAAGATTCACAATATTCTTACCTAGCCTAAGTCCTGTACAATGGTTTCAATTCAAGGAGAGAGACAAGCCCATAAATTACTTAAATTTTAACTTAGGGAATTAAAATCCTTCGAATTTGAAGGATTTTACCGCAATTTGATAAAACGATCAAATTATAAAAATTCGCCAAAGCCACTTCGGCAGATTGAAACTGGCAAACTAGGCAGTCGAATAAAATTTAAAGGGGAAGTAATTCGATAGTCGAGTATTTGAATATTCGAATAGATTTTAATTCGAATTATTTTAATCATTCAATTCGATTGAATTTACTGAATTCACTGGTTGAATTTACCTAATTTGCATATTCGAATTCGAATCTTTTTGAAAATCCTTTTGAAAATTCAATCGAATTTCGAATCATTCATGTGAATAGATGTGAATTTAGTAAATTTTCCCCTGATTGAACCCAATAGATTGGTTTTGCTTCCAATAAGGATTAATTATATCTTAGTTGGTCTCAAGTACCAGGAACTATTTTATTATTACAGAGAAAATGAAATCATGTTCCTGTTTCGTTTCTGAACTTCTTATTCTGCCACCATAGATATGGTTGCATCACAGTCTTTCAGCTTTAGATAACCTGACCAACACAGTAGTATCAATACTTATATGTTAGTTATTCATAATTTAACCTGGATTATGCTTTTATCCAGTGAAGTACACAAAATGTTAATTTATAGCATACTACTAATTTTCATTTGTAAGTATTTCCAGCTGTTAAAAACACAACTACAGTAAATCCATTTCCTATAATGCATATTCATGGTATGGTATATTATATGTAGATTTGTGCACTGATTGGTCCATTTAAAAGGAAATATCCCAGCTGGTAAAACAGTGAACTTTGTTCCAGGAAAGTCTTAATACATGCACAGTTTAAGTACTAGTATTTTTATGTCTGTGTTTACACTTGCAACAGGTTATTGCTGTAGTTTTGCCTCACTCTCTACTCTACAAATAACGCAGACCGATTGACATATTTAGGTATGATTTTTCAAGACACAGTATATTAATGTCCCATTTCTTACTATGTTCTTTTGTAGAATATTTTCTTTCTTTTGGCAATGATTAATTCAACAAAAGTTAGATTTTCATGTACTGCCAAAACACACAAACTCAAGGGCCCAGATAATAAGTGAACAGCATTATCAGTCTTAAGAGGTAAAATAAAATAAATAAATAACAGTGTTTCCCAGCACTTGAATGCATTCAGATTGGCTACAAACCCAACTCTGTTGGAGAATCATATTTGTTCCACAATCAGAGCTAGTGTAAAGTGCAAATAGAAACAAATTTAGCAGTCAGTATAAACTAAAAGCACAGTTCCCTGCCAGTTTCCTCTATGGTTCAAGGGTTTAGTGTTACATGCAAATATGATCTGAGATGCTCTCTTGGGAATGGTGCAGTGAAATACTCTCCCATCTCTGGGGGAATGCACATTATTGCCAATGTTTGCTGCTCTTCATAGACCACTAATAGAGACTTTCACAACTGTCTTATAGCCTATTGCTATGAGCTACACTAAAAGACATCAGCTGTGATTTCCCAGGGTTTCCACTGCTGCAACACTTCTGGAGCTGAAACTGATAGAGGCATGCTAAATCTGTGGCCCCAGATAAATTTGCAGTTGCAGAATACAAGATCACCCCACTTCATGCATTTATTAGGAGTCTACTGTGTGCAATATAAGAATTATAGTGCACTAAATCTCCATATCAACAATTGGATGTGTACCAGAGGAGAAAAGACAAGCTGTAACTGGGTTTCTCTCTGTGTATCAAGCTTCCTATCTGACTGGCATAAAAAAGTTAAAAACATGAGTGTAACGGGGTGCAAAGTGGTAATGAAACCAAAGTGGTGCAATTTGTATTGATCTCTTGCAGAACACTATTTCAGTGCAGCAGGTAGGTACAGGAACAGCACATGGCTGCAATTACTCTATTACTTTGTGTAATGGAGGTCATAATCAATAACACAGGCATAAAAATTATTTGTACACAACTTACCAGTCAATGAGTGCTGCGCTCCCTTAAGTTTCACCCAATTTTTCCCTGATGCCACTAAGAAAAGACAAATTTAGGTTCAACTGGAAAACCATAATTGTGCTAATGCTAGTGGTCAGGGGCGCCATTAGAAATTACGCGGCCCCATAAAACAACATTTTCGGGAAATTTGCCTGCTTTTGACGTCCGTGATGAAACTTTACAACTTACTATATTTGTGTTGCTTGAACTAATTTTCCCCTCGCAAAGTGTTGAGATGGCTGCAAAGCCGTCACTGGTGAAGTTTCGCCCTTTAGTAATTTTGCCCCTAAATATTCACTCAAAGGTAAACAACCCCTTTAAGTGTTTCAATGAGCCAGTTCCAGGCCTAACACAGGCAGTCCTCAGTAGGTCAATGTTACAATGTATTTATCCTTTTTGTATCTAGTTAGTAGGTCAATGTTACTTGACCTTATTTTCATTTTTGTGTCTAGTTATTTTTATGCTATTAAAACATAGGTACCCAGCTTGTGCCAACATCCCACTGGTGCTCAGGGAATTCTGGGAGTGAATGCTTGGACATTCCTGTGTTCAGGTCCCGACTGGCAATCTGTAGTTTATGGCAAATACCTGAGGGGCTGCCACAAAGATGTCACAGACACTGATTATTTATTGGGCTGCTTGGCCCTTGGCAGGACTGGACTGAGAATTAAAATAGGCCCTGGCATTTCAGGTACACAAGAGGCCCATCAGCCCACATAGAGGCCCAAACAGCCCCCACCAGCCCACTAAACACTGACTTTCTATGGGACCTTATAGCAGCCCCTCTGGCATTTGCCCTAAACCACAAATGGCCAGTCCAGGCCTGGCCCTTGGTGTTAGAGTCCTGCAATGGGTTGGGTACCCTGTCGGTTGCAGGTAGAATTTCCTGGTGCGGATCGCAGGTATGGGCTGGGTACAGGTTGCAAAAAAAAGGATCGTGCAGGACTCTGCTGGGTTTACTCTTTAGGCTAAGGCCAGACGGGGAGATTCGGGGGCATTTTGTCGCCTGGCGACTTCTCGCCGCGACTTGTAGCCCCCGAACCTCCCCGAATAGCCAAGTCCTGGGGCGCACCGGCGTTGCTTGAAAACGCCGGCGCCTATTCACACGGAGCAGCGCACTTTTTGAAATCGCTCCAAACTGCCTCGCGATGCAATTTGGAGCGATTTCAAAAAGCGCGCTGCTCCGTGTGAATAGGCGCCGGCGCCGGTGCGCCCCAGGACTTGGCTATTCGGGGAGGTTCGGGGGCTACAAGTCGCGGCGAGAAGTTGCCAGGCGACAAAATGCCCCCAATCTCCCCGTCTGCCCTAGCCCTAAAATGCCAGGGCCTATAGGCTATGAACCTGCCTGATTTCTCCTCACACAAACCTTTGAAGTTTTCAGTAAGCTGTAAATAAGCTCACCTATTTAAACACACAACTTCAATAGACTATATATGACACAAGGAAAGATTGTATGACAGACCGAGCAGCAAAGCCCCTGGAACTGGAAAGCAGAGTGAGGCTGCTCTTGGTCCGTAGATAGATAGAAAGCATGTGATGGATTTACAAACTCTTCCTGCTGCGCTAAATCTATATATAAATATCTGCTGTGGGTATCACTTCAAAGCGGGTGGGAAGCTGATGAGAGGTGCTTTGGGGATTTGGAAGGGATGGGGGGATAGGATGTCCCGCGCACTGAGCCCTCCCAGGCACTTTGCATAAATAAATAAATCAGCCCTCAGCGTGCAAAGAGTGGAGGAGGTTACACCGAGGGGGGGATTCAGTTGGCTCATCCGATCCGCGCAGTTCACAGGGAGAGAGAGAGCAGCACACTGTGTGTGTCATGTTACAAAGGCGAGAGGCTCAGCCACAGCACAGCTCGCAAGCATTTGAGAATTGCACCTTCCCAATGGCAACTCTCTATGTGCTCCCACTTCTTTGCTGCCCTGACAAATAACCGCAACTCACAGGAACTCGCACTGCGGCACGGCAAAGCGACCTGGACCTGCCCACAACTTTCTTTGAGGTGGATCTATCACAGAAAAAGATATACTTGGAAGAGGGGGGAAATAAACTTTGTGGCTCCCAATCCCACCGCTCTGTCCTGCCTGCCATTGACTGCTGCTACTGGATCCACCTTATCTTCACTGGCACCCTGAATCCTGGAGAGCGCCCTTTTGTGGATTATTTATTCTATTTATTTATTTATTGTACCTCTGTCCATGGAGGGGAAGGAGGAGTGGAAAGGTGCTGCTGGGAATGGTGTCCTGCCAAGGAGTTGGGACAATAGGCCACTTAGGGCAGGGGTGTGTGGGAAGTGCAGCAGGACTCCGGCGCTGTTGGGATGCGGGGTCGCACTTATGTCCGTCTCTTCCCTGGCTTTCAGCCTCCTGCTTTACCTGAGCACTTCGGCTCTACACTCCAGGGTGTCTGTTCTAGAGAAGCAAAGAGTCACTCAGCTATCTGCCCTGGTCTCCACTGACCAAATGGAGGCAGCTATTTTAGGAAGGGTTGACCAACTGCTGGAAGAGGTTTGTACATGTTTTTTTTTTGGGTTTTTTTTGTTGTTGCTCCTTTCTGTTTAATGTAAATAATGCATATTATGACAGGACTGTTCCACACATGCTGCTGCTGCTGCTGCAGAATTTAAAAACACCTAACACCATGTCCAAACTTTTTTTTTTTTTTAAACTTTATTCTGAAGTAAGTCCTGTCCATCAGTTACCCAGAATCCTAGTTTCCCCATAGGTAATGAATGATATCTCTCTCTCACTCTCTCTGTGTTCTTTAATAAATGTCCTAGTGTTGACTTTATTCATGTGATTAATAACATCTAGGTATGGTAACAGAAGTAGATGGTGTGTTTATAAATCAGGATATAAACCAGGATTAATATTCCCCCATATAGATTTGAGCGCATCACTTTGACCTATATCACAGGCATATGGAATTTGTTCTGCTGCTGCAGAATTGAAAAACACCTAATACCATGTCCAGACTTTTTTTGAACTTTATTCTGAAGTACGTCCTGTCTATCAGTTACCCAGAATCCTAGTTTCACCACATAGGTAATGAATGTTATATAGTGTTTACTTTGGGCATGTGATAAAAAAAACTTCCAGGTATGCTTACAGAAGTAGATGGTGTGTTTATAAATCAGGATATATACAGGATTAAAATTCCCCCATATAGATTTGTGAGTATCACTGCGACTTATATCACAGGCGTATGGGATTTATCAGAACTTGTGAATGAATAAATGAAACTACATGGAAAATTGTACATCTGGGCTGAATATACTGCAGAATGATTAATGGGATTGTTCACCTTCAAACAACTAGTTGTTCTCAGATAGATCACCAAAAATACATTTCTCCAATAACTTTCTATTTTCTATTTGTGACTGTTTTTCTAATATTGAAGTGTAAAGTGTAAAAAGGTCGCCAAGCCTGTTCTGAATGGATACATTTAGTTGATACATTTTTTATATTTGTCCCTGCTGAGCAGAACCTCTGGGTTTCATTACAGTCAGCTGATACAACTGATACAATAGTTACTAATATTACAGAGATGCTGCTGAGAAATGTATCATCAACTAAATGTTGCAAAATGGTAATAGTTTAGGGTTGGTGCAGATGGGCCTTCATCCTGCCTTCTGTCGGCTTGAATGAAGAATTGCCTGCGCAATTGCAATTGTGGCGTTTCGATTTCCAAAGTCGCCCGTTTCCTCGTGAGGCATCTTTCGGAATTGAAGCGCCGCAAGTGCATTAGTGCAGGCGATTCTTCATTCAAGCATAAGGAAGGAAGAAGGAAGGCAGTTCGGGGAGATTGTCGCCTCGCAGAAGAGGGGAATAGTCGCCAGGGGACTAAATCTCCCCGAATCTGCCTGTCTGCCCAAACCCTTAGAGTCTGCACCTAAATTACTGAGCTGCTAGACTGAAACACCAGAGACAGGGACATTGAACTTTACTTAGATTTTGGAAAAACAGTAAAAAATAAACCATGGAAAGTAATTGAAAACTGTCTTTATTTCTGGGGAACAATCTAAAAACAACTGAATTGAAAAAATTGTTTGGAAGGTGAACAACCCCATCAACCAGAGAAACTCAATGTAATATTTTGGTACTTGTAAAACTGGTTGTAAAAGCAAGACATTTTCATTTGATATCCCCATCATAATAAACCTATAACCCCTCAAAAAAATCCTCTTTACTTACAAGCCATCCGTCAATTAGTGACAAGATCTATAACAATCCCCTGAGAAACCAGAAAGAAAAAATATAAATACAAAATCTCTACGTAAATAGAAATGACTTCACGTTATGATAAATCCAAATCATGGAAGATTTGACATTCTATACATTCTATTACACTATACAGTGTTCTATAAGGGTTAGTCCACACCAGGCGATTCTGGGAGATTAGTCACCTGGCGACTAATCGCCTCTTGATTTGGGCGACTAATCTCCCTGAATTGCTTACCGCTGTCTCGCACTGGCTAAAATGAAAAGTTGCCTGTGGTAATTCACAAGTGCGGTGTGCTTTCCAAAATCGCCAGCAGTTGCCTGGCAACTTCGGATGATTTCAGAAAGTGCACCGTTATGCGTGAATTACCGCAGGCGACTTTTCACTTTAGGCAGCGTAAGGTAGGGGTAAGCGATTCAGGAAAATTAGTCACCCAAAACAAGAGGCTATTAGTCGCCAAGCTACTAAAACTAATCTCCCAGAATCGCCTAGTGTGAACTAACCCTAAAGGTGATTTACAGATTCTTGAATAAACCTAAGCTTCTGAAGAGATGTCACTAGTAGATAAAAATGCAACTTTATTCACCTTGGTTTGTGCTGAATGCTGTTAGCATTTACTTTCACATATTGCAATCTAAATATTTTCCTGCCTAGGACTACGAGAACACATTGCTCAGTGGCACACTGGACCAAGTTCAGTGGTTTGAACTCAATGTTCTTGGCTTTGTAGGTTTTTGTAGAAAATACATTTCCCCAGGGAACACAATAAAATAAAGTTAAAAAAAATGCAGGGTTTTAAAGTACCTAGTACACTTAGATATTCCTATTTACATATGTCTGCATATTTCCCCTTTAATGTGGTGTCACATTAATGAGTGAATTCATTCACTTATATAAATTGCCTTTTAGCAGTGTGTGGGAAATTTGACCATCATCAGCTTTATTTAATTAGTAATGCATTATTTATATAGCTTGTAAACTCTTAAATGACTTTTTTCTTGTGGTTCTAGATTGAGTTGATGTCATGACTTCATTTTCTGTGTAATAGAATGCTCGGAACCTGGGGTTTCTCAAGATTATGGGTCTTTCTGTAATTTGGATCTTTATACCTTAAAGGAGAAGGAAAGGCCTATTCAATTAGGGGTGGCAAAAGGTAGGCACCCCCAAGTGATTATATATATACTTACCTCATACCCAGAGCCTATCAGGAGAAAGCTGCACCGGTCCAGGGGTACTTCCAGCAAGGACAACAGAATGATTGGCTTCCTTCTTTTTTCAAATTTCTCCGGACAGATGCATACGCATTAGACCAAAACAGCTGACTTCTTAGTTATTAGGCTTTTCACGCTGCTGAGCATGCATGCACGCACGCAATAAGAAAGAAGAAATCGGAAGCTGAAGAACCCTATGACCAGTGCAGTTTTCTGGTGATAGGTGCACTGGCCCAGGGTTTCAGGTAAGTATATACAGTCAATCATCCCAAGTAAATGGAGCCTTTCCTTCTACTTTAAAAGGGGTGGTTCACCATTAAGTTAACTTTTAGTATGTTATAGGATGGCTAATTCTAAGCAACTTTTCAACTGGCTTTCTTTATTTTAATTATTTGCCTTCTTATTCTGACTCTTTCTAACTTTCAAATGAGGGTCACTGACCCCATCTGAAGAACAAAAGTTCTGTAAGGCTAGTTATTTTTATACCTACATTTTAATAGTGATCTTTCTATTCAGGCCTTCTCCTATTCATATCTTGTTCAAATCAATGCATGTTTACTAGCGTAATTAGGACCCTATCAACCAGATTGCTGAAATTGCAAACTGGAGCATTAACTCAAAAACTAGAAATAATGAAAAATGAATCCAGTTGCAAAGTGTCTCAGAATTTTAATCAGTCTACAGGATACTAAAAGTTAATTTAAAGGTGAACAACCTCTTTGCTAGAAAATAATTTAAACATTAAAGAATTCAGAAAATAGTTTTGCATCCAGTAAGGATTAAATATATCTTAAGGTGGCCATACACAGGCCGATAAAAGCTGCCGACAGATGGTGTCGGCAGCTTATTGCCCGTGTTTAGTGCCCTCTGACGGGCTGCCCCGATCGATATCTGGCTGAAAGTCGTCCACATGTTGATCGGGCAGGATTAAAAATCGCGTCTGATTGCAGCTGCATCCACGATCCGACCACCCGTATGGCCACATTGTGATCCGATCATTGGGAACTCATTGTGGGCATATCTGGGAGAGATTTGCTCTTTGGCGACATAGCTACCTATAGTTTGGATCAAGTACAGGTATGGGATCTGGTATCCGGAAACCCATTATCCAGAAAGCTCAGAATTACATAAAAGCCATCTCAGATAGAATTTTTAAATATGATAATAAAACAGTACCTTGTACTTGATCCAAACTGAGAAAAGGTAAGGTTATTCATCCTTATTGATAGCAAAACCAGCCTATTGGGGTCATTTCATGTTTACATGATCTCCTAGCAGACGTAAGGTATGATGATCCAAATTACAGAAAGATCTGGAAAACCCCTGGCCTCAAGCATTCTGGATTACAGGTCCCATACCTGTACAAGGTTCTGTTTTATTATTACAGAGCAAAAAAAATAATAAAAAAAAAACTGGGTTATTTAGATAAAATGGAGTCTATGGGAGATTGGTTGACCCAAAAGTTGTTATAGGTGTTGTTCCTCGTACCCAAACAACTAATATTTTATTGTTAGGCCCATAAAAGTATTGTAAAGTCCTTTGCCAAACTAAATGACCGTATATATATTGCGTCTTTTATTCAGATCAGTTACATTTGGGTATTTGCCCTGCTGTTGAGTTCATTTAAATGCAGAGAAACCTGTGGGCTAACACAAGGGCTATAATCGCTGGAGATTTGCAGAACAAATGCTGGTACTGAACATGTGACGGGGTGCTTTTGACGTAGGACCCCATGGTCATGCTATAACCATTTTCCGGTGACCATGATAAGTATAGAATCATGTTTCTTGGCTGGTGGCCTTGCATTTAAGTGCAGCACAATGGGCACATATTTTAACCGCCTCTTATATTTTTACTTTAGGACTGGTTAAGCTGAATATCCAAGTGTATATCAAGTGTCAACTGCTGTTCAGCATAAGACAGAACCTATGCATCACATTTGTTTGGCTTACTGTGTCTGACAAGAGTGCCGTGCAGTTCATGGCCTGTGGACTAAGTCAACGTTAAAGTGACAGTCTTTGCTACAACTAATAAGAAACACGAGCACTGGCTGTCAAAAACAATGGCCTAAAATGGGCATTAAAATCTAAATTATTCGCAATATGTCTGTTATCCACTGCTCTGAAATACATTATGGAACACCTTGTGCAAAAGAGATTTACATTTCAGGGCCATAACTTTTAAACAGCTGATTCTGATTTAAAAAAAATACATATTCAGTTTCTGTAAAGAGTTTAGGGAATAGGAAATATCAGATTAGTGTTAGAAACCAAACCTGCAAAAACAGTATAAAACATAGCAAGGCTTTATCAGATTAGAAGTTGGGCTTTTTTTTTAACAGAAACGAAACCTGTCTATTTCATGATTTGCATACAATCTATTAGGATATTGAGGAGCTGCATATTAAAATGTCCATTCTATTCCATACCTTAATAATTATGTACTTTTTTCAGGGATTTTTTATAGTTTCTGCATCTTGTAACCCATAGCTATTATCCTTATACTAAGATTGTTGTATTGCTGAATGTCACTGCATATGGATCATATGGATAGAAAAATACTGTGCACTAGTAACTAGGGTTTAACCACTTAACATATATATAATATATTATATATAACCTTGTTAGTAGTGTGACCATGATTTGATCTTCCTTTCTGCATTTGTATGGGGCCTTGTGAAGTGATATACACACAATCTTGCTGATTGTCCTTCAAATACAAAGCGATTATGACGTTTACTCTTTTTTTCATACTAGAGAAAAGTAACTTTTGAGCACACTTAAGTGAATGAGCTTGGTTGGACCCATAAGCCGTAAGATCATGAAATCATGCCGAACTTTCATGCATTGGACATGTGTTCAAAATAGAGAAAAGTCTTTAGAGCTCATAAAATCTACACATACTTATATTAATATAAATAAAATTCAGCATGCGCTTCAAACACTTGTTTGTGGTGGCCCTTTTACACAGCAAACTGCATTTTAAGCAGCGTGACACCAGTTTTTCAGCACTTTGAAGCCTTTCGTCTGTACGACGGGGATCATGTAATCTAACAGGTGTCAGTCTATGGCTTCTATTCTAAAACAGACCGAGGTGACTCAGAAGTGTTTATAATTCCCCTCCAGACTAAAGGCAGATATAGAACTGGTTTAAATTATGTTAGTAGGATGTAAATTATGTGACAGCATTTCACTCACTATACAAATGTGACTTTATACTTCCAGAGCTGAGCAGCTAATATTTCTGGTTTGTGCAACATTTGGCTGTAACATTAAATGCACAGTATTTATGGTCTACTGAGTTGCTTATACTTACAATATAACTTTTTATTAATTGGCATCCCAATTTTGCTTGTATAGATCCTTTTGATTCTCACTAGCAAAGCAGAAAAAGTACTTGAATGAAAATGGATTATACAAAATATCATTAGGATACAACTACCATTAGGGCACAAATAGCAGAGGGGTTGTTACATGTATAGAGGGGATGGTGCAGGAAGAATGACATACTGAACATGTGCACAACAGCCAGTAAGGATACACTTACCAATTTCCCTGGGGCAGTGGGGGCACTAATGCTATAAATGGGGCCTGTAAGCTATTGTACTCAACTGCTCACAGATTGCCCTGCAACTAACAAAGTTATGTAAAGCACTGACAGCTGTATATTCAAAAAAGATGATCTGATTCAAAGGGCGAACTATACCCTAGTTACAAATATTTTCACTTAAGCTATTTTGTGAATACCCTTTAAGTTGTATGCAACCGATTATTACCACATTATAAGCTGAATTGTCCATAAAATAGGTGGCAACACATTTTTAATGAATGCAACATTCTATATGATTATGCACTTTATTTATCATCGTACAGACAGATAAATTGAACCGCTGCTCACACTCACTCCAAATGGGTACTGCACTGGCAATGGTTGTATGTACCAAAAATATATTTTTTCAACAGAAAAACCAAGGAGTCTGCCATTTCTGGGAAATGCTTTGGTAAAATTTATAAAACTGTGACTTTAAGTACCACACAAGTATGGCCCATGGACACAAGTGCTTACTAAATGAGCATTAAGGGGTGTGATTTTTGCACCCTGTAGCACTTGCTTCCTTGGCATAAGTAAATGAGGCCACTTGTGTGAATGGAAAGGAAATAACTTCAAAAGAAAACATTCCTTATTGCTTATTACCATGTCTACAATAAACTATAAGCTGTGTACAGGATATATTTTTTCATGCACAATTGATACTGCAGCTTTAACTAATAAAATGTTGACTGATTCTGTTCTGCAAAACAGCAGTAAGACTGAATGAAATACTGTCCATTGTTTAAAGTTAATTAGAGACAATTTTTCTTTCTGGTTATATTTTATCAGGACATGGAATCTTGTCCAGATACGTGTGAATTTGTTCCAACATGCTCCTTCATATAAAAGCATCTTGTATTTAATGTTAGCATCCCTATAGGCTTTGATTATCCATTGTGTCTCTCTTTCCTCTGTCTCTTGTGAACTGTGTGATATGAGGACATCTGCCATCTGATTATTCCTTTAACTGTAAATCACATTTCTTTCTAGTCATTTTCTAAAATTCCACATTTGCTGTTTCACACAGTATTCTACAGGCACTTTGTAAAGGTTGTTCATCATGATGTGCATTCTATTCCATTATTGCTATAATTTTGCCACTGCCTGGTAATTTTACTAAAGATTCTATTCGTTTCTAAAACAATTCAGTAGAAAATAAAGGACCACAAATTGTTGTTTTAAGTATGTGAAGTCTGTGCTTTTTTGCCCAAAGGCAACGGGGGAGATAATGATACTTCTACAAGTTCCCAAAGCTTTTGCTCTTAAGGCTGCTTTTCTCACATTTGAAAGTCAGTAGTTTGTCATTAGAAGACCAGACACTTCCCTTAGCCTTTGAGGTTTGTTACAGCGGCCACTGAGATGCCTATTGGATTTTGTGACCGTCAGTAAAAATATATTACTGTGGGAACTGTTGAAATTAAATTACAACACTAAAACACTTTTTCTTGGCTTAATGTAGCAGTGGGATAGTAATATTTAACTGTAAACCAAAGAAGGAATACATTTGTAATGTATTTTTATTTTGATAATACTGTTGTACATTCTATAATACAGTGATCCCCAACCAGTAGCTTGCGAGCAACATGTTGCTCTCCAACCCCTTGGATGTTGCTCCCAGTGGCCTCAAAGCAGGTGCTTATTTTTTTTATTATGGTTGTCTAAAAAACAGATGTCCTGCCAAACATACTCTCCTGTAGGCTGCCAGTCCATATAGGGGCTACCAAAAAGCCAATCAGAGCTCTTATATGACATCCCCATGGACTTTTTCATGCTTGTGTTGCTCTCCAACTCTTTTTTAAATTTAAATGTGGCTCATGAGCAAAAAAGGTTGGGGACCCCTGCTACTGTATAATACATACCAGAGCCATCATCTGGAGCCAAATACTCTGGGTCAGTAGAACACTGCAGTTCCAGCATTTGGTCTAAATAGGTTGGTACAGCTGTTGTGTTAAAATCAGGAATGACTGTGCTTAGGAATCACAGCTAAATTGTACACAACTTATCACATGTAAATGTTAAAAACATGTTGCATCACACAGCAAACACAATGTTTAATATCATCATTCTGAAATGATAACAGGGAAAACACATAGTCTGAGCTATGCCAATGTAATTGCTCAAAGCCTTCCTAGTGGCAGGGAAGATAGCCACTCTTTATTTCTCTAAACTTGCACCTTACACCCTAAAATGTGTCCTGAATTTTATTAGATGCAACATGTAAAGAGTATACAGTAGTGGTGAGTGGGTTGACCTGGAACCAACAGATTGGACAGGATCAGGCCATATGTTGAGTCCCAAATGCAGGTTAGGACAGGTCAACTTCAAACAGCACCCCTTCCCTTTAGCAGTATATAGTTCTGACCCCTCACCTCTGGTTGCTGATCCCACCATATATGAGTCATCAGCGGGTAGTTGGGTCAATGTCAAAAAGTAGCAAAAAACTCCATACTAGTTTGGAATCAGGGTGGGATGTAGCAGGTTAGGGTTGGAAATTTTGGACCCGTTTGCATCTGCATTGAATGGTGGTACTTTCAAGGCACCTTTTGTTTTTTGCACTTATACTCTCAACTAATTGCATATAATTTCTGGAATGACTGCTCTATAACTAATCCAATATATACAGAGGTTGCCCAATATTGTATGTTCTACTACACTTACAAATACACTGATATTCAGGGAATTATGTTTTTGAAAAACATAACGAATGGTGTACGTACTTTTTTAGAGTACAATAATAGACATATGAATTTAAGAGGAGATTGAACACATGACTAAGCTAGGGCAGGTTCTTATTTGTACTGAATTTTCTAGTAGTTTTTAGTCTTTTAGTTTGGGTTCAGTAGGTCTGCAGTTTTTTGTACTATTATTTCAAGGTGTAAATTACATTGTTGAGCCATTGTATAAAGAGGAACCACAAAGTGTAAGTTGATGGTAGCTTGGAGGCTTTTACAAGACCTAACAGCATACAGTACAAATGGGGTCAGAAAATAAACAGCAGAAATCTACAAGCTTAAACCAGTAAAAACTGGCAGGTCTCTGGGCCAACTCCCAAGTCAAATTTGTCTTGTCTTCGAAATCTTAGGGCACCAAAAACAATAAATACCCCTTCAGCTTCTGTTCTGAAGCTTTGTGATCTAGTTATAATCCAGCAAGTAGCGATCATAACAAAGCATGACTGTTACTAAGTCAGTGCATTAATTCAAGCATCAAATTCGCCTGCATGAAAATTGTAATCACCGGTTTCCTTGTGTTTGGCCTAGATACCACAGGATATAATAGTTTTTAATCACTGCAAGGGTTTTAGAGTCATTTTGATAAATAGCTATAACTATTTTACTAGTCCTCTATATTTGTTTGCCATGACACTGATATATACGGATTTAAATCACACAGAGGCCAGTGGCTTGCAATGGCAGTTTAGATTGCAGCACTTTGCTCTGAAATCCATTACAATTCCCATAGTGTTTTTTTTTATTTCTAACTGTGCAGCTGCCGTTTCCGTTACTGATGCTGGTGATATTGCCTAATAAATCATTATTTAAGTGCTAATGGGGAACTTTCAGCTCCTATCAACTGTGCTATGCTTGAGTGCCTGTTATAGGAGTATTAAAATGGAAATGCATTCAGAAAAGAAAAATTGCTGTCTTGTGAAGCAGGTGCCAGAATGTGATATCATATATGTACAGGAATAGCATTTTGAGGCAGCTAGGGTGCACTTAAAAACTGCAAGGTATACAGGTTTGCCCATTTGAACAATCGAAAACTTTTATTTTCCTTTTGATTTTTTTTTTGTAGTTGTACATTCAGAGAATATTAACCCCCTGACACTGGTGATGGCTTTATTATATCTGAGAGTCAGGGGCGTAACTGCAGACGAAGCAGACCCTGCAGCTGCAGCGGGGCCCAGAAGGTATAAGGGGCCCAACGAGAGCCTAATTAACAAGCAATTTCAATCCGACTGGATTTTTAACCTGCCCGATCGAGATCTGGCCGACTTTCGGGCAGATATCAATCGTGGAAGCCCGTCGGATGGCCCCACAAACGGGCCAATAAGCTGCCACCATGGTCTGTCGGCAGCTTTCATCGGCCCGTGTATGGGGGCCTTAAGTCTGTCAGCAGGTTATATCTGTCCATACATGGCCTTTAATAACAAATGTTAAACATTTAGGCAAAGTTCTGTACATTTCTCTGGAGAAGAGCTGTGTTATTTTCATCTACATAAGAACATCCAGATTTAAATCATTCATTGAACTTTTAATTAATTACAGTTATTAGTCGCAACATTTATTTTTTATCTGAAATACTAACATAAAATTTCTTTATTTGGTAATTAATGTTGTGCCTTACAAGGTAAAGCACAAATAGTGTTATATTTTATTATTTCATTAGTAATTTCACAGGCACCTGTAAGTTTTTAGTGTGTAGGAGACTCACACAGTGCAGTGGGAAATTGCGTATATATACTTAGTGAAAATAAAGCTTACCAGTTTAACTACAGCTCTCAGTATCCTAACAGCTACTATGGTTTATATAATGCTTGTTTACCTGGTTGGGTCACCAGTTTTTTCTACATAGGGTCTCTTATTGGCTATATCATGTCCTTGCAATGTGAAGGTCTGAGAGACTGACATATATTTAATGCAAATTAAGTTAATACAAGTAATTACTGCTGTATTTATTACAATTAAAAACAGTTTATTGCCAAAGCAGCCTTGTCTGTAGGCCATGTTTCGTGAAAAATGGATGGTTTAGAACACATTTTGGCAGTCTGGGCAGGATGCTTCTGTTTAGATATTCATTGTGGCTATGTGCCAGTATTATTAATGTCTGTATTTAACAGCCTGCAGTGTGTGCCCTTTCTAGATGACTGTGTGGGAATATTTGAAAACAATATCTATAGTTAACTACAGCTTTTGACACAAATACAATTACATTTGAATCTGTTTCCTCCTCACTTTCCTGATGCTTCCTTTTTGAATAAGAAATAAAGGTATAATAAGATACCAGTGCAGTATGTCAAAAAAAACTTCACTGGATAGTCATTGACTTCACATTGCAAATGGTGAAGCTGTCGCCATAGAACAGTAATTGATTTGGACCCTTTTAAGGTCCAATCTTTTTCCTATGTTGCAGATATAGAAATACTGTACTGATGTAAAAGCCATTTAACCATATTTTCAAGGATATCTTTGATATAAAATATATATGCACAAAAAAGATACATACCTAGGCACAAAGGCATATCTAAGGTAGCAAAAGTGGCACTCTTCCAAATTTGGCCTTCAGGTTGAACCCCTCTGCCTTTGCAGCCATGCTGGATGAAAAAATACTGCAACTGAAGGTCTCAAAGTATTACAAGGATGGGGAAAGTGAAGGTCAGGTATGGTGAATTACAGTAGATATTGGGCAGAAATGCTTTTTGGATATCCCACTTTAGAAATACAGTACATAATGTCAAAGCTATTACGTTTTTGAGCAGTGCTAGCCTGTCACCTCCAGCCATAGGCAGGGCATCTCCCATGATTACAGGAAGCAGTGACAGATTTTGACTGCCATGGGGGGTGAAAACACCATGCCATGATGAAATGTTGATCTGCAAAGGAGAACCTGAATGCATAATATCCAAAAAATTTATTTTATTATTTTTTTAACGATGTGTTGATTTTTTTTATGCACGTTCAATTAGTCTTGTGCAAAATTCTGATACATAAGATACCTGGGTTTCATACAGTTACATTAGATCATTCCCAGCTGGAAAAGTTTGAGATCACTACCCTGATCGCCCATACCATTTACAATCTCCCAGGTTTTATTAGAGTTGTCCACCTAACAAACACTTGCATTTATTTTTGACAGTTATTTTCCAAAATTGAAGGGGCAGATTTACTAAATTCATGTGAATGATTCAAAATTCAATTGAGTTTTAAAAAATATTCAAATTTGAATTTTTGAATAGGTTCTGGGCACTTTGACCATCAAATTTAAAAAATGTAATCGAATCGAATGATTCTAATAAAAATCTATTTGATTATTCAAATATTCGATGGTTGACTTACTTGCCCTTTAAATTTTTATTCGAATGCCAAATTCGCCAGATTAAACCTACCGAATTGCTGTTTAACCCTATGTGAAGCTCCAGCATTTTAAGATCAAATAAAAAAAATTTGATAGAAAATCGTTTGAATTGTTCAATCGAATTTTTTAAATTTGATGGTTCGGTTTTTCGAATTGCGCTAAAACCCTTCGAATTCAGGTGCAGGTTCTGAACTGTTACAATTTCCTACATTAGTTGATATATTTTCAGCAGCATCTGTGGAATATTAGCAACTACTGTATCAATTCTAACAGCTGCCTTTAATGAAACTCAGGGATTCTGCTCAGCAGGACCAAAGTTAAGTATCTGCTATTGTATTAATTTGGAACAGTTACAGAGTCAGTGACTCCCCTCTGTGAGCTGCTTCAGAAATATGTATGAAGGTGAAAAATGAAAGTTTATACTTCAATATTAGAAAAACTGTCACAAATAGCAAATAGAAAGTAATTTAAAAAATATAATTTCTGGTGAACTATCTGAACTGAAAAAAGTGTGTGAAGGTGACCAAGCCTGCACCGCTTTTCAGGTACACAATATCAAGACCTGCCTAAATACAGAACTGTTGACCCACCTTGATTATCCAGGAGTCAACTGTATCTGTATGCTGGGTGAGAATGGAATGGGGTCTACTCTGGAGGCATGATCATGCATAACTGTCATTATTATGGCATTATGGGAAACTCCGATGTTGCTTGGGAGTATGTTGCTCACCAGCCCATAGTATGTTGCTCACAGTGGCCTCAAACCAGGTCCTTAATTTAGAATTTATGGCTTGGAGACAAGTTTTGGTTGCATAAAATTCAGACTTTGCCAAACAGAGCCTCATGTAGGTGACCAGTCTATATGGGGGCTATCAAATAGCCAATCACAGCACGTATTTTGAACCACTTAGGAACATTGTTCATGCTTGTGTTGCTCCATAAATACTTTTTACATGTGGCTCATGGGTAAAAATGTTGGGGACCCCCAGTCAAAGTAAGGTAGTTAATTTGAACAGCACTCTCTAAAGATGTTAATTTTTTTATATACTGTATAAGAATTAAAAACTTTGTCCTAAAAACTTGATGCCTGCCCCTTGGCTATACACTAGCTTCTTTTTATAAACTGTAGTAGTGCTCAGAAACAAATACCCAGTTTATACCAGTGCAGAGTTACTGTACTGTATATTTAAATGCATTTAAAACCTGTTTTATGTTAGATGTTCATGGTCCTTTAAAGCAAGGTTTACAAGATTTGGGCAAAGCAGTGGAGCCTACCCTGAAAGTCAGCGGAGGTTGTATGTGTACATACTCATTTGCATGACCGTATTTTTATATATTTTAAGATAAGCCTAACCAAACACTAGAAATCTTATGTTTTAGAGGCTGCCATGATGTAAACAATGGGTTTAGATCTATAACCACTGTGGTTCATATCAGCTGAAGCAGGACAGGCCTACTGCGTTTTGTGTGAAAGGAATGTGACACAAGTTAAAATAATACAGATTCCTGTCTAATATAGATATCATGTAAATATGGACAGTCTATTGCTTTATTTTTCTTTGCACAGACCAGGCTTATCTACAGTTGATGGACTCTGGTCATGAATACTAAACGTCACTGATTCACAATCACAAGGTTTAAGCCAGGTTTTCTCGACTCTGTCTAACTTTATACTGCCTTACTTTGCATCCCCGCCTAATTTATGATAGGCTAATATCTTACTTTGGAGGCAAATATAATGAAAAAGGGGATTTCATAAAACGACAAATACATTCTTTTGTTTTCTCTACTTTGGTAAAGGTTTGTTTATTCCACCGTTTACTTTGTTTCTTGCTTTGGAATTATGAACATAAACCCATGTGTATAAACATGAAAATGGATACAATGTACAGTATTTGTATGATTCATTTTTATGTATTTCACAACTTTAGGAGACTGGAAATTGTGCATACTGTGTATAGAAAAAAGCTAAAATATGCAATGTATTGAGATGATTGAATGTACATTCAGGAATATTACTTAAAAAGGTTGTTTACCTTCCAAACGCTTTTTTCAGTTCAATTGTTAACCATAAATAGACTTTTTTTCAATTACTTTCCATCTTTTATTTTTAACAGTTTGAGTCAGGCATCCCAGTAATTCATGTGCAGAATCTAAATGGTTAAAATTTTGCAACATTGAGGGGGTTATTATCTAAAATCTGAATTTATGCTTACCAACATTCTTCTCTTGAATACTGGGATTGATCCTAATGTGTCTGACCATGCCCAGTTACACCCATCCACAGGGCAAAGTGAATTGGAAAACGGGAAAGTGGTATAGAGTATTCTGCAAGTGTTTTTTTGTAGACTTTTCAGCTATTAATGCCTGCTTCATATTCTGTGTACATGGCTGTTAGGCTTAGCTGTTTTCTAAGCAAAAAAGAAGGTGATACTGGAATTAGTATATACCCGCTAGGTTTGGAGAGGGCCTAACTGTACAGATGGATGAAGAGGACAGAGCTAAATGTAGTACTGTGGTACTGAGCAGGAGATGACAGTGTCAGGGAAGGAGATGCCAGGGCCAAGAAGAAGAGGAAAGATTTCAAGTTCACAAAATCCTACTTCAGTTATGTGACATCAGTCTCCTTCAATAGTCTGCATTTTTTTCCTACATATTCCTATTTCCTAATGGAAAAAATACATGTCCGTTCAAGCCTTCATTTTAAGCTATTTTACATCTGCCAGTCAAAAATTTCTTTAAGAGAAAATTGAATCTGCGAGAAATAGAAATGAGCTTGGACAAGAGGTAAACAGCTTTACAAATGAAGTAGAAAGTAAATCATCTTTCAGCTAAACCTGCTGAGAATTTGGAGATTTTTTTCCACAATTTACTATTTGTGCCTCCCAACTTTTTTTTTTCATCAACATTAAATGTGAAAAGAAGGAATAACTTGTAGAAAGGGAATTCATCATTGAGGCACAGTCACATGAAATAATGAATAGGTTTCACATACAGGTATAATATATCCTTAGGGTGACGTTACTAAAGCTGGCCATAGACGTAACAATTACTATCTTTCTCGGAAAAGATCTTTCCAAGAAAGATCGTTCGTTTCAACACACACGTGTAGAGCTGAATCGTCAAATATACAGGTAGAAACAATAGAATTCTACTTGTATCTGACGATTCAGCACTAACAATGGCTGATGTTCAGGGAGCTTTCAAAGGCATCCGATCAAAATTTTCCATCCAGTCCGATCAACCAGCCGACCGATATCTTAATCTTCTGACAATGTCGGTCGGCTCATTTCCCACCTTACACGCACCGAATATCGTACGAAAATTCGTTTCGTACGATATTATCTGTGCGTCTATGGCCACCTTAAGTGGAAGAAAATGGTTTGGTGTGGCAGTCAACCAAGGT
This sequence comes from Xenopus borealis, assembly GCA_024363595.1. Taxonomy (NCBI): domain Eukaryota; kingdom Metazoa; phylum Chordata; class Amphibia; order Anura; family Pipidae; genus Xenopus; species Xenopus borealis. The sequence continues at coordinate 43,534,270 of CM044443.1, forward strand.
TTTGCATCAGTTCATCTGACATATTTTCTCAGGTAGTCTGTGTATTTGTGGAGTAAACATGATGGTAGAACTTTAAATACATAGCAACCAACTTTCTCAAATTTTTGGAGACAGTTCCTATTATTTACTGACTTTCTCCCCCAAAAAGTCTCAGGAATTAAGGACCTTAGTGCATTTTTATATTCCTTTTAATTTATTTTCAGTAGCTTCTACCTTATTGAAATTATGCTCATCTTGCAGTTTAAGCCTTGCCTAAGCAGTCATTATTTCTCAGGTAAGGCATAACATGAATAAGGTTTATATGTTCTCCCATGTAAATGTTCCTCCAGGTTGTTTCCTGCAGCAATGCAAAACTATTTCTAGATTCAGTGGTGTTTCTTATGTAAGTATTTGTATTTCTATGGTGGGGAAATTAGTAAATGCCACTGAAGTAGGTACAGTACTTGTGTGTGTATGAATGACCACTTTTTCCAATACAGAGCTGTCTAACGTGTTGATGACAAATAAAAGATAGTAATAATAAGTTGTTAAATTTATGGTATAAATTGCTCATAGCTACTTTACTATAGAAGCATTTTTTTTATACATTAATGCAAAATTGGGAAAGCTGTGATCGCACCCTGATCTATCCGATACCATGAGGCTCTGTTATACTGTATGTGGTAGCTATTAGTGTCCTACTACATCTTTCATCTTTTCCTTCTCAGTTTCCTAGCCCATCATTTGACGTCAACCACAAGGGCCATCACATGTAGAGCCCCTGGTCATCAAAGTAGTTTCATAAATCTCTAGTACTACTCTAGTACATCTCTAGTACTACTTATATGAAAATCTAGCTAAATAGCAATGGATTGAACTCACCAATTGAAGTAGGGCTCCAGGTAAACATGCCCCAACCCATCAGCTTTAAAAAGTTTACAGTACACATTACATAGTTACATAGTAAGTAAGCTTGAAAATGACACATGTTCATCAAGTTCAACCTTAAAGTGATACTGACACTAAAAAATGACTTTTTAACATATGAATGTACAAATAGGGGCAAATTTTTATCGAATTTGATATTCGAATTGGAGGGGTTTTAACGATATTTGCTTAATCGAACGATCAAATAAAAAAAATGATCGATCGATAAAATCATTCAAATCAAACAATTCAAACGATTTTAACCATTTTTTTATTCAATCAAAAAAAGTTGCCAAAATCCTATGGGAGCTTCCCATAGGGATATATAGCAATTCGGTAGGTTTAATCTGACGAAGTAGGCAATTGAATAAAAATTTATAGGGCAAGTACTTCAACCATTGAATGATCGAATAGATTTTTATTCGATCTATTCAAATCATTTGATTCGATCAAATTTTTCAGAAATCCGAATTCGAATTTTTTAAAAAAAATTCGATCAAATTTCGAATTTAGTAAATCTGCCCCTAAATGTTACCTATAGGTCATGTTGATCATTTTTTGCTGAGAGGTTAGTTTTTGTATATAATTGTTAGTTGAAGTTCCTAAGACTGACTCTCTGACACTGACTTTGCCAACCTGGCTGTCCCATCTCAGTCTGTTAGTTACAGTTTCTAATACTAACAGACTCCTGCTGCACAAATATGGCAGCCCCCTCATACAGGAACATGGGGCAACAGACAGGTAATGTAAAAGTGTCATGCAAATACTTTATGACAAAGTTAGAAGTAGCTTTCAAAGCCAATGTTATAATAGATGTAAAAAAAGAGTATAGTTTCAGGTGTCAGTGTCTCTTTAAGTATGTATATAACCTGCCTAACTGTTAGCTGATCCAGAGGAAGGCAAAAACCCTGTTTGAAGTCTCTCCAATTTGCTTCAGAGGGGAAAATTCCTTCCTGTCTCCCAAGCTGCTAGTTGGACTAGTCCCTGGATAAACTTATACTATAAGCCAGGGATCCCCAACCTTTTGAACCCGGGAGCAACATTTAGAAATAGAAGGAGTTGGGGAGCAACACAAGCATGAATAACCTTCTTGGGTTGCCAAATAAGTACTGTGATTGGCCATTTGGTAGCTCCTATGTGGATTGTCAACCTACATTTAAACTCTGTTTGGCAGTACAACTGGTTTTTATGCAACCAAAACTTGCCTCCAAGCCTGGAATTCAAAATGAAGCACCTGCTTTAAGGCCACTGGGAGCAACATCCAAGGGGTTGGTGAGCATGTTGCTCACGAGCTACTGGTTGGGGATCACTGCTATAAACTATATTCCATAACCCTGTATTCCCTCAATTGTTAAAAAGCCATCCAACCCCTTCTTAAATCTATCAAATGTATCATCCTGTACAAATGATAAAGGGAGAGAATTCCACATCTTCACAGCTCTCACTGTAAAAAAACCCTTCTGAATATTTAGATGAAACCTCCTTTCTTCTAATCGGAATGGGTGCCCTTTTGTTTGTTCAAAAACAACAGGCTGACACAAAACCAAACCATCACAACAAAATGATTCCCTTAGAAAATGTTTTATTTTTAAAGAAATCAAGTCAAAAAGCAAGACTTACACATTTTGTGCCTTAGAGGGCACTTAACCGTAAGCTAATCAACTGACCGTCTCTAATATGGTCACTTACAATCTGCTCCATTCTTTATACTATTTCCTCCCTCTTTTCTTCTTAAGTGCTAACTTTCAATGGACAGCCAATATTAACCCCCAATCCCTATTTACCATTACCAGTCTATAAGTGCCTACCTTTTTCTTGCTGCAGTTTGCTTTATCTATATAAATCTATGTTTTGAGACAGCTAACCCGAATTTATCTTCTTTAAAAATGTTTTATATGCTTTTGTCATTTACATTGCTTAATAATTTGTTACAACCAAGTTTCCTGCAGCAGTAGTCTTTTCCTCTCCATTACAAATTGCTGTCCTCTAGTCTTTCTTGAGTGCTAAGCATAGAAAAACATATTCATGTTAGACTGGAAATGAGACCTGTCAGTGTATTGATCAATGTTTGTGACAGACTCGCAAGCTTCTAAAACGGATCCAGTCCTGATTTACTGATAGGAAATGTAGGTTGTAAGTTTAAATGTATTACCGTATTCAGTCACAGCATTTTGTCTTCAGAAACCACTGGTGGAAGGGGCAGTCTGCTTTTTCATTCTGAATGGAAAAGTGTGTTTTCTCCACCTTTTTATTTCTCTCTCTATTGCTGAAGTAGCAGTAGAAGTTATGTAAACTTACTCAGAGTTCTTCTTTGCATTTTAAGGCTGCTAATCCCATGGTTTTGACTCAACTAGGTTTGCTGACCTTTAAAGAGAGCTGATGAACTTACAGTCTAAGGGCAAGGGCACACGGGGAGGCACATTTATCAAGGGTCAAATTTCAAATTCATGGGAATTTTCCAAAACTTCCATAAATTTGAAATCTGACTGGTCAAAATGTATTAGGATCGAATTTGATTCGAATTCGATCCAACTCAATTCTAGCTTTTTTTCTCTGAAAAAAAAACACAAATGTCCAGAAGGCTGCAAACATCTCCAAATTGATTTCTGGGCATCTCCCATTGACTTAAACAGTAATTTGGCAGGTTTTATGTGACAAATAGTCAAATTAGAAAATACGTAAAGGACCAAAGTATGATAAATCTCCAAAATCAAATTTAAAAAAAAAACTTGAATCAAATTTGTATAACTCCCTAGTCGAATTTGACAGTTTTGACTATTAAAAAAAATAGAAAATTTACATTTTCAATTCGACCCTTGATAAATCTGCCCTAGATTTTAATGAGGCAGAGGAAAGTGCATCAGCTCAAAAAATTTTAATTTTTAGTGAAAACAGAACTCGAATTTATTATACCCTGAAAATCTCAGATCTGGGGGGAAAAATCGTATTTTCGTTTAAATTTTATCTAGTTTTCCCCCGATCCAATTAAATTGTGCTTTTTTATTAATAAATAAGGTCAAATT
>CM044443.1:43538831-43587424 GCA_024363595.1 Xenopus borealis
TGCCCACATAACACAGAAACCCCTAATATACCCATCACAGTTATCGATTTCTTCAAAAAATATGATTGAAGCCATTTTCTATGCTGAAATCCAGAAGTTTAACAGTTCTTCTCTTTCTGCATCATTTGAAATCCTGGCAGGGAAAGAGGGCTAAACACTGATGTTACAAACTGAAACTTCTCCACATGCAGGAACTACATAACCCACAATGCATTGCACTGTGATATTCAGTTCCTAATTGAAATCATGTGTGCAGGGAATTGTGGCGTTTGGAGGATGCAGGCTAAGGAAAGATTGAAGAAACAGTAGTCAGCCAGCTCAACAAAGTAGTCAGACAGATCAGAAGGAGAGCAGGGGGCTAAGCTGAAAGAACTGTTCCAAATCTTTACAAATCATGAAAAGTCTGCATATTTTTTAATTTATGTACATTGCAAAGTTGTTTGAAATTATGTTTACTTTTCAAAAAGCTTAAGTTATGTTTGTGTGGAGTTCCCATTTAAAGGCAGCTGCTAGAATACAATAGTCGCTAATATTGCACAGAAACTGCTGAGAAATGTAGCAAATTCTGCACCTGGATTACTGAACTGCCAGACTGAAATACTATGGACAGAAACATTAACATCTATAATTTAATTTTAGAAGAAACAGTAAAAAAAATCAAAAATGGAAAGCATTTAAAAAGTCTTTATTTCCAGTGAACAGTGAAAACAACTGAACTGAAAAAACCTGTTCGGAAGGTGAACAACCCCTTTAATATTTTTTAATATTATTAATATATCAGTAATAGCCCTTCATTAAAGGCAACATTATTATTATTATTAGCTTTGCTGCTTTAATTCATTTTGCTGAATAACATTTAATCTGTAGACCAAAATAGAAAAATAGAAGAGACATTATAGTTTGTGGTGTATTGGCACGTGTGCTGAGGGAATAACAGGGCACTGCACCTGCCCACACTCTGGCTGGCTCGGGCTCATGTAGGAAACTGAATCCTTCAGCAGACAGAGGTGCAAAGACTGTTTGATTCAGTACATTTATCAGCAGGTGCTCCGGGGGAAAAAAAAAAGCCTGTAATCCATTTTAAATCCGGAATATTATTATTTAGAGTATAGTAAGAAGTATATACAGTATACAGGGATATTTAAATTGTAGATCTAAAAATGTCTAATAAAGCAAGATAATCGCTGTTAACCTTTTAGGTGCCAGCTATATTTCATGTGTTGATATTCAGTAATGCTATGGAATTTGCTACAGATGAGTGTCATCAGTCTGACATTGGACAATAAGTCTCCATTTTCTCCTTTGTTTTACAGAAGTTAAAGTCTCATCTACCAAGGCTGCGAGAAGTGAGAGACACCAGTGCAAAATGCGTTTGTCCGCCTGGTAAGGAACTCTTTCATCAATACCACGTTGTTAGAGTGGTATTGCTATTGCATCTGCTAAAGACAGTCAAATACAAAATTATGATGTTTATTAGCATGTTCTTGATAGCGCTAGCGTTATTTTTATGTGTTTACACTTGAACATTGACATAATAATTTCAGAATAGATTTTTTAAACTGTGGTCCTTTTCTAATGCACTCACTTTTCTATCTGAATATTCATCCAGACAAGGCTAATCACAATAACAGTCATTTTGCTATTATCATGTAATGCTTCATCACCTAAGCCGATCTTTATTACTTTATTAGTGTTTATGAGGTTTGTCATAGGTTGTGATAAGTTCAAAAACATAATTTTTATTGTGTATTTTTGTTAGTATAGGATTTGGGCCAGATCCATTATATAGTGGTAAAAATGACTGCCGCATTAGCAATTAATATGATGCTATTATCTTTCTCGTTAAACATTTTGCTGTTAATATTACTCAGGGAGAAAATTACCTCCAAATGTAACAGGTATGGGATCTGTTATATGGAAAATTGTACAGAAAGCTCTGAATTATGGGAAGTCTATCTCAAAAAAGGCGTAATTTTAAACAAATAATTACATATTTAAAATATGATTTTTTTTTCTCTTTAATAAAACAGTACTTTATACTTGATTTAAACAAAGATATCATTAATCCTTATTGGAGGCAAAACATTCTATCTGGCTTATTTAATGTTTAAAAGATTTTTTAGTAGACTTAAGGTAAAGAGATCCAGATTTCAGAAAAATCCCTTATTCAGAAAGCCTCGGGTTCCAAGCGTTCTGGATAATAGGTCCCATATCTGTATTGCCACTTTATTTGGTAAGCTTAAAAAGTGGGTTTTTGGTGATTACCACCAGTTTAAAGTTGGCATAATATTAAAAAGTGACAATGCACAGATTCATATTTTAAATACATGTATTAACAGTGTTATTAGCAGGGGAATTTTGGGCTAAGTGGCTGATTTGTCCCCATTTATTGGAAAATGTGAAAAACGAATTCCTGAAAAATTAGAAAAGATCAGCCTTTAGGGAATTAGGCTCTTGGTATCTTAGTCTAAATGAATATAATTTTAGAGCACAAAAATAAAGTAAATTTTTTGTGCAGCATTGATATGCATTTTATTGCTGATTTTGCAGTCTTCTTCAGGAGTTTTGTAGTTATATGACTTCCTCTTAAATCTATGCATACTATTTAGTATATATATACGCTGGAATGATATTACTGCCATGTGCCGTCTGCATGTTGTGAAAGACTGGCTCTTGTGTGTTCCTGAAGATTGATCTCCACAGTGGAACTCCAGAGTAAAATAGTCACGTTAAATTTGGAATGAAAAGGAAAAACATCCTATTTGGACTAGTTTATTCACTAGAGTGTTCTTTCTATATTTTGTTCTGTATTCGTGAGCTCAGGCTTTTTAGCGGCATGGGAATGCGTATGTACGTCAGTTGAAATGTTTCATAAACAAAACAACAGCACTTGGAGCCCAAGGCCTGTTTATAATAAACCACACTACAATAAACAGTCTACACTGTCGATTTAACATTGTATACAAGCGAAGTTTCATTATGATTTACCGTAGTCAACTTTATTAGTCTTTCCTGCAACTCTTAGTATATACCTCTTACATGTTTCTGTCATGAGTGGTATCTTTAGACCTTCCTGTTCTTATTGTGCCACTAAAACTAAAAACATATCTGAAATATATGACCAATATGTAATTGGTTTTAGGCTACTGGCAAATGGCAATGGAGAACAAGGAGGGTTGGTAAGCTGCAGTACTTGAGTCAAGTCAAAGCAGATGTAATTTTGGGAGCTCCATCAGCCTCAGAAGTTAATTTAAAATTCCCATTAAGTGCCTGTTTCCCAGCCACACCCCCCACCAATCATGTGTTCTGAAGGAAGTAGGGGAGATGTATCATTTGTAAAATAGGTCACCAAATTTTGGTCATGTACACTATGAAGATGAAATGTTAGCATATGAGGAGTGGAAAAGAAATGAATTCTTTCTGGGAAAATATGCACTAAACAAATTTCATTTAAAGAGTAAAATATATGGCCTTGAGTGGGTGTGGTTTTAATGGGTAGTGGTGGCAAAGTTGCCATGGCCTAGAAAACTTTTTGTGTTGGTCCTCCCTGTGTGTCCCAGAATTTCACTTTTAAATGTATTGGTTCAGGTGTAATTTTGTTAAATATACATTAAAGCACATTAATAAATGTATATTTTGTGCATTTGAAAATTAATTTTATCTAGAATGTTAAACTTAAAGTGGAAGCTGGATGGAGGCAGAATTGGCAAATTATTCTAGGTTTTATTCTATATAATGCTTAGGGGGTTATATACTAAAGCTAAACTAAACTAAAGCTTGAATGTTTCTTGTCCGAAAATCCGCCATCTCAGACTTGTCGAGGTCAGGTACAGTATAAACCATTGGGAGAGACACATATCCCAATTTGAAAATATTGTGGTTTGCACTGGGTTTAGCCCGATAATCCGAACATTTTTTGGGTTTTCGGGCACAATGTCCAGAAAAATTGTACGATTCATGTTTTTGCACAATATTAACAGGTTTTTTATCTGATTTGATTTGAGTTATTTTATTAATGAATAAGGCAAAATCTGGAATGGGAGTTTTGTCAACATAATATAAATTATGAAATAAATTAAGATTTTAGTAAATAACCCCCTTAAATTTAACTTAATGGTTAGCTACCTTTAATGCCAACACTTATAGCAGGAGAAAATTACTATCTGAAAATCCTGGGGAATCCTGAGGTCTTGTTCAGATTTCAGATTAGTGATTTAACACTTTCCTGACAGCAGATAAATTTGTTAATTCATTAGAAGGCACTGGGTTTCATTGAGCAGTTCAACAACACTGTGTTGAACCAGAGGGGTGAAACAGCTTCATGGCAGTGATGAACTCAATGCAGATTGTGAATAGGGATTGATGTGGGTGCACAGAAATCATTAAAAAGTTATAAGGAAATAGGTAAAAATATCCAATCATTTTTCAATATATCTGACCCAATGCAAATTATAATCCAGTTTATTTGCATTTTTATAGCTATTAAAGTTCCCCTTAAGCTATATGGCTGCTTTCTTTTTTCATTTATATTGTGCGACTCAGGAAATTAGCTCATTGAAGTTGCTTTTATTTAAGACTAGCCCTTACTTTTAGAGGTGAGATACAGTTTATTTTAGCATTTTTCTTAATGTTTAAGACGGTGGTACCTAGCAGAGGTGTGTGGAGAAATAGAAGAAGCATTCTAGGGGAGTTCATTGTAAGATCATATAGGTAACTGATCCTTTAAAAGTCTTACTTTTCTCACTAAATATTAAGCAACTAAAAAATATAGTTTGGCCAGACAAACTTCATGTTTTCTGTGCAAAAGGGCCATTAATTGGCAACCAATGAATAAACTTTGGAGGGAGGAATAGAAGCAGTTTTCCAGAGAGAGACAAATATTTTTATTCTAAACTGAGTTTTCACAAACTCAATTTTGGACAACTCGACTAACAGTTTCCTGGACTATTTTTTCCAGGATCTGATTTTGGGCTTTGTCCACAGACGCCTACAGTTCAGTGTTTTTGTGAATAGCTTCCCCACAATTACTGATTGCTGTTACACATGGCAGCAATTTTCTACTACAGAAAATCCTGATACAAGTATAGTTTATTGTTTAATTATGTAAAATGTAAGAAGAATTTATCACCTCTTAAATGTTGGATTTTGCTACTAGTTGTAAACAGGGAAGTAAACAGGGAACTGTTGAAGAAAACTGCTATGCCCTTTGCAATTGGGTAGGATAATTTCAACACCTGGAAATACTGTACATGTATTATTATGAGGGCCAAACACTAGTAATAAGGTTACTAAATGTACCAAAATACATATATCCTCATATATCATAGTAAGGTTAAATGTTATTATATATTATATTATATGTTAATATATACAATGTTAAAGTTTTAGAGTAAAAAAGAATCTTCACCAAACTGCCGGCAAGCTGAGACTCTCCATTCTCTTTTATAATATTTGTAGGAACTACCAACTTGTTTTAACACAATATCCCCTACATGCTACACTTAAATGGAAGATAGTATAAGGCTTACTTCACTTTTAAATGAGAATGTTCTGTAATGTGTATCTATTCAAAATTATTCTTATATATTGTGCCAAAATGGTTACACATTTGATCATTCACATGTCCCTGCTTGAAAGATTTATGATGGCCATAAACAGGCAGATGTAAGCTGCCATTTCTAGTCCTTTCGACCAATTCAGTAACTTATCTGCCTGTGTATGGTGCCCGCCAGTCTCCCCAACCGACTTCTGGCAAAAATCAGGCAGATGAAAATCAGGCAGATTTGATTTTACTGTTGGATTGAGGAACGCATTGACTAGTTGATGCGGTCCTCGCTCCAATGTCTCATATTTGCTGTTGCAGTCCAAGTCTTTTGGCCCTAGGGCCAGCTATCAGATTAAGCCCAGTATCACCCATTTTAGGGCAATGGCACACCACTAATCTCCTGTAAACGCTCTCCCATCAGCAATAATGTGAATCTCTGGTGGTAAAAACCATGTGTCATTTCAGTCTTTCAAAATCGCTTGCCTTAAGAGGAAACTTCACTGGTGTGCCATTACCCTTAAGAAGGCATATCAGGGGAAAGTTCTGATCTACTCTATCTACTATAATCTCCCTTTAAAGTGAAAGACAACCCCAAAATAAAAAATAGTCTAATAAAAGAAATTTCAATTCAATATACATTCATTAAAATGTTTCAGTGCTGTAAAGTTATTTGTAAAAACAATTGCTTTTGAAAGCAACATTTTCTTAACTCCTGGTTGTTACATTTTAAACAATATTGCAGAAGTCTTATTTCCCTACCAAACACAGGTCTGTTAATCAGATGGCTTGTCTTACATTGGATCAACACTCTGACAGGAACTGACAAAGTTGTTAGTAGGAAATGATTGGTGCTATATATGTATTGAAAGGAGTGGTGTGAAAGATAGGAGTGAGTGCCATGGAAATGTGAATAATAGAACAAGAACAGGATAGCAGAAAGAGGGTAAGGGTAGCGTTAGGAGAGGTAGTTCAGAATGCAGTGCAGAGGCAAGGTACAGCAGAAAGGGTGAAAGCAGTATCGAAAAGGGGACTCGAAAAGAACTATAAAGATGAATGTGGGGCAGTTGGTTTTAGGGGCTGTGCATGAAAGAGAAGGGGTGGAACCATCCTGTAGCCTTTACGAGTATATGGATGTTTACAAATGTCATCTGGTAGTTACAGTATATGAGACACCGCTATGAAACGTGAGAAAATGCATGTGTATGAATGCTGTGCTGGCCCTTCAAAGATGATTATAAACTACAGAATCAAGTTCTCCAGTCACTATAGTAATAAAAATCATGATATATTATGGATAATTTGATGGCAGTACATATAAGGGCTAATGACTGTTGTATTTGTGAAGTTCTGCTAGAGCCAACAGCTGGTCCTTTCTGCCAGACAAAGTGTGGAATTCAAGAGCCCTCACAAAGCTTTCAGATCATTTGATTTATTAAAAATACAAATATTAACAGTGCAATCTGTTAAAACCAGTCTTTAGAAATAGCTGCACAGTTGTCATAGTTACCCGCTGGATGGAGTCCCATAGTGGACAAATGGGAAACCCACATTAACCACAGGGCACAGATGTTAAACAAGAATAGGAGAAGGGCAGGGTGTGCAGGAAGAATGGCATGCAGACAAAAATACCTCTTAGTATAAACCATGTACTTTTCTGAAACTAAGCCCTGATATTAATCTTTTAGGACACCCCTTCTAAAATTAGGTATAATTGTTTGGTGAGATTACAGGAACACATGCACATATTACTGGGGAGAGCCCAGATGTCTTTCTTTCTTTTATATTTATATTAACCAAATTGGGAAAAATGGAACTGGGACCCAGTGCCCAATTACTTGGTTCTACTAAACAATTCTGCAGCATGCCTCATTAGAGGATAAGCATTTTAAAACTCATGTAATACTTCTTTGTAATTTGGTCAAATATATGCGTTGCCAAACATAATTTAACAGCACATTTGACAAATAACATCCCCCCACTGATCTGCCCCAGGGCCCTGCTGATTTGGGCCAGTGTTTGCCCTTTAAAACTTGCCTATTTTGTTTGCATGATAATAGTTGAATTCATTTTCAATGTGCAGGTGGCCTTCCAAAGACTTGCATTGTTCGGAAAGGATTAAAGACGAAAGCCCAAAATGGCTGCTGGGCAGTTGAAAGTGAATTTTACAGTCTGAATGCAGCTTCTTAATGACAAAAGTATCTCTTAATCCGCACTCTGTACTTTTACTTCAAAATGGTTATTTTTATTTATTTAATTTGAGATCACCCAGTTCATCTACAAATTTAGTAGGTAAATGAATTAATTGATCATTGTAACTATGCATTAATTCACTTTTAACAATTGAATGAACTGGGTGATCTCAAATTAAATAAAGATAACAATTTTGAAGTAAAATTACCAAGTGCAGATTAAGAGATACTTTTGTCCATAGTTTAAATTTGAAATGTGTTCATCTCCCACACCACCCGATAATGAGGGTAGTGTAAATCTTCAAATATATTAGTAGAATGCACTGCCATTTAAGGCCAGAACTAGTCGTAGGCAGAATAGGCACGTGCCTCGGGTGCAAAGCTGCTCTGTCACCTACTACATCTGGTCTCCCCATCTCCCCAACTGCAGCTACTATTTTTTGCATAATTGCACATCTGCTCATATGCAGTTTTGCGCATGCAAGCTCGAGCGCGCACTCAGCCGGCGCCATGGCGGACCAGGTTGCCTAGGGCACCTGGCCGGCTTGGCCTGGCTCTGCCGCCATTTGTTTAAATGTTACTTTTTAATGGTTTATGAAAGTGAGTTTTGGACCTCGGCATTAATGATTTCTTGAATGGGGACCAAAATGCCTTGCCATAAAAAGGCAAATAAACTAATGCGTTTCAGCCAGAACAGTCCTGTGGGATTTTTTTTTCTGTAGTGTCTCACAGAGTTTAATAATTGAGTTTCTTGTTCTTTCTCAGTTTGCTTTTAATAGAAATATAATTGGGCAAATCAACAGTATTAGAAAGACAATTCAATATGCACATTAAACATATATTCAGCTTAGGGGCTTATTTATCAAAGGTCGAGTGTTAGAGGTTTTTTTTTTTTTACCTGAAATGAACTTGGAACTCTTATTGAAGAAAAAACGAATGTGAAAAACGCAATTCTGCGAGTTCCACAACCCAGTAATATGCCAGTCCCACCATTATTCTTATTGTATCTATTTTGCGTACATTAGGCGATTCCCACATACAATACATTACTCTCCATTTATTGTGAGAAGGTAACAAAAGGTAAACCATGGTTTTAAACAAAGTGTGTTTCCCTGTCAAACATCAAGGAGGGAAACAGTGAGGAAATATATTTTTACAACTGTTTTCTAATCCCAGTAAGGGAATAATGGACTTCCATGACCCTGTACTGTATCTACTATAGGACATGATAATGTCTTTTCCTATGGAGAGGCTGGAGGAGAAGCCTCTCCTTAGGAAACAGCCACTTGGCGTGATGTAACAGCAGCTTCCCAGATGCAGATAGTGCCTTTTTGTGTGGATTGTATATTGATAAGATAAACAGTTTTCCTGTAAGCAACAGAAAACCATGTTATATTTAGGACTGGCTTCCTTTGTCCAATATTCACATTACATCATTTTTATGGGTTTTAAAGGGAAAATACCATATTTGTAAAAAAGTATTTGTGTTCTGCATTTTCTACCTTTTACAGAGTGCAGAACATGGAAGAACATCTCACACGTGCCACTCAGATTAAACAAAGACAGAGCTGTAACCTCAGCACGGAATAACACACAATTTACCAAACATGGTGGCTAGAGATGCAACATAATAGTAGTATCCTATAATGAGGCTATGTCTACACAAGGAGATTCAGGGAGAATAGTCGCCCCATCGACAAATCGCCTCTTCTTTTGGGCAACTAATCTCCTGAACTGCTTCCCCGTCTTGCAATGGTTAAAGTGAAAATTGCCTGCCGTTCGGGGAGATTAGTCGCCCAAAAGAAGAGACAATTTGTCACTGGGGCGGCTAATCTCCCCGAATCTCCTCATGTAGACCTAGCCTAAATGAATCCCAGGATGTATAAAAACATGTGTACGATGTGTGGTATAATTAGTTGCGTTATTTGGAATACAGGTCCTAATTTTTTTTTCTGTAATTGATAGCTGCAGGACTGTGTGTTTCTTGGTATGAGTTTCTCTATCTAATCAGGTATTTTTGTCCCAAGCCTGTTACCCAACCTAAATGCTGTCAGACACCTTCCCGTCTTTTCTGCTTTCTGCTACTCCACTGCAAGAGATATGAAATATGATCAATCTTTCATACAGAAGTCTTGGAGACAGCCCATAAACCAAGGGATTAAGCTTCACAGCTGCGTCATTTCCCTTTTGGTTTTGGATGATCCTTAAAAATGCACATGTATCCGAGTAATCTTGGACCGAGGTACTGGGAGGAAAGGCTTAGCAGCAAGGCATTGCTAGGAATGCTGTGTTGTTGTGATACTTGGTTTAAAGCTACTATAGCCAAAAGCCATTTATATGTATGGATAATGTTATAATTATGATCATTTTGAATTTCCAGCTTCATCTTTCAGCTTGGCAAATGAGTTAGGATTTATCTATTTCACCATCTTCAGCTAAATAACTATGTAATGTGATTATTAGATGCAGTTAACTGTAGCTCTGCAATAACCCAAAAAATACAGTGAAATTTATTTCACTTGCATTTAGCAATGACATAACTGGTTTTATTGGTTGTACTGTAATAACAAATAACTAGTTAACTAGGTATTTTCCAAGGCGTCATTGGTGATGTTGCAGTAGACATGGCCCCATCTGTTGTACTGTAGCTCATTCACTAGCACTAGGCAAACCTTTATTTTTGGGTTTATGTCCATCTTTAATAATAATGAAGGTAGACCGAATGAACATTTACATTGGTCCTCTGGCTTCAGAAGGAGACTAAGAATATACTTGGTACTCTAGCATAGTATTACAATGTGCAATAGGGTTAAGATATTTCCTGTATTTGTATATAGGTTGTTCAAACTACAGGTCACCAGCTGTTGTATGACATCTCGCAGCATCCTTTGGAGTAACTGGGTGGTCATTCAACAACATCTGGAGCGTTGCAGGTTGCTAGGTGCATTCTTTCTTCTTTGCCCAGATGCCCATACATAGTAAGGCATTGGTTGTTGACTTGGCTGTTACTGACCACATTATTGGTGTTTTAATTAAAGTAATTGCAGCACATGGCTGCTTGTCCTGTGTCTGGCTTCAATTGTATTCTTTATATTTAGCAGTCTGTTGCCTGTATGTTGGGAAAAAAGAATAACTTCCCCAATCAATATACAGTATATATGGAGATATAAATTGGGCAGGTCAGAAAATTGTGTTGGCTGTGATCAGATGGTGTAGACTGATAGTCCTGCATGGGTTACCCACTTGTGATTAGTGATAGGCGAATCTATTCCACTTCGCCAAAAAATTTGCGAAATGACACGCGCATTGTTTTTTTTTTACGCCTGCGAATTTTCGCCAGGCATTTTGCTGGCATTTTGCGAATCAAGGGAATTCGCAGTGAATTCGCGCCTGGAGAATTGTGATTTATCTGTTGCTTGTAGGCCAGACATTTGGACCAGCCTGTCGGACCTACTCCATGAGTCAGAGGTCCTACTTGATTAATTCTGGCCCAGGGTCTTCCACACAAATTTTTCCAAAAGTTGGTTCGTGAAGGCCAGTAGGACTAGTAAGATTTATTATAAGAACTGGAGTTTATACAGGCTCAGTGGGTATTCTCAGAAAGTTGTGTGAAGGAGTAGAAAAAAAGAGTACTCACATGTGGCTTAAAGGACCAGTAACTTCAAAAAAGGATGCACTGGCAAAAGTGTTGTGTTTGCTTCAGAAACACTACTATTGTTTATATAAATAAGCTGCAGTGTAACCATGGGGGGCAGCTATTCAATGGAGAAAAGGTTCAAGTTACACAGCTGATAGCAGATAAGCTCTGTAGAACATAATGTTATCTGTTATCCACTATTTATCATGTGCCATATAGCCTTTTTTCAATTTTCACCATTGCTACTCAGCAGCTTACTTTTATAAACAATAGTAGCGTTTCTAAAGCAAGCAGATCAGTTTTACCAGAGCAGGGCAACACTACATGATATTTTCATGTCTTTAAAACACTTATTTGGTGTTAAGCTCCCCATAGACGCAACGATCGTTCCCTGCCGACTTCTAAGGGAAGTCCGACCAATCTGTCAAATTATAGTGCGGTTAGTGGGATACAAACGATCGTTCGTCTCACGATTTTTCGTCCGACATTGGTCTGATGATTGATCGGCCAGGTTAGAAAATCTTTATCGGTCCCCATGCAATCTACCTATGTTTGCAGGGTCAAGCAGGCTGAGATCCTTCAGTTTTTCTGGCAATATCGCCTGAAATGGTCTTTTTAGTTGATGGACACATCAGGCATTTAACGATCGTTTTGAGACAATCGTGGTCTCAAGATAACCATTGGATCTTTCAAATATCTTTACGTCTATGGCCAGCTTTACTGTTCCTTTTCCTCTTCAATCAATAATGTTTCAATTTCAATCAATCATTTATGGTTGTGAATCACAAAAAAATGTACAACTTACTTTTGCTACCTCTTCCCTGACCCCACATTGTTTTTCTTCTGTCCTCTCTGACTTTATTTGGGTAGTAGATGTAGTTTCTATGGCTACTGAGGTAAAGCATTTGGGGTATGCTGTTTGGTATTTGAAGAAGGCCACACACGTTGTAATTTGGTTTTACACTTGTTGCTTCATGTATGTATAGGTGTCTTTGGTGGGGGGGGGGGGCATCCCCAGTCATTAGCTTTAAACAAAAAAAAGTTGGATTCCTCAAAAACGAGACCTTTGTGCTTAAGAATGCATTGATCGACTTAGGTAATTCAGTTCCAATTCTCTTCAAACTCAAGATACTTTTGAATCCAGATTATGCATCAGGGTCAGAACTAGGGGTAGGCAGAAGAGGCATGTGCCTAGGGTGCAAAGCTTGGGGGGGGGCTCTAAGGCATGTACCTCATATGCAGCCTACTGTCAGTAAACAAAACATAAAAAAGGCCACTCCAACTCACCACTTCACCACTCCCAAAGTCCAGGTGCTCCGTCCTCAGTGTCCCACTCTGTCGACATCCAAAAAACAAACAATTAGGATGGCACTTCTGGTAAAAAAAGGTTTATTGCAGCAGGCTGCTGAATAATCTATGATTAGGGGACCAGTTCCCGAAACGCGCTAGGTTATTCAGCAGCCTGCTGCAATAAACTTTTTTTTACCAGAAGTGCCATCCTAATTGTTTGTGTTTTGGATGTCGTTATATGCAGCCTACTCCTAGTCCGGCAAGTGTTACCTTAGTGAAAAGTGAGTGCACTCTCTGAAGTCAAAGTGCTTTGCACATGACCATGCACATGCATCCTAGGTTGCTCACATGCGCCCTCGGTTGCGTGTGTTTGTGATTGTGCACGCGCTTTCTCTATTGTGCGCTGTTATGCATAATTGCGCGCGGTTGCGCATCCTCGGTTGCTCTTTGTTGCGCACTGCTGCAATGGAGACTGAAGTGACTGACCAGGTTGCCTGGGGCACCTGGCTGGCCTGGCCCAGTACTGTTAATGCATAAAGCACATTCTTTCAAGATTATTCTATTCATACTGCCTCCTTTGTAGCAGCAGTTGCAGAAAAGTGACTGCAAAGTGACTTCTGCCTCCCAGATAATGTCCTTTTAAAGAAGTAACTTTGTGGGGCTGATTTGCTATAACTCGAATTTACAATTTTTTTCCTGAAAACAAAGTCAACCTAACTCCCTTCCTTGATTTTCACTGATTTATCAATAATTGTTCTAAAAAAAAACCAGAGCGACAAAACATATTGCATGATTGACTCTCTGAAAACTTGTTTTTATTGAGTTTTTGCTTCAAGAACTCAACTTTTTCAGATTAGCAGGCGAAAACCCTTAATTTTTTGGATTATCAAGTGCAAATCACAATGTCAAGAAACAACTTCAGGGACATCTGCCATTGCCTTCTACATAACCTAGAAAGGTTTGAAATGGATTTTTAGGATATGATAAATCTCTACAAAATCTGTGACCAGAAAAAATTGAAGTTTAATAAATAGGCCCCTAAAAGCCCCTTTCATGTTTTTGGAACTGTCCCATAGGAAGCAAGGTAAATTTCCTGTAGTGGCTTTTGGTAATAGCAACTGAGAAGCAGGAAATTCCCTGGGGTAAATGACCCCTAAGAGAAGTGGTTTACAATAGGAGTAAAGTCACCCTGTCATACTAGAGTCTATATAAAAGTGTAAAGGTCCCATGATCTTAGTTAACAGAGTTGGAAAATATGGGGGTAGTATTGCGGCTGAGCCCCCAGGGCATCACTAATGACTTCCTGGAAAGCTCCACTTAATTAGCTACTCATTGAGCAACTAATTGAATGGGGTTAAAAAGCTGACATGGCTACACTGAACTGGCTGTATATGTGAACAGAGAAGACATTCATCAGCCAGTGTCGACGATGGCATTTTCTCATGTGCCTTACTGCACAGAGGACAGTTGGTCAGAATTTTGGAAGTTTACTCAAGCAGTTCATAATTGCTGGAAAATAGTTATCTGTGACATTAGTTTAAAATACCATAAAGCCTCTGTCATTGGACTTAAAAAATTACTACTATACTGTTCTAATAAATACATAAGAAAAGAAAACTTACTCATGTTTTTTGTGTTGTACTAGATTTCACAAACTGACAAGGACAGGCCCGGATTTGCGGTGAGGCCGCATAGACCCGGGCCAAGGGCAGCATCAATTAAGGGGCGGCATGCCGCCCAGCTGCACAAGCAATTTTCTTGCCGGAACACTAGTGCCGAATAGTGCTCTGGAATCAAAGTGACAGAAGCCGCATGTGCATGTGCTATCTTCAAGCTGGCAGGATGCTCATGTACCATCTTCAAGCTTGACAAGATGCACTTGCGCGCAATCTTATGAGAGGGAGGGGACAAATCCGGCCCTGGACAAGGAGACTTATATCTCTTCTTACAATATGGAAATCGGTGTGAAATTGTGTCATCAAACTAAAAGAAAACCATAGGATCATGCTGCCTCCATTTCCCTTTACTGAAAACATTTCTTTGCAAGATAAAAGCACTATTTTTATTTGCACTGTAGTATATTCACACACATACAAGGCATAATACAATGTATCAGTGCAAGACTAGCTCACGCATCCACAATGGTTTGTTAACACAAGAATCCGACACTAACAAAACAGCAGGCCAATTCAACACCCCCGGTAATATCTTCTCTAGTGTTAAGTGTGGGCAGTATTCTGTTTATTTAGTGATGCAGTAATTGTTCAAAGTGTATATATGCGGAGGCAGAGGATTGCTATCTAACCTTGTTTGTATAACAGCACAAAGTAAATTTTGGTAAAGTTGGTGCATACATTCCTGTTAGGGAAAAAATTCAACTTTCCCATGGAAAATCTCCATGCATGTCACCGTGCCTTTTACTTATTTGTTTTAATACTTATTTTATCACTATTTATTTGGTCTCTTTATATTCAGGAATGCCTTGTGGCATTTTTGGTGTACTAAATCCCCATTCAGTATCAGAAATAGTTCCCACATCTTGTACCTAGAGTTATTACAGAAAATCACTAGGTGAATTTAATGATTATCCAGGCAAGAAAAGAAAGATTAAGTGACTTAACTGGTAATTGATGGGCGAACAACTTAATGTTAAGATCACTGGTATATATGCATGTAATTATATCTTTATTTATATAGTGCTACTTGTGTACACCCAGCTCCACATGTTTATTAACTTTATATTACATGCAAAGGGAACATACAAAGAATTTACAAGTGTTGTGTTTTAAGAGACATAGGAAGGAAGTGGGTGGATTCAAATAGGAATGTATTAAATGCTGCAGCTTCATCGCTATATTACTTTTACTTTGCTCTGTTTTTAGGGACTGGTTTTAGGGTCAGGCAGAGGGAACACCCCAGGTCCCCAAAAAACTATTGTAACAAAATAAAGCTATTAATATAAAAACAAAAACTTATGGTTGTTTCATTTACTGAACCTTTTTTATAAATCAGATTAGGGCAGTAAGCATCATCCTGCATCATTACGCCGAACCCCAAGGAACCAAAAGCTAGTGGTAACTAGAAAATGTTTCAGAAGTGAAGTAAAGTTTTAATTAAATCTAAATGAAAAAATGGCTTTCCTCCCACAGAGCAAGATGTTTTGACATTAGTCAGTTTATCAATCTCATTGGTGTTTTCAAAAAGTTAATGCTGCTAAGATCCATTGAAAACAATATGCACATAAGCATTTATTACTTGAGAGCTTTCGAGAATTCTTGAGTTTATTTAATATTACTATGTACAACCTGATAAAAATTGCCAGAGCATGCAAGAAAATTAAAGAAAGAAATGCGAAATACCCCAGAATGAAGTTTCTCACGCACAGGATGCACCAAGAAAGATGAAGAAGAATTTTACAATTTTAATAAATTAGCCCTTTAGTGTTTTCTATGTTCACTGGCATTTTAATGCTTTTGGAATTAACGTTAAAAAAAAGAGCAAAAATTTATACCACAGCTTCAATATTTCAAAGGTAGCAAAGTGCCCCATCTATAAAAGGAGATCATGAGACTTACATTGAGAAGGAAAAAAGGCAGCTTTTACATATGTTTGTACACCAGACAGCAGAATGTGGTTTGCCTTAATGATTATGTATGTTGAAGTGGAGCAGAATAAGGATCTAAGACATTGGTTTGGACCCTGTCCAATTTTTGAGTAAAGAGTAAAGACTATAATTTTGCTCTGCCTATCATCTTGCCATTTAGGTAGAGAAACTAATTTGTTCAAATTTGTCATACAAGTAGCAAGTAAAACATTTAGGATACCAGCAATTACTTTGTACCATTTTCTAGGAGTGCACAATTTGGGTTATTAGAGGAGCTATCATTTTTCAATAGAGGAACAGCAAAGAAAAGTAGAAAAACCTGTAGCAGAACAGTTTGGGTCTGTGACAAGTTGTGGAGGTACTTATCATTCATCCTTAAAAAGCCTTTTTACATTTAATTGGGGTAATATATCATTCACCAGTAAAGACTAGCCTACAACCACCACAAACGCGCATTGTCATTATACACATGCAATGATGTTAGTTGGACTTTGCTTAGGAGCCAGGCATTTTTACTAGTACTGGTGTTGCTTCTTGTGCTAATGCTGCAGAAAAAAATATATTTTATTATAATGGCTTTAAACTCAGTTGATGCCTTTTTTGGAAGTCCAGGTTTAGGAAGATTTCATTTGGCATGTTTCACCCAAAAGCACCTACACTGATGATTTTCAGGGTGCTGTGTGTTTTCACAATGAAAAAACACTAGTTCTGGTGTTTTTGGCATGTCCTGTCCATTTCAACAGTGAAATGACATAAATATGTCATATAACAGTTCTAATGGTAACAAACTTGGAATCTTGTTTGCAAGCAACACTCAAAGGTAGTCGTGAGTGAAACAGCACAACATTTGTGAAATAGTGAGAAAATTGGCAAAACAGCAACATTTTGCCAAGTAACATTGAAGTCAATGGGATGGCAGTTACACTGCTGTCGAGGTGTTTTGAAATACCATATACTGTACATTGCCATATATTGTTTAAAATATTTCTTTTCACTATGTTTCAATTGTTCTTCAAAGTAAAAAAAAAAAAAGCCTCCCATGTTGGCAATATGACTATGAAGATTCTCATTCATCCAGGTCATGGAAATCTAACAGAAGTAACTCAAAACAACTGGACGTGCTGAGAAATTTTCTGAAGAAGCTGCTCGGATGAGCAGTGAAACATCTTCATTAAAATTTCTCAGCAAGTCCAGTTGTTTTGAGTTACTTATGTTAGATATCCCATGTTGGAAGTTTCTTCCAAACACAGTGCCCAGAAAGCTCCTTAAATAGAAAGAGTGACAACTGGGATGGAACCAATCTGATTGGTTGGTGTGCAATGCAAGGGGGGGGTATAATAATGACATTAGTGTCTTTTTTGCATTTTTGTCTAGTACAAAAGGCAGTTTTTTTTTCAAGCAAAATTATACAGTGGATTTGTGAATATTTGCGCTGCTGGCAAAACTGTACCAGATGAAAAAGTTTGCTCATCCCTATTTAGAAGTATGTTTTGAACAAACTTGGGGATGACATTCGGGTGTTTCGAAATAAGGTGGCTGTGTCTATTACATATGCCATTACCTAATCCCTCCACTTGGAAGCTACTATTAAGGGAATTATTTAGCCCCAAGTCTTCCTTCCAGTTCCTGTTGATGTTCCTTCTAAATTTTATTTTGCTTGAGATCACCCTATAATTCGCTGGAAGGAGAATGGGCAGACAGTAAGGGCAATGGCATACACACTTGTTCCAGGATTGTTGCACTTATAGTTTAATTCATAATTATAATACCTGACTAGCGAGTGCTCTTGATTGTAGAGCAAATATTTTGTCCTTTGCATGCAGAGTTTTTACTCATTATCTAATGCATGTATATTTATCTTTTCCCAATTGTGACCTTGGGTGTGTGTTTTTCCTGTAATTACTTGTTTATAGTTCTTGAGAATCTGAGAAAGCTTATAGTTTTATAGACTGATATGAAAGACTAGAGACCAGATGCTTGCATTCTAAATGGTTCACTGGTTTTGACAGTAACCCCCCTCCTTGAAATTATGTTGCTCAGAAAAAGGTATTTGTATGTGCATGCATTCTGCTGCAGTTGCAGTTTGTCTATATGCTACAAAGAATTCCTTCCTTTAGGAAGTCTTGGTGACATCACAGAATGAACAACAGCAAAGACAGAAAGCCCAATCTGTCCTGAACTTAGGAAAGTTTACATACTGAGGTCACAATGGGTTCATCTGGTTACTGTGTGGCTAAAAATAATGACAGTATCTTTTGTGCTTATTTTTTGCAAAGTCAAAAGAATTTGGAAATTCCGGTTTTAATAATATACAGGAACTCTATTTTTGCATATCTTAGAAAGGTTTTTTTTGCTGATTTCAAAAGACAAAGAAGGGCAAATTCAGTAGGGGTACCAAAATTAAATTCAGTAGGGGTACCAGTGAATGAAACCAGTTTTCGGCACTCTCCCCTCGGTGCCATATTCTTCTCTTCGGTAATCTTTAGAATGTCATGGAAATTGCCGAAGTGAAGGAAGTATGCCCTAAGATTACCAAAGTACCGGAAGATGGCGCCCATGAACATAGATGCCCTGGTTCTGCACCAAGGGGTAAGTAAAGAATTAGGGGCATTTATCAGGGGTAGCAGCTAGGCTGGAGGGTCTATGTAGGATAGGGTTTTTTTCATTAAGGGTTTAGTTCTCTTTTAAAGACACTATAAAACCTCAGGTACCAAGCATTCCAGATAACAGACCCTGCACTTGTAATAAAGTTTTGCCCAGTGAAAGGTAAGGCTTAGTCCAGACGGGGAGATTCAGGGGCGATCCGTCGCCTGGTGACTTCTCGCCGCGACGGATCGCCCCCGAATCTCCCCGAATAGTTAGGCACCGGCGAGGCTTAAAAACGCCGGCGCGTGTCCACACGGAGCGGCGCGATTTTTAAAAACGCTCCAAATTGCCTGGCGACGGATCACCCCCCGAATCTCCCCGTCTGGACTAAGCCTAAATGTAGAAAAGCAGTGGATTTAACATTTTTTGCAAATATAATTGTAACAGAAGGCAATTATTTTTATGCCCACTTCTGCACTGCTTGTTCTGTCTCTGGAAACAATTTACCAAAAGTCAGCATGGAAATGCTCTTTCACAGGTCTGTTATCCAGCTGGCTTCTGCTGCATTGTTTTAAAAGTCAAACACTAGGGTAGATAACAGAAATAAACAGACAGATGCTTTTCAATAATAAATAATACAATCATTGTCGCTTTTGTCTCTAATTTACACTTTTTCATTTACACATTATTCATTCAAACTTTTCCTGAACCAACCAATGTATTTATTAGCTGTAATATTGGTGTGTAGGCAGCCATTTCAGGTTGTGGTCATGTGCTTTCAGAGCATTTTACAATGGACCTATGATTTTAACTATTGAGTGCTGTTTTCATATCTGTACCTAGCAATCCAGGTGTTATTATCTTGTGTCAGGGAGCTGTAGTGTTACCTTCCCATTGTTCTGTTGTTATACTTCCAGGAGAAATGGAAGGGGTGATACCACTCCAACTTGAATTACAGCAGCAAAGAGTGACTAAAGTTTATCAGAGCACAAGTCGCATCTAAGAAACTAACACTATGTCTAGCCCCATGTCAGATTTGAAAAATTTAATTTAAAAAAATGTGTTTGTTCTTTTGAAAAATGGATTGCAGTGCAGAATTCTGCTGCAGTAGCACTGTTAACTGATGCATTAAAAAAAAAAAAACTTTTCCTTTGACAGAATCACTTTAACCAGCACTTATATAAGTGTTTTAGAAGTGATGTAACTCTAGTTTCCAATAGCAAAAGAGGGGAGATAATATTCAACATGTGATTTGGCACAATCTCAACACCCTTTGCTTGCTTAGGATTTTGCCAAAAGGGTTCAGGTAAAAAAAAGTAATCAACAAGAATTGTTTCATTATCATCTTAGTTAGACATTATGGTTTGGTTATCTGGTGGAGGGGTTAGTGTTCAGGCAGATAGTACAATTAATATACTGTTTGAGAAAACATAAAATTGACATTCATCCTATTAAATTGATCAGACATCATACACAAAGGAGCAGCGCTTAGGGCAGCCTAGCTTAGTTATGGAAATAGCAGAGGCACCCCACAGGTGACCATTTGAGGTACAGATATGGGCTCTGACTTGCTGATGTCACGTCAGGACAAACTTATGTAAAACTCATTAATGACATGTTCTCCGCAAGCAGAGTTGAACCAAAGCATGGTTTTGTAATTGAGGTCTTTCACAGAATTCACGGATCATATATTATGCATTGGCTGTTGTAAATTTGCATAATTTTGATACAATTTAGTCTTATCTGTTTTTAAGTTACATTTTATTGCTATTATCTTAGCAGGGAAAAAGTTAAGAAATTGTATCTGGCTGCAAAATATTTTTTATAGTGCCCATATCCGTCCACATCTATATCTTCAACAGTCCTTTAGCAATGCAAACCTATGCTATCTCTCCATCTGTATGAGTACTGTGCTGGCTGTGATTTATGGAAGCGATTCCAAAATGTACAGGTGGGGTGGATATCCCAGACAAGTAGGATTTTGTTTAATAGATCATGCTGCTGTAAACTGGGGGTGTGGGAGTCCCATAGGCTGTACTGCATAATGTGTGGTAGACTGATAGTAAAGGCTGCAAGCAGGCAAAATGGAAAATAAAGCTCAATGTACAAAAAAACGTTTTTCAATTGTTGATTTATGTATTTTGAGGGGAGATAGTAGTAGCAATAGCATAATAGTAGCATAGCAATTTGCCATGGGTTCTAAGCTTTTTAGTTAGTAATTCACGATTATCTAGTTTCAAATGTTTCACTGACCATTACTCCAAGGCTATATCTGCATGACAAGATCAAAAGGAGAGGACCCAAATAAGATAAGTCAAAATACAATAACCATAAAAAAGAAAGGCTAGTTGCAGGTTGTCTCAGAATATATATATATATAATATTAAGGTAAGTTTTCCCAACCTCCCCTATGTCTCTGATCCATTTAGACCATGCCAGCTCTGCCTCTAACCAGACTCCCCCCTTTCTGACTATTTTGCTATTCCAATTGAGCTGGCATTAAGAAAAACAGAAAATAGATGTAACAATGGGAATCCAAGGACCAGACAACAAGCATCTTCTTAAATAGAAGGATCTGGTATGTTGACAGAAATTAGCTTAATGGCATTATATTGTTGTTATTATCCTTTATGTAATCCTACACATTAGTTTCTGTCCAGTGGAGTTTAAAAACCATTACATACACACACACGGTGGGCAGATGAATCTGGAGCCAGTTGGGTTTTGGAGTCTGGGAGTAAACTATGGTACCTGTATTGGACCTGTATTGGACCCTTGGTTTATATTGCCCTTTGAATGCTCAGCTAGAATAGGCATGGTTAGGTGCAAGAACATACTTATTCAATTAAGCAGAAAGTGTCCTCAGTGCAGAGATCAACAGGAAGGGTAATGAAGACCCCCTCCCAGCATCCTATCACCTTTCAGATCAGCTGCCAGCTTGTATTCTTGACTTGGGCTTTTACTTCTAGAGCGTAAACTTGATGAGCAGGGTTTGTGGAGGACAGAAGCAGCAATAGCACCTCTGAGATAAGACTGGGAATTGAGAGAAACATCATCTGTTAAACACATAGCTGCTTCTCCTCTTCCTTCCCCTCCCCCAGGAACATTCTACCCTTGCTTTGATGGACATCCAACAAAATAGTTCTGCCACATCCTAAACTTGTTAGCACCAGTTAATCACCTTAACCTTCCTCCTGCCACTCCACCCCCAATACACACTCCAAAGAGTTTCCCATCACTACAGGCCATTAGAGACACTGAGAATTTTTGCATGAAAAGTTTACACATTATTAATAATTAAGCTTTAGTAGCAATTGGTTTACAGACTATTTAGCATTCAGTGTACATTTATGGAATATATATAGAATCACAAACATTTTTCTACCAAGTCCCTCACACAGCATTTTGGAAGACATTAGTCAATGTAAAGTGTATGTTACTTTCAAATAATGAAAGTAAATAGCAGCAGTTAAACAATTTAGTATGTCTTTTTGTAGTTTCATCAGTGATTTTGGGCTCAATGTGAATGCCCTCCTTGCCCTACCATAAAACTGGCCCTGCAAGTGAGAAAGATAGTAGTAGTATTGCACAGGGTTATCTTGCTCAGGGTCACTACATTAACCTGCCAGTTTATAGTTGTCAGTTTAAATAGGAAAACAGCCATTATTTTTATTATGTTTTTATGCATTTTTTTACTTTTCTAAACGCAATAAATAACATTTATTAAGAGCTCAACCTATATTTTAATATGCACGTGGACCATCTATAATTCACGTGTTTGGTGTATGTTTGTATAATACTAATGGTGACAGGTCACAATTCCTAAAATCACCTGTATTTATTGACTATACAATGTAGAGCATGTTACTTTCGAAAAACAGCACAATAATATGTGAGCACTTGTGGGTACAACTGGTTGCATTAAAATGGTTTCACTTTTTTTATTGGCTCAGATTCGCAGAACTGTGTCTCAAATGCATGTAAAAGACAGAAAAATTTAAATTTTCATAGCCTTCTTTATTTCTCATACTTCATCACAATTGCATACAGGCTGGTTATGCATTTATATTGGGGCAGTTCCACATAACTTTAATTATAGTAAAATGATCTTAGCATGCGTAAAACATGGTCTTAATATGATTTCATAACTTATTTATGTATGTGTTTAGAAGTCCCTTGTAGCACTTTTTCATGTAGAACCATGAATAGCATAGCTGGAACTAGGAGTAGGCAGTATAGGCATAGGCCTAAAGTGCAACTTGGGGTTGGCATAGTCCACCCCCTTTAGCAGAAAGTTTCCCATCAACTTATACTGAACTGGGGGGCTAATGGTGTGTGGGAGTGGATGGGTAGTGATAAGCGGCACTGGTATGGTGGTGGCAAGCACAGGGTGGGGGCAGTTGAAGCATGGGTGAGCTGGTGGCCTGTAACCCTGCCTCCTTTCTGTGGGGTGACATATTGCTTTTCCAGGGAAAGATGACCTACCCCCAAGTAAATTACACTTTTTTTTGTTTACTTCCACCTGGTGGAAACTTATTAGTATGCTGTAAGTATGCTGTAGATAGATAATATGAAACAACAGGCATTTCCTTTTTTGTGGGAAGAATGCTAGATCTGAGCTTCTCCATCTTGTGCATGGCAAAATATCGTAGAGTACATGGTAGCACCTAGCATCAGAGCTTCATTTTCCCGTTTTCCCTTATAAGTAGTGTACACCACAATAAGGCAATTTAACTTTCCAGTGGCCAGGCCTAAGGGCAATAACACAAAGTACAATAGTTGGAGCTTATGGCACCCATGTGATCTCCAGCTCAGCAGGTGATCAGCAAAACAGTTGCCGGACTTTTAGGCTTGTGACACATGGACAGATTTGGGGAGATTTAGTCACCTGGTGACTAATCGCCATCTCTTCTGGGCAAAAATTTCCCCGAACTGCCTTCCCGTCCGCTACAATGTAAAGTCACCAGCTCTAAAGCACACGCGGAGCTTCATTTTCCGAAGTCAACCAAAGTTTCCTCATGAGGCCATTCAGGAAGATTGTCACCCAGAAGAAGAGGCAATTACTTGCCAGCAGGGTTGGACTGGCCCGGCGGGACACCGGGAAAAACTCAGGTGGGCCCCGACCCTCATGGGCCCCCTTCTGGGCCAGACCACCTCTCCCAATCTCCTGGACCCATAAAAACTATTTGCGGCGCTGCCACCAATGTGTGGTTTCTGTATTCATGCGCGCCACACACCAATGTGAGGCGCCGTGCGCCCCCTGTGCACGTGATGGGGACCAGGGGGTCTGGAGGGGGGCCCCCCAGTCCAACCCTGGTCGCCAGGTGACCAAATCTCCCTGAATCTGCCCGTGTGACCTTATCCTTAAGGTAATTCCCTGACCCCATCAGGTGCTTATCAATTGAAAACAAGGCAGTGAGATATTGCCATGAAAGTCTATGGAGGGACAGTTGGAAACATTTTATCACCTACCTGACAAGCTGGTTGTCATACAGGCAAGAAAATCCTAACTATCCCACTATCTACCATAGCCCTAAAGGATGGTATTCCCTATATTCACAGCACCCACCTAATAAATCAAATGGAATTACAGGGTCTTAAAAGTAGAATGAATGCACCATGTGTGCAGGGTTTAAGAGAGGGGTTTGTGGGTATGTCTGAGGTTTGTTGTGGGAAGATCAAACATCGATTACAAATTTACCAGCAAGTACATTGCCAGTAAGTTTGTAACACCAGCCCCAGCAGGGCTAGGCAGGTGAAATACTGGCTAGGAAGGGACTTTACATATTGCCCATGTTAATGCAAATAGGGTGCAAGTTTTGCACTTTTCAGTAATGTATGGTTGGTAATGTATGATGATTTTAGGTGTTATTATTTTTATTAGATATCTTTGTTGGTATTTTTGTAATCATTGGCCATTCTGTCATACAAGTTGCTTCCTGGTCTCAAAAGTAAGTGGTTTTCAGGCAACCAAATAACTCTTTCAATTCCAAACTGAAAAGCAGCAGAACAAAAGTTTAATTCAGACACCTGAGAATTAAGATTGTCTGCATCATACGGAAAGATAATTTGAAGGTGAACTTCCACCTTTGTTCAGCACAATAAAATGAGCCTGTGTTTTTAATAATAGTAACAGGTTTGTAAGCCGGCACCATTTCAGCACTTACACATGCATGGCTGCTATTGTTACATAGAAACATAGTTCATAGTTACACATTATTTGAGGTTGATAAATAACACTCATCCATCAAAAGAACTGATTCTTTAAAAGAAATACGATGGTGAGGTTTTTGTTTTTTAAATTACAGATGTTTTATAGAGTAGTTGAAGACAAGTTTCCTGTCATGTTGCCACAAGCTGCAATATGGCATCTATCACACACATTAATAATGATTTAACTAAGTACGCCTGACTCATTTATTACAAAGCAGGTGGCTTTCTCTTTATTTAGAACCCATCCATTGCTATTTTCACATTAGAATGGTACATTAGATATTACACTTAGGGGCAGATTTAAGAAGAAAATTTAAAGTTAAAGTCCTTCGATCATCGAATGGTCGAATTATCGAATATCCGATCATTCGATCTATTCGATCATTTGAATTTGCGGTATTTCATGATCAAGTGGCCAAATTTGCATATTCGATCATCCGATTAAATCGTACGATTGGAATTCAATCAAATTCGTAAATCTGCCCCTTAGTGTCCATTTTCCCACTGTTATGCGGGGCTGGCGGCCAGCACAATACACTGATCAGAGCATCACAATATCAATCGATTTGAAGGAAGAATGTCATGCACTCAGCTACTGGACACACAGTGTACCAGAGCTTTCAGTAGCACATCCAGGGCCGGATTTAAATAGCGGGCGTCCCTATGCCCACTGTCATTTGACGCCACTTTTATTTGCTCAATTTTCATCATCAGGATGGTGCAAAGGGAATTGGCACATGGGAATTAAAATTTCTGAAATAATGTGGGTGTGGTTGGGCAGCAGGCCGCCCCCTAAAATCCTGCTGCCCTAGGCCCGGGCCTAGGTGGCCTCTCCACAAATCCAGGCCTGAGCACATCTGTTTCTGCTGCTGCATAAAGTGGCAGATTTGATGCCACCCCCTCCCACTTGCATTTCTAATGCATGTACTGGATGAGTACTGTAGAGAATGCAATTGCACAAAAAATAGACATGTGCAACAAGACTCTCACCCTTTTAACATAGTTCAAGGCACTGAGAACCCAAAATCTAGTTCAAGTTATGGCCTTGGGGTCTGGTAAGTGAGGATTTTAATCTTTGATAGAAGTGGGTCAGTATTGGTTGACAATAATGTTGCCATAAGGCATGAGACAAGTCAATACCTTCAGAAGGCTTCACTTTGCAAATAATGTTGCCATAGCAGAATTGCCCCTGGACATTATAAACATGTGCTCGTTAAACCCTTGGTCAGTGTGTGTGTGCGTAGGGGTCCTTAACATCACTTGAGGGGCCACATCTAGCCTGTGAGTCTACCACTGGACTGCCTTTTTAAAAGTTCCTGTAACACAACACATATGGATCCCTGCTATAATCCTTACCACAGTACTGTATATGCAAGGTAGTCAATTTTGAATTCACTTGGCAGTGCAGAGTGCACTCACCACAAGAGTCCCATCTGTCTGATCTATGTGCAAACTCTGCAAAATCATTAAAGTTTATTTAGATGGATCCAATTTCTTCAACCTGTTTTGAAATGTTATGAAAAAGAAACAGTTGTGATTCTGTTGGTTCAGCTGTTATGATTTGGGAAGACTCCAAAGGCATGCAGAGAGTATATTTGTGGAGTGGGTGGTTGTTTAACATGTTTTCACCACAGGTTGCAAATAATTTTTTGGCAAACAATTCATTGAATTTCAGTTATGCTGATTTACTGTTAATACTTTTCATAAAAAACTTTTTAAAAATAAAAAAAACATGAATGCATATGAACCAAATGGAAAAACTCAACAAAAATGCTGGGAACATATCCGCCAACAGAAATTATATTTATTGATTCTCCTATATCAAGAGAACACTATTGCAAACATGTAGTGTAATACATGTATCAATTCCTGTGCACATCTGAATGCTGAAGTAACTGTGCCAGATGAATGGATGTATTGTATTCTGCTGTCCCTACCTGCTGTACTTAGCATGTGCAGGACTCATACATTGTTTTCCCTTGGTGGCAACACAGTGGGGTTGGCAATAGGCACATTTAAAAACACTGGCATGCTTAAGGTGGCCATACATTGGCAAGCAGATTTAGGCTGCAAATTCAGCCCTTCAGATCGATTCAGCAGCTAACCGTCCCATGTATGAATTTTACCAAAATGAAATCTGCCTGAAAATTGGACAAATATTGAAAGGACAGTTTTGGCTTGGATTGAACACCACATTTACACATTGATGTAGCCCAATGGCCAGCATAGCACCAAGTATGATACGATCGTTTGGTGACCTCGCCAGACAAGTAGATCTTATCATTTGTGGTAAGCTTTACTCTTACATAGTTACATAGTTAAATTGGGTTGAAAAAAGACAAAGTCCATCAAGTTCAACCCCTCCAAATTAAAACCCAGCATACACACAAACCCCTCTACTCTTTCACACAAACCATATTTGGCCATAGCTATAGTAACTGTAGAGTTTAGTATCAAAATACCCTTTGATATTATGTCTGTCCAAAAAAATCGTCCAAGCCCCTTTTGAAAGCATCAACAGAATCAGCCATTACATCACCCGGCAGTGCATTCCACAACCGCACTGTCCTCACTGTGAAGAACCACCTACGCTGCTTCAAATGAATGTCCTTTTCTTCTAGTCTGAAGGGGTGGCCTCTGGTGCGGTGATCCTCTTTATGGGTAAAAAGGTCCCCTGATATTTGTCTATATTGTCCTCTAATGTATTTGTAAAGTGTAATCCTGTCCCCTCAAAAGCGCCTTTTTTCCAGAGAAAACAACCCCAACCATAACAGTCTGCCCTCATAATTTAAGTCTTCCATCCCTCTAACCAGTTTAGTTGCACGTCTCTGCACTCTCTCCAGCTCATTTACATCCCTCCTAAGGACAGGAGTCCAAAACTGCACTGCATATTCCAGATGAGGCCTTACTAGGGATCTATAAAGAGGTATAATTATGTTTTCAACCCTTAAGTTTATGCCCTTTTTTATGCAGGACAGAACTTCATTTGCTTTAGTAGCTACAGAATGACACTGTCCAGAATTAGACAACTTGTTATCTATAAAAACCCTAAGATCCTTCTCCCTTAAGGAAACTCCCAACCCACTGCCATTTAGTGTATAACTTGCATTTATATTATTTTTGCCAAAGTGCATAACCTTGCATTTATCAACATTAAACCTCATTTTCCAGTTTGCTGCCCAGTTTCCCAACTTAGACAAATCACTCTGCAGAGTGCAGGCATCCTGCATGGAACCTATAACTCTGCACAATTTAGTATCCTCTGCAAAAATAGAAACCGTACTTTCAATGCCCACATCAAGGTCATTAATAAACAAGTTGAAAAGCAAGGGACCCAGTACAGAGCCCTGCGGTACCCCACTAACAACAGAGCAAAATTGAGTCAGTGTTCCCGCGTTGTGGGATAGCCTCACTATCTGGCAGTCCATTCTAAAGGCCTGTTAGGATGATATTTGAGAGTTAATGGTTATATATTAACTGGGATATCCCTTAGGGCTAGTCCAGACAAGAAGATTCGGGGAGATCAGTCGCTTGGCGACAAATCGGCATGTTTTTGAGGTGACTAATCTCCCTGAATGGCAATTTTGAGTGACCTTGAAAAACGCGTTGCCGCGTGTGAATAGGCGCAGGCGACTTTAGCTCTAGGGCGTGCAAGATACCTACAAGCCATTCAGGGAGATTAGTCGCCTCAAAGACGTGGCGATTTGTCGCCAGGCGACTGATCTCCCTGAATCTTCCTGTCTGGACTAGCCCTTAACCTCTAGCAAGGTAACTGTTATACCCTTGTTTTATCTGCAACCACAGCATGAGCTGAACTCAAAGTAGAACCAGTAGCCCAGAAAATAGAATTTGCACTAGTATTGTAGTGCACATATTATTTCTTATAATCTTAAATTAAAATCTGATACAACACAAAGGGTATATGATCTAATGTATGTCTAAATTAGTATTCACTTGCCCCCCCCCCACCAGGCTAACATACTGTATGGGTTAAAAAAATGGCATAAAAATTATTTTTGAAAACACATTACAGCAAGTGGTCACCAAAAACGACTCAGTTTGCAGTTATCTTCCACTCTTCTAGTTTTCTAGTTAAAAGGAAAAAAAACTTACCATTAGATTTATTTTATCTACATCTGGCTCTTTCATATAGACCAAATTATATTTTTTTTCTTTTAACCAAAGATTGTGTTTGAAAGCAGATGTGCTGGATACCTTAAACTAAATGGTAATGATCACAATAATAAAACAATAACAAGAGGCATAAGGTATAAAGTAAAACAGACATATATCAGGGTTACACCGAATTCCCCATTCAAAGAAAAATGCATGAATCATCTTGGTTTAATATCTATTTATTAACCTGAGTTTGGTCATTATCATCTATGAGTCTGCACCTGGGTACTTCTGTGAATCTAGCCTAAGAATGCAATAAATGCAGCTGTAAATTAGATATTCTGTCTCTCTATTCTATGTTCCCAAGCTGCACTACACAAAAGGTACGTTAAGCCTGCAATTAAGTATGTTGAAAAAATGCTTCTATGGCAATATCTTTCATCAATAATAAAACAGAATTACCAGCAGGAGACAAGCTTGCACGCATATGGATCTGTAGGTGATCATTTAGAACACTAAAAGGAACATGGATGCAAGCAGTATGAAACTCTACTCACTGTGATTGTTGCCACCTGTTTGTCATAACTTACAGCTCAGACAAATAAAAGGACACCCTTCCCCCTCCAACATACACATACACCAGTGTCTCCAAAATAGAAATGTTATTCTTGTATTTTAAATATTTCCTATACTGTAAGCCTAAAAGTAATGTGCTGCCATTGATTGAAAGCTACAGTGAATTTCGACTAGTACTGAATGAGACATCCTAGTCTCTTAGTTTCTAGTTTGTATGTTTGTATTTATGTATGTATAGTGCTACATATGCATGCAACACTGTACAATAAATACAATAGATTAATGAAACCCTACTGTAAATCTGAAAATGTTCGTAGAAAATCCCAAATTTTTCTGATTATTTGGTTAAACTCAGCACGCACCACAAAATCTTCAAATTGGGAAACAGACATCTGCAAATGACTTATACATGACCTCGACAGGTTTGTGATAGCGGATTTTTGGATTCTGACTTTTTCAGCATCAGGGTATAATAAATAAAGAAAAATTCAAGTTTTTGCCCCAAAAAGTTTGGCCAGAAAAAAATGGATTTTAGTAAATTACCCCGTTAGTGTGGAAGAGGCAAAAAAGATAGAAGTCTCTGTCCCATAGAATTTACGATCTACAAAGGAGGGCAACTTACAGACATAAATAGGAGGATATTATGTGCTCCAGGTTACAGTAGTTGACACTGCAATATACTGTACGTGCTTGGTACATTTGGATCTATCATCCAGAAAGCTCTGAATTACAGAAAGACTGTCTCCTGTAGACTTCATTTTACCCAAATAAATCAAATTGTCTCTGTGATAATAAAACAGTGCTGTGCACTTGATCCAAACTAAGCATAACCAGCCTATTGGGATTATTTAATGTTTACATAATTTCTAGTAGACTTAAGGTATGAAGATCCAAATTATTGAAATATCCATTATCTGGAAAACCACAGGACTCCAGCATTCTGGATAACAGTTCCCATACCTGCACTGGCTTAAAGTGTCCAGTGTAGTTTGTATAGTATAATTGGCTGCATTTACTGCTAAACATGACATGCTATAGGAAAATTTGCTTAAGGGAAAATAAGTTAAATGCTACTTGCTAATTACAGTAGCAGTTCTTCTTGATTGTTTCCCATAATTTCTTGTAGTACAATATATGCCACAAACTCTTATACTATACTATACATTCTTTACATTATCCTTAACAGTCACTGTTATAACCATTTAGTTGGTCATTTGTATTATATGAACATTATTCTGTGTCTATCTTAGTATTTATCTAACTATACAATGGCCATTGATTTACTCATACTGCACTCCTCAGTGCAAGACAGACTGGCTGATTACTGGTACAAAGTAAGGTTCATAGATCACCTGCAAATCACTTCCTTTTCTTTATGGTACACCAGTGTTATTGGTTCCAACCTTCCAGCAAGTGGCTCTAAAATTATGACATTCCAGTCACTTTGGGAAAATTGTGCTTCACTACTTCACTTTGTGTTGTGAACATGTGCATGCAGCTCTGCAAAGGGAAGTCTTCTTAGTTCATCTCGAGGGATTATTTACAATGAGCGTATAAACATGCTGTGGCTGCCAAAGCAATGCAGAAACCTTCTAGGAAACTGGCGGGCAAAAAGGAAAAGCAATTAAATACACACACACACAATGGTTTTCTTAAGGTCAAGCTTTCTGCTACTGCCAGTGCACTTTGAAAGTGGACTTGCTCTGATCCAGTAAGCAGAGATTTTGGCTAATTAAAGCAGTAACATTAGTTATACCCTAATTGCATTTCAATGCTATATTATTCATAAACATAATTTATCTATAGCAGGTCACCCAAGATTTATTGATGATGTTCTTTTTGTGGGCGGGCGCACCATAACAACCTTTGTGTGACCCTTGCTTGTGTACGCAAACCTTGATTTGTGTTCAGTAAATGTAAACAATTGCCTTGTTTCTTCTCTTAGCCATAAATTGCATCCTCTGTGTTCAAAGTGTTGTTTCTCTGGTAACATAGTACTCACTAGGAGTGAAATTTAACCATGGAGTTGCTACCATTCTGAAAATGGAGGTTATTCCAGGGTTCCCACAACGAGTTGTGCAGCAAACCTGTGACAAAAGAATCACATGCTAACATCATTTTAATGCGAGTACCAGAAGTAATGCAATTCCAACTCTGCAACTTGCATCCAATTCACTACTAAACACTCGACCTATTGTATTTAATTACCTCTGAGGCCACATTTGTGCTAGAATTAAAGTGAAACATTGCATTTTGGGTAATAACTATGGCAATTTAAATCAGAAATTGCACTTCTGGTCATAAATGATATTGTCTCCCTGATAAAATAACTTTTAGAGTCCCCTTGGGATCCTTGAGATGGTTTGATTTTCTGGTTGTCTATTTTGAAAAGGGTTACTAGACCTGCACAAACTTTGTGCCCATGATTTAAGTGCCCCAATTAAATGTAAAGCTCTGCTTACAATTAGGTGGGAAATAACAGCCTCTTTATTCATGAAAGTGAAAGTGCTAAAATTGCTTCTGTGTTTAAGAAAGAAGGTTGGACCCATGAAATTGTAATCATAAGACCTAATTTCCTCAAAAAGAAGCATCAAAAAGGAAAAAATAGACTTTTAGCTTAAGATGAAAAGCTGCAGCCTATTTGAAGGTTTCTGTGCTGCATGATATGATGATAGTATTACTTCTCAAGCAGCAGGGTGGGGGGCCTGTGGAAATCATTTGCATGTTATAAAAAGGATTAGGATTGCGTCCCTGCCTTTGATATCTGACAGTCAGTTTGTGACCTGGGCTGAACTGATGTCTGCCTAAATGAGAAAATTTCATTAGAGGAGCTGTCTTGCTGGCAGCAAAATAAATACTGCGGGAAAGCAAGCCTGTCAACATTCTTATGTCCTTGAGAGAATAGTTTATAAATGTGGAATCGACTTGTTCCAGATTGACTTCCAGATATTAAAAGTTATGCTATAGATTATATTTATGTGTGGCTGGATTATGGCTTTTAAAAGAAATCATAAAATGAAAAGTTGATTACATGATTTACATGGCAACAAAAGTAAGGGTAAAATGTAACACTTTCTTTGGAACGTTAATGGGGAAGTTAACCTGAGGATGAACCTAAAGTTTACAATGTACAGAACAGTAATCTAAATAATTCTGCACTTGGTCTTTATTTAGCAGGAAAGCCTGTTATTCTTAAACAGTTGCATGAGTGTTAGAATATGGCAGAAAACCTTAATGCCAAGTGAAGTGCTATCAAAACTAGTTGATGTGACAACTCTATGCAGAGTTTGAAGGAAGTGTGCAATCTCTTCCTTCATGGCTTCAGTAGTACTTCTTTATTTTTCTATCCCACTCCACCCCATGTCACTTTTTCCTCTTTTCATACATTCTTTTGTAGTGTTAACTTTTCAATGTAAGTGACATTTAAGTCATGCATAGGTGACACAGGCTGTCAACTTTGCCCTTCCCAGGGGTGTCAACTAACATCATTTAATGATCCCCTCTTGGATTTTTAAAAAGCTAGGGCTTATGACACTTGGGGAGTTTTGTCTGGCACTGACCTCTGGCAGTGAACAGTAGCAGACAAAATGCCCCTCTCTATCTGTTAGTGCGCTGATGCACACAGAACGGAGGGGAGCATTTGGTGCAAAGGTATACATATCACCACTCCATGTGTGTTCAATAGAGTACAGTACCTGTCATTCAGTAGTTTTTGGAGCATGATGGAGTAGGGCTTTTTGTTCAACCACTAGGCTGCGATAATTTAAAGGGGACCCGTCACCCAAAAGAAATATTCAAGATCCTATTGCATTAGTCAAGCAAAATTAACTTTATCTACACTATATAAATTATTTGATTCTTGTTTCCTTCAGTCTGGTAAGTCAAAATTATAGCAAGCAGGCAGGAGACATTTTGTGGGCACTGTTATTAAGGCAAGCCTTGCATCATCTCAGAATGTTGTTTGTGCACCAGAATGGGGGACCCAATGTCCATCCCCATGTCCTGGCTACACAATTAAACAGTGAAGAGAATGGGGGAATGTGTGGAGAGCAGTGACAAGTGCTGAATGAAAAGTGAAAGTAATTGTCTGCCCCACCTCTAAGCCACTGGCAGCTGATATTTTTAAATGAGCATACAGCAGCTATGAATGCTTTAATAGAAAATAGAAATTGGATTTCATATTTAATTTGAAAAGGACTTTTATTATACAGATTTTTGTGTCTGGGTGACAGGTCCACTTTAAGGAAGTCCAGAGAATGTGTTGTGGATCAGCAGAAAGGAAGATGGAAAGCACCGGGAGCATGTTTAGATTCACAGAGCTTCACCCCAAGGTGGTCACCTTGGGCTGGTATAGAACCCCAAAACATAATATGCAGAATTTTGAGGTTTACTAAGCTTTAGTTGTCATTTAAAAAAGGAAAGATAAACAAATTAAGGAAGGTAAATTTGTCTTGAAAATGTGGTATACTTAGCCATCAGATTTTCTCATGTAATATTCTTAAAGTATAGAGAGTGATGTTATAATTGTGCTGCCTAGTTTATTTTCCATAAGGTATAAGTCCATTAATTTCAACCATGTCTGCCTAACTGCTATTTGATCCAGAGGAAGGCAAGGAACCCTTCTGAAGCCTCTCTAATTTTCTTCAGATGGGGATCAAATCCCTTTCTGACTCCAAGAGGGCAATTGGACTAGTGTCTGGATCAGCTTTGTACTAATACCTATTTTCAATAACTCTATATTTTCTTACTTGTTAAAAAAACCCTCTTGTTAAAGCTATCTAATGTATTTCCAAGTACAACTGAAACCAAATATATAGATGGAACCTCCTTTCCAATTCCTCTTTTTCAATTGGCTTTCATTTTTTCCTGCATGGCATATTCTGGTGGGGCCTTACCAGAGCTCACGCTAATGTGTTTTG
The DNA here is from genome assembly GCA_024363595.1 of Xenopus borealis. Lineage (NCBI taxonomy): Eukaryota > Metazoa > Chordata > Amphibia > Anura > Pipidae > Xenopus > Xenopus borealis. The sequence continues at coordinate 43,573,507 of CM044443.1, forward strand.
TTCTGTTAATATTCTTTATGGCCAGACTCAGTTTTGAATGAATTGCCAAGGAAAAGTTCTCATGCTTCTAAACCAAGCTAAAACTGTCATACAGTTAAGTTGTTATAGCACTTTGGAGGCCTTGGGTCTCAATTTTGGCAACACAATTTTATAATTACAAGCCAAAAGAATATAAACTGTAAACTATTATAAAAGTACAAAGAACTCCGGCACAAAATTCTTTGTAATCTACAAGAAATAGTCAGAATTAGTGGTACTTCTTTAAAGATCTTTAAGGAAATATGTCATTTTATCCCCCCTATAAAATGTGGCAACTACAACCAAAAGCAGCTGAAGTACATATCTCATTAGTACCCTTTCTGCCTAAGATTAAAGCCAAGCAAACAGTTCTCGTATAGATAAGGACTGTCAAACTGAAGGACCGCAGGGCAGATGCCATTAGAGAAGATATCCTTATGCCTGCAGCTTGCCAAAAGTTCTGTTGATTTCCATTCTGTGATGTCATATTAATGTTCATTTAATTACATCATGTAAATGGCCCACAACATTGATGAAGCTGCAATGCACTGGTTAGTAGCCTTTCTTATCCATATACAGTTGTAGAAAACAGAGAAAGAATCTAAATCAAATAACACATACATCAACTGTCTCTTTTCCGTACCCCCTGGATCTCACTGTTTAGTTTCCCTCCATGTGGCTCTAGACTGAAGGTTAAAGGTCACTTGAAAATATATTTTGGCCTGTAATCACAACAGGAGGTTTCCTCTGAAGGTGGAAGTTACAAGTACGGGCATATGGTATTTGCTAAAAAAAACATTTAAACTCATCCAAAAATGGCATGCTGTGTTCACAGACATGTGGCTTGTTTTTAAACTGGTTCCTGATGACTGGCTCAGTAGGCAACTCTTTAGTTAACCTGCAACCAAACAGAAGGATCACTCTTGACTGTAGCATGTTAGTTGCACCTGTCTTCATGGCTTGATTGTTTCTGAAGTCTTTAGTACAGTAACATTAATGAAATCTATGTGCAGATAATTACACAATGAAATTTTTATATATATATATATATATATAATATATATATATATATATATATATATATATATTCACTCAGGCCCCCTCTATCCTCCGTCTACAAATTGCAGGTCAGCTCCTGGCATGTAAAATTTTCCTTAGCCCTGCTGCCCACAGTATAACTAATTGCGGCTCAAGTCAGTGCAGGCCCTGATATGACCTCCCCCTGTACCCCTTGTAGTAATGTCATTGATGCATTTGTAGTCTTACAGAGCATTTTATAAAGATTTGTTTTTGGTTTTAAATTAACTTAAAGGTGATCCACCCCTTTGCATATTTTTACATATACCACAAAATGCAACTTTGCTTTTTTGTGCCTATATCACATAGCCTATTATTGAGCGTGAGTTGTTAGATCCGAAATAGTCAATGCAGATTGGAGTGTATTAGCATAAAAAGCATAAGGCATGTTAAAGTCAACTGGCACATCTGTTACAGTGGTGTTGCCCAAGAAGTCCTCTCCTGGTGATCCTGAATAAATGACCACTTTTTCCAGTTAATAAAGCAACCATGCGTATCCAGCTCCTTGCCTTCCATAATGAGTCAACAACAAAATGTATTTGGTCTTATTGTACCTTAATAAGCATTCTTTAAGAAAAGAGCCAATTTGCATAATAATTGTTAGAGAAGGCCACTTGAAAAATAGCCTTGACTAATTTGATGGTAGGGACTTAGGTTTTATAATGACATTTCATAGTGACATGAGTCAGCATCCAAACAGCAAGCACCTAGAATATTCCCCTCATGCTGGGCTCTGAGAATTTTGGGATGAAGCAGATTCAAAGGCAGGGTTACACTATAAATCAAAGCCAGTTCTAAAGTGATTCTCAGGCAGAAAGAGTAAGCAAGCCACTCCTTACTGGATCTGCAGATGGATATTTTAGATCGTTTCCCAGTCCTCTGATTACTGTAGAAATAACCGCTTCCACATTGAACTCTCGTCTTAGCCACCAAAGGAAACAGGCTCCTTATTGAAGAATTCACACCTTTACAACATACTCTCCTTGTATTTGCTAATCCTTTCGGCTACAGTATCACAGCAACAGAACCCAGCTGTGATCTGTTTTGTACATAGTATTTAAACCTCTGGCTTACAGTTTGTTATTTAGACTAATGTCATGTGGGTTACTTTTCCATGATGTTTTTGTCACTCTCAGCGAATGGCACAAAATTTGAATAGTCTGTCTATGAAATAAATTTCATTCCTTCCAGTTGATATGTTTTTCACTGTGGGACAGTCTGGTATAGTAATATTATTAGGGATGTTATCCATCAATTCCAGGCAAATTAGCGCTAGCGTTAGACGATTTGCGCTCTAGTGAATTTCCCCCATAATCTCACTTCAGATTTTTAATCCAGCTTGATGTGCAGAGCACAGCAAGACCACAAATGCAAGGACTTATTGAATGACCAATTTTTTTTTTTGCTCTAGGGTTTATTGTAAATGATCCCTATAAACCAGAAGAAATGAGTGCAGAGAATGAAATGATAATTTGTATAAATTATCAAATATAGTTCTAATTTGTGACAACTGGTTTGACATATGGAAAGATGCCAGTTTTTACACCTCCACTGTTTGTGCAGATCCTCTTAATAAAAAAGCACAAAGTTAGTTTGTATGCAAGCTATGAATGCAAGATATCTGACAGACTAATACTTATCTTGGAAAAGATTTAGTTGTCTGAATGTTTTTTTGCTACTGCCTATTTATTTAGCTGCAACGTTACATAAGGCACTTTATTTATATAAACAAATGTTGGGAGCCTTTGGAATACATTATTTATGAATTAATTTATGTTTTTAGAAAGATTCATTTGTCACCATCAGTTGGCTCTGGCTGTGTTTTATACACTTTCTAAGTATACTGGGTAAGTCCATTTCAGGAAAAGCAAGTTACAGCTAAATAAACCAACCAGCATAGCTTTCACAACACCTGCAGGGGAATGTCCAATCCAGAGGGATAAAATGAGAGAATAAAGTGGAGGGTATATACGTAAATATAATTTATGTTTTAAAGGCAATGTCAATAATAGGAGTTTAAATACATGTGAAAAAGACACTTGGGGGCAGATTTACGAAGCCTCGAATTGTCGAAGGCTTTTAGCCAAAATCGAAGAAATTATTTGCCGGTTTAGAGCGCGTTTTTGACTATTCGCCAGAATCATACGATTGAACGACTCTACGAAAAGTTGCAGAAAAAACTTTTGAATATTCGCCAAAATCGTACAAATGTTCGAAGTGTTCGATTGTATAATTGATATTCGGCAAAAGACTATGGGGGGATTCCCATAGGCTTTTATTGCAATTCGGTAGGTTCAATTTGGTGAAGTAGGCAGTCGAAAAAAAATTTAAAGGGCAAGTTCTTCGACCGACGAATAGTCGAACGATCGAATATATATTTATTCAATCTATTCGATGCGGCCGAATATTCTATATTCTATAGTCAAAATACTTAGGGGCAAATTTATCATTATTCACGAATTCGAGGGCCAAAAGAAATTCGATTGTTGAATTAGAATTCGATAAAATCGAATAGTTTTAGGCCACTTTTCGAGCGCTATTCTCGATTTTTTGAAATTTTGATCGTATGAAAAATTTGTACAATAGGAACGATTGAGGCGTTCGATCGTACGAATGCTATTCGACCAGGTAATAGAAAAAAAACTTATGGGGTGATTCCCATAGGCTTCTATTGCAATTCGGTAGGTTCAATCTGGCGAGGTAGGCAGTCGAATAAAATTTTAAAGGGGAAGTACTTCGATCATCAAATGGTCGAATGATCGAATATGCGATCATTCAATCTATTCGATACTATCGAATTTTTCATATTTGATTATCGAAGTGGCCAAATTTGCATATTCGAATATTCGATAAAATCGTACGATCGGAATTCAATCGAATTCGATCAGATTTCGAATTCTTCACACAAATTTATTAAAGGGCCCCTATATTTTCATATTTGAATAGTTGCACAATCGAATAAAGACTATTCGTGCGAATATTCAAATCCTTCAAATATTCAAATCTGCACTTATCTTAGCCCTGAACCCAAAAAGACAGAAGGAAATAAATGGTGAAATGTAATAAAAAAATCACCTCTTCGTGAGGGTTTTATTGCATTGAGAATATTAATTGCACACTGTGAACCTTTAACGACTGCTCTGGAGTTTTGTGAAATTTTTTTTCACAATAAAAACGGTTTGCGATTGCAATATTTTATTACATAAACTGCAAATGTTCGCAAAAGCAATTTGGTTGCAAAGTTTGAGAGGAAATCATTGAGGTCTTTAATCAGACAAACATGGTCGCTAACATTCGCAAGCGTCTTTGGAAACGTTTTTTGTGCTAATGAAAGATACATTCCCCCATTAAAGCCATAAGTCATCCATCTGTCCCATACAGCAAATGTATCCATCTATCTGCAATCACAGTAATCCGAAGCTTCCTCACTAAGCAACTTCGTGCGATTCCAGAAATCGCCGCGCTGCGTGTGCATTGGTGCTGGCGCTTTTTAATTTAAACAGGCGGCGGACAGGGAGAAGGCATTTCGGGGAGATTGTCGCCTCGATTAATCGCCAGGCGACAGTATCTCCCCGATTCTCCCTGTCTGCACCCAGCCTAAGGAAACCCTGATAGAAAAATGCTTTGCTCTGCAGCAGGACTTGATTAAAGGATAGACACAAACAAGTTATTCTTTATATGTCCTCACTCCTATATATTCTTTATTATTTTATTTGTTAACACTACCCTCATGGTTGGTGTAACACACCAGTGTTTTTACATTCTTTTACAAATTTACTTTAATAAAAGAATGTCTTTCTTCATACAAGAGAACATGCCAGTCTAAGGGCTCTTTTTTACAATATATCGCTATAAACCTATGAAAAAAAAACATTCAATCCAGACAATATATATGGAGTCCAATTTGTGGAGATATATATATATATATATATATATATATACACAGATTCATTACTTTACTTTGGGCATTAAATGATTTAGTGTATCTGTTTTATGAGTTACTTCTGCCAATGCCACCTACTTGTCTTCATACCACTGGGCAGCAGGTGGAAATTCCTATAAAGCTTTGAGATCATGTTACTGTGCTGCTCATGCATCCAAAGGACAAACGTACCCAATTCATTGCTGTAAAACTGACTTGCAAAACATCTAAATACACACCTAATATATATATACCTAACAAGATGGTTTTAATAGAGGTAGGCATTAATATAAAAAGGGACAGCGCATAGGGTGTTAGTTTACTATGGTACAAACTACATGGAGCCTAGTTTAATTTCTTTTTAATATCTGCATGTCTACACCCAAATTACACTTGCTGGGTCCTGATATTTCCCTTATTTAAGTGCAAGATTTACAGGTGGTAGCCGTTTGAATATAGATAATGTATACAGCCCTGATTAGAGACTGACTCTAATTAGCATTCAGTATTGAGGTGGCTTCTGAGATGTTACTTATACGCTGGTAGAAGTAATATTTTGGCAGAGAGCCCAGCTAGATACATTTGTAACAGTTTAAGACAAGGAGGTTTTTTGGGAGAACTAAGACTCACATTTTAAAGGGCTTTTACTTTCAAAGCTGTAATGACACATAAAAACCACAGAAATGTGTTCAAGCTTTCATAACCTGGCAAATCTTGTAAAATGGACATGGTAATTAGGGCGTGGCCACAAAAATGGGCATGGTCAAAACATTTCACCAACAAATCTTTCTCTTTTCCAAAATGTTTCCAAAATTTTAGGAGGTGTGTTATTCCAAATCATACAAAGTGACAGGGAATTTATGGTAAAGTCCTGCAGCGGGTCGGGTACTCTCGGGTTACCCGCAAAAACCTGCGGTACCCTGTGGGTTGCTGGTAGAAGGTCCGGGTGCAGGTATAGACACGGGTCAGCTGTTTGTGGGTCGGGTCTTCTCAACAGCGATTTTTACTCCCTTTTTTCTGATCACGCCTACGTCTGATGATGTCACTTCCAGTTTACAATGACAGCACTTCCTGATTCTTGCTACTTTTTTGGACGATGCCTACTTCTGATGATGTAACTTCCGGTTTACAATAACAGCACTTCCTGATTCTTGATGGTCAGCGGGTCATGGATTGGGTTGTGGAGAAGCTACTTAAGAGTCAGGTAGTGGGTCCAAGCCGGTAAGAATGCGGGTCGGAATTGCAGGTTGCGGGTACGAGTTTCAAAGAATGGACCCGCGTAGGTGTTCCTGTATATATATATATATATATATATATATATATATATATATATATATATATGGGTGCAATGCTTTATCCCTTTTCAGTCAACCATAGCAACTGAGAATTTACTTGTTTCTCAAAGCAATGGGTTACTAGATCAAGAGGGAGCTGGTTAATAAAATGTCTGATGTTCTATAATGAAATTTTGGAACTTTTTTGCATGTGGCATATATGCTGTAACAATTTAGAGAATGTAGCTCTCCATACATCACCACTGCATCCTAATACTAGTTTTGTTATTAAAAATTCACAGCTTTTGAATGTTTATGGCTGCTCGATTCCTTGTTCTTGATTTCTGCTAATATTGTTCACTGCATGAGCAAATTACATGACTTGCGATGCTTAGTACAACATATAAATATATCGGTTGGTGTTTTTCAAATCTGGCTGCCATTTTTTAAGTTTGTGGAATGTAAGCTTTAGGGCTGCCTATGAAAGAATTGAGAAAAGCAGCATTGTGGTGCAAGGTGCAAAAACACAAGCTCCCTAAAATATGTGATGACTTTCTCCCTAACCGGTTGAATTTCTTCAACATAGGGCCTCCTGGAACAAGGGGCAGGAGAGGACAAAATGGGCAGACAGGTACTGTATACTTGCCTGAAAATTTCTAAGGGAGCAGAGTTGTATATATTGTGTATAGTCTTCATATGCAACTGCTATGAATGTTTATGAACTTGCAAATTCGTTTAGTTTAAGCGTAATGGTGGAAAAATCTGGCTGTTACTTTGAGTGGTATACAATATCTTTTACACAGAATATTTTGGCACTATAAAACACAAATTAATAATGTTATAGGGTTAAAATAGGCAAATATGGCAAACACAATTTGAATAGAAAATTACAATTTTATCAGGCAAAATAATTCCACATTTTCCACACTATAAATGAAGAACTAATGACTTCTAGGTAGAACCCCAGATTTGGTTTTGGATTGGCCAAATTTAAGAAGAATTCAGCCGAACCAAACTCAAACCCAAAACATCAAATGGCTTTGTTAATTATCATGTGACTTTATGATAGTTGACAGGTATTTTTGTTTCCCTTTATTTTTAAAATTTTTAAATCTAGTCAAATCTTTTGTGGTGGATTTGGTGTTTGGCGGAATCCTACATTTGTGGATTTGGTGCATTTATGACCCCCCACAAATATTTATTTCTTATTGGTCATTATATCAGTGTTAATAATTGGTGTTGTGGGGCTAACATACAACTACAGCATAAATTGTGTTACTTTATTAAAAAAAAATTTTTTAAAGTAAATATTCCATTATCCAGAAACCCATTATCCAGAAAGCTCAGAATTATGAAAGGATGTCTCCCATAGACTCCATTTTATCCAAATAATCCAAATTATTTCCTTCTCCTGTAAAATAAATAAAACAGTACCTTGCACCTGATCTGACCTAATATATCATTAATTCTTATTGGAAGCATAACTAGATTAGTTTAATTAATGTTTACATGATTTTCAAGTAGACTCAAGGTATGAAAATCTGTTATCCCGAGCATTCTGGATAACAGATCCTATACCTTTACTAGTATCTAATGACCAGGATGCTGCATTACCTGCTATACCAGTCTTAGAAAACTGAAGAAAAAAATAACTGCTTAAAATTTTCTGATCAGGACTGGGTGGGAGAAATATATTGGCCTGTTAAACAAATGTCCAGCTGCACTGACTGATGTGATCTTTGGAAAAATAAATATTTCAAAATTGATTCTGATCTAAATAGCATTGTGTGTGTCTGTGTGTGTTCCTGGGTTAGCCAATTACCTGAGGTGTTTTGGGCATTGAACAGCAATTTATTGAAAGCTTTTTATAAAGTTTACTATGCTGCATATCTTACCTTAGGCACATTAAGGGTATTTTAAATCCCCATCTACTGAAAATAAATTAGCAGTGATGTATTTTTGCAGGAAACGTATTTAATCATGTGCTCCTCCTCCAAATTGTGAGCTCCAACTGTGGTTTCTGTTTAAGGGTAAGGCCACACGGGGAGATTTCGGGGAGATCTGTCGCCTGGCGACTTATCGCCGCGACGAATCGCCGCGACAAATCTCCCCGAATACCTTGGTAGCGCTGCGCACCCGCTACACGTAAAGTCGCCTGCGCTTATTCACCCGCAGCGGCGCAAGGCAATTTTGAGCGACTTTTAAAATCGCGCCGCTGCGTGTGAATAAGCGCAGGCGACTTTATGTGTAGCGGGTGTGCATCGCTACCAAGGTATTCAGGGAGATTCATTGCGGCGATAAGTCGCCAGGCGACAGATCTCCCCGAAAACTCCCCGTGTGGCCTTACCCTTAATTGTTTTACCACCTTTGCCTTCAGTGAGATTAATTATTTTTTAAACTGCACTACCCACCCCTCATAAATGCAATACTGTCAGACGCAGGCTGCATTGTATTCTAGGGGGGTAGCTGCAGGTCTCTGCACCAGTTTTTTTGCAGGGACTTCACCAATTTACAGGTGCAAGTGTCACTTCACTAGTAAAAAAGATAGACGCTAGCAGTGATCCGTACTCTTTCGCCAGGCAACTTTCCTCTCTGGCGAATGGATGTTACTTGGCAAATTCATAAAAATGCTTTCACAAGACTTGCCTTTGCCAGCTCAGACCAGACGAAGTGCAATGGAGTGCATAGAACTTCTTCAATCTTCAGTTACAGTACATACAGTATATTTTTTGAGTGGAAAAACTTCTAAGATCAATAAACGCTGGCTTCTTTTCCTTTTTTCAGGGTGATAGGCTGCAAAAGTCTAAAAATATATTTTTTTGTGCAACTAGATTCCCCCATACATTTTATAACATGTGGAACATTATTTTACAGTGGGCTCATGTGTCGGGCATTAAAACAACTCTATTGACTTTATTAAGGTTCCCTTGGCATCTCTATTTATCAGTGTAAATGAAATGTATTAGATGCAACATGTAAAATAAAGAGGTCCATTCAACTTTAAATTTCCTGCCGTATGCAAATTAGCCTGAGTGCAAGACCTCAAACGAATTTGCGCTAGGCAGAATTGAACGGTAGTGCATCTTAGCTTTTATGTGCTCGCATTGCCGAAGTAAAGCTAACGAAAATTTGCCAGCGTCCGTCTCCCAGGACAAAACTTAGCATTTTAGTAAATAAGCATTTTCCCAGTGAAAAGTGTTGAGATGGCTGCGAAGCTGTCACTGGCGAATTTTCGCCGCTTAGTAAATTTACCCCCTGATCTGACAGCAACTGCTTCTCATGTTAGTGAATGGGAAACATCTTTCTCCCACACTATACATTTAGTACACAGATGAGTGCCACTAAAGTGGCCAGTGAACAAGCAGTGCAGAATGTCATTCATGATTGTTTAACATGCTAATTGAACTTCTCACTTAGCGAGTTATGCTTACCCAGTTATGGATCATAGTCTTGAAGGGGACCTTTCACCCAAAATAATTATTAAAAATCCTATTTTATCACATTAGTTTAACTTTAATTAAACTGTGTAAAAATTTTTTATCTTGTTTCCTTCAGTCTGGGAATTCATAATTATAGTAAGCAGGCAGGAGCCATTTTGTGGACATTGTTATTAAAGGGATACTGTCATGGGAAAATATGTTTTTTTCAAAACGCATTAGTTAATAGTGCTGATAAAGTAGTTCAGACAATGTTCTGCCCTGACAACAATAAACAGAAGTTCATGGGGGAAATTCACTAAAGCGCGAAGCGTCTAATGCTAGCGCTAACTTTGCACCCTTACACCAGGCGAAGTTGCACACTGATGAAGGATCGTAATCACGCAAATTCATTAAGATCAACATTTTCCTGAGCATTACCACTTACGCTAGACTTTACTTGGCCTGGTCAGACCTGGCGAAGTTTAATACAATAGATAGGAGTTTGAAAATATTTTTTTCAAAATTTCCCAAAAATTTTTTTCCCAAAACATTTCCCAAAAAAACGCTGGCGTGTTTTACCATTGTGGGGTGATTGTCTGAAAAAGATCAATTTTCCCCCCCTACATTTCCTAACATATGGCAACTCAAATATACAGGGGGCACATGTAGGGCAATAGGACAACTTTAATTTATTAAAGGTTTCCTGGGCTTGTGTAGTGGAATGTAGTGGCTGTAACATATACTTCTATTATAAGTTAAAGTTCCCGCCGTATGAAAATTAGGCATCGCTAGCGTCACTGCGCTTTGCCTGGTGAACTAACGGTAGCGCTACTTTGATAACGTTCGTTCGCATCTTAGTGAACTTGCGTAGTGCTGGCGAAAATTCGCCTGGCGAAGTGCAGCGAACATTAGCGAAGGCAACGATAACAAATTTTCACATCTTAGAGAATTTGCCCCTATGTCTGACAAAAGCTGGTGACAATCTCTCATTGAAAATCATCATCAGCCGACAGAAATCTTCTAACCTGTCCTATTGCCTGAATAACCAAATGCCATGGCATCAAAAATGTCGGGACATTCCACACACGGTCCGAAAAATGTATTGTACAATCATATCTGTACGCCTATGGCCAGATTTAGTGTGTGTTGTGATTCCAATAAGCAAGTTGCTAAAGTACACTTTGAATAATACTTCAGTTACATACGTGTTTTTTTTTTAGATGGTGTCAGTTGGATGAAACACACAAGTGATTTAACTGTTTCTAGTTGTTCTGATCTTTCAAAACTGACACTTTTTAAAAGGCATGGAACTGTATTGTCACTGTAAATATCATAATATCACAGCTCGTTCTCACCCAAAGACAGTTCTGTATTTTTTTTTTTTGCACAATGAAAATGGATTATGCATTCATTAAAATGAAATTAAAATTAAATAAAATTTGCAGTGGATGCAGATTGTCCAATGCTTTTAAATAAATATGAAAACGTAGTTGTAACTGAAATCAGTATTTGTTTTCGTGTCAGAGATATGTGCAGATAAGAGACAATTGCCCTTATACAGGTAGAAATGCAAGAGCAAGTTCAAACGCTACTTTGGAATAAAAACTGAGCATAAATTGAAGCTATTCACAAAGGGTGTTTATATCCATACAAGCTCCTATATGCCCACACAGCCTACCATATTCAATGGCTTACAGTTGCATGCATGAACATTAGGAAACCCCCAGCTTGCATGTGGCAGTAATTCCAGGGTTCCCATAGTGGATTGAATCAATTTCTACAATTGACTTGAATCGGATGCCAATACTGCATGTGGTGTATCTAGTGAAGCCATTTTAACACAGATACAAGTTCAGAAACATGAGCGCACCCTCCTTCATTAGTTCATTGGTTCATTGGTGCCTCACTTGCAAGTACTAGCAGCCCCATCAATACTGGAACTCTGGGATAAAATGCTACATTATGGAATAAAAATATGGTAGTAGTTTCTGACCAAAAATGGCATTGTATTTTACACTGTCTTTATTGTCTTTATAAATGAGATCCAATGTCCAAAAAAAAAAATCTTTATTAATTGTAATGAGCATGATGTCAGTCACCAATATCCCTGTTCAGCCTACTTTTTTTTTAAAGTTTTTATTTTTGAGTTTAAACATTTACAACAACAATTAACCACAGATGGAGAGAGGGAAAAAAAAGGTAGAGGTAGAAGATAGAAGGTATTGAGGGGAGGTAAGACAGAGGTATAAGTCCTCTTATACATAATATTGCATGGGTTTAGACACTTAAACAGATTACTTAAACAGTTTGCACATTTAACCAGGTACCCCAGATAGCCTCAAATTTTCCTGGGCAATCTCTAGCCAAGTAAGTCAGCTTCTGGTTTGTAAGGGAGTCATTTACCATTTTTTTCCAATATTGTATTGTTGGGGGGTTGAGTGATTTCCAATGCATTAATATGGCTTTTTTGGCATAGTATAGCAGCTGTAAGTAGCAGTTTCTAGAGTCGGAATGGAGCTGTAGGTCTCCTGTTAACCCTAACAGGCATAGTTCTGGTGAGCAGATATTTGGTAATGCAAGCTTTTCATTCAAGTATTGGAGTATCTGTTCAGCCTACTTTGATGCAATTGCTGTTACATACATGGAAGGAAGACATAACCAGGGGCTGCCAAAACATACCTTTGCAAAACTGAATTTGAAACCGATTAAGCTATCAGTGTGCTCTAGGCATGCCTTGTAAGTTAGGAAATGTGCTGTGGACGTGGGCATCTACATCTCTAGCATCACCATTAGCTGTGCATATGAAATGTGCCCAATGCGCTTTCTCATTAATCTCTGCCCTCGGCCATGGCGCTGGGCTTGGAGAATATGAGAATGCAGAGAAAGAGATTGTCATTATTATTAATATCTCTTGACTGAGCAGGAACCTGCTTCTGTTTGTAATGTGTCAATGGAAAGAATATGTACGGTACACATTGCAGTGTTACTAATTAGAGTGAGGAGCTTTAACACTGGAAGCTTTTTATCTGATATGGATTTCCAAGCTTGGAAAACACGTCATGGATATCAGTGGTGCCCATCATCTTTAGTTGACAGGACCTTTTACTTTCCATTTTTTTAGAAGCTATGTCAGCAAATCTAAGATAGGCAGTCTGGTCTGAGATTTTAATCTGCCTTCTGACCTGACATGGCTGCTGTAGAGATAGGTGGCTAACACCAATGGCTAAATTGAATATTAACCACAGACTACTTCAATCTTCTCCTACATTTGAACAGGTGTTTAAGGTATCTGTTGTATACCCCTTTGGTGTTTAAGGGTATAAAAAGATAAAATATATTGTCTGTACTCACACAGATCAAAATACTAAAAGATGTGAAGCCTTTTTTTTTTCATAATGCTACTGAAAATGAACTTCCCTTTTAACAAAGTAGGGATTGTGTGCCCATATATTAAACTTGCCAGCTGCATCAAAGTTGTTCTTACTCTGGCCACTACTTCACTGGGATTCAGACAAATACATAATCAACTCTTTTTTCTCCATAATTATGTTAACATATTTAAGAATCTCAAATGGGATTTCATAATGGCAATGAAAAAAATCTAATTTGCTAAGGAATTTGCATTTTCGTTCATTAAAACAGAGACCTTTAAATATTGAGTTTGGAAAACTCAAACTCAATTATACACTCAGTTGTATACTCAATTATATACAGTATGTGATTTGCATGAATCACTGCAAACATGTCTCTAATATTAATATAGAACCCTATTAGGTTTTGCTCAAATCTTAAAAATGGTGCTGAGAATTAGCTGAATCCCAAACCAAATCCTGGTGAACCTGCTACTTATTTTTTCTAAGATTAAAAGACCCAGATGGTTTAATGGACACAACAGAGATTGCACGACACTGAAAATGATTGGAGCTACAACAACTGCTTCTGTATATCTAAGAACAAAAATGAATAGTGAGATGAGAGTAAAGTATGCCTGTTGCCTTCCCAGAACCATGTATTTATAGCTGCCAAATTGACTCCTGCACTGTTTGGCAACACTGGACAGCAATCTGATGTTGACCACTGTCAATGGCTACAGTCTACATTTTCTAGTGAAAAAAGTGTCCTTGCCAGTAAATCAGGATTTGTTAAGGTCCCAGGCTAACCTTACTCAAATATATCACTGGCATTGTGCAATTTATGAATTTTACAGA
>CM044443.1:43603906-43671431 GCA_024363595.1 Xenopus borealis
AGGCGACAGAATCTCCCCGAATCTCCCTGTCTGTCCCTACCCTTAACTGCTCGTGAGTAAAAACCCTTAATAACATAAATCTTACGTATGTGAATCCTCATCTAATTAAATTGTATGCGAGTCACATGAGTTCAGTCCAATTGGCCAGCAACCAGGATCACATCTGTATCACACTCTCAAATAATCTGACTGCACTGTTATTCATGCTTTATGGGGACCGGAGCAACAGTTTAAAACAAGCCGGAGGTACATAAAAGAGCAGATATTACAAATGACTCTCATCTGTAAAATGCTTTCTTCTCACAGATTCACACCCATTAGTTAATTAGCACCACCTGTATTTTGGAGAATGGTCACTATTTGAAATATTCCTGTTATTAGTTGTGTCATTTCCCAGCAAAGAAAGGAAACCACAATATCTTATTCTTTTCTGAAATCTACTCCGACCATATCCGCTCTGGTTATTCCCCCTTATTTATCATATTATTATTCCAGTGTGGGGAAAAAACTCTAAAAAGTTGTGAAAATCATATGAATTCGAAGTGTACAATTTTTTCTGATTTTTGCCACAAAAATCTTTGGATTATGGCACGAAACCCAGTGCAGATCAAGATAACTTCAGGACTTCTCCCATGGACTTATATACAACATCGGCAGGTGTGTGATGCTATATGTTCGGATTCTGACTTTTTCTTTGCTTAGGGTATAAGAAATCCTGAAAATTTATTTTTTTTTCTCTAAAAATTCAGAGTGTATATATAAAAAAAAAACTTACATTTTTCGGACTTATAACCCCCTTACTGTTACAGATCTGCCTTCCTTTTGAGATTTGGTGCAACATTAGAGTGCAAGTTAGGAAATTAATAGTACAGGTATGGGTTCTATTATCCAAAATGTTTGAGACCTGGGGTTTTCCAGATTTGGGGGTCCTCCGTCATTTGTGCCTTAAGGCTACTAAAAATATCTAAATATTAAATTGCTAATTTAAATATAATCTATGGGAAATGGCAATGCTGTATTTCAGAAATGTATATATAATTAGTAATAGGTATGGGATCCATTATCTGGAAACCTGTTATCCAGGAAGCTCATCTATCCCAAGTAAGATAAAGTTAACCTTATTGGATGCAAAACAATCCTTTTGTATTTATTTAATGTTTGAATAATTTTTTTTAGTAGAAGTAGGTATGAAGATCTAAATTATGTAAAAGATCTGTTATCTGGAAAACCCCAGGTCCCAAGCATTCTGGATAATAGGTCCCATACCTTTAGGGCAGAGACACACAGTCAGATTCGGGGAGATTAGTCGCCCTGCAACAAATCTCCTCTTCTTTAGGGCGACTAATCTCTCCGTACTGCCTTCCCGTTGGCTAGTTGTCTCACGAGCAGAAAGCAAAGTGCTCCGAGTGCCATCCCACCGGCGATTTACATTCTGACTGGCGGGAAGGCAGTTCAGGGAGATTAATCACCCCAAAGAAGAGTAGATTTGTTGCCAGGCGACTAATCTCCCCGAATCTGACCGTGTGTCTCTGCCCTTAACAGTACAAAATTAGAGGTAGCTCCCGCACACCTGTCTGTGTAGATAAATCAGGTACACTTGGTGCTCAGTGATAGAGGTAACCGGCAACCTCAAATCCAGTACTAGGAAAAGGCACACTGGCACACAAGATGTGAATGCAGGTGAACACCTTGCAAAGTTTTATTACCGGAAGTGCAACGTTTCGGGGCAAGCCCCTTTGTCAAGCCTTGACAAAGGGGCTTGCCACGAAACGTTGCACTTCCGGTAATAAAACTTTGCAAGGTGTTCACCTGCATTCACATCTTGTGTGCCAGTGTGCCTTTTTCTGCCCTTAACAGGTTTGCTGATATTTGATTAATGTGAATGAAGCATGGCTATTATGTAAAATGTTTGCTCTTTTCTGTGCTTGTTGCTTTTTAGATCAGTCAGTGGTTTGATGGACTGTGCATTCATTTGTGTGGAGTTCACAACTAGACTACACAAAAACATTTCCCATTAGTTACACTTTGTTAATTGTTAGATATGCCATTAACGCTGACCTCATGTTTGTTGTTCTCTCCTTTTCTTTCTTCTCCTTTCTGCTTATCTGTCATTTCCTGATCATACCTTTACCCAATTGCATGTGACTTTGGATGCTGTAAATGATCCAGGGATTAAAGGGTCAGCCAGGAGAAAAGGTGAGTCAGCTTCTCATTTCCCCCCAAAAAATATCCCCTAGCTATATGCTTAGCAGTCTGGAAACATAAGGGAGAAAATGCAAAATGATTGCTCTGTTCCTCATTGCTGCCTCCTTCCTCCTCTATTTCTATGTTAACACATTGTCTATAGGTAACAACTATAATTTCACCTTTATGTAATTGGATACAAATTGCAACACAGAATGTTCATGGTGTCCAAGGTACTACCAAGCATTTTGGATTCAATAAGTCTAATTTTTTGTCTACAAATGTCCCCTTCTCAGTATTATGGGTTCTGCAGGACTGCTCGCCTAAAATTCAGGTTTGCAAAACCCTTTATTCAGCAGATGTCTTAGACACTCTTGTCCTGCTTGGGGCAAGCAGAGAGCAGTTCCATGGATGAAAAGCCATTGGAAATAACATATTTGGATGAACATTTATGGATAAAGGTTTTTGATGTCAATCAGATAAGTGAATAGCCTGTGAAACACTTGTAACTTTTGTGATTTAATTTTTGCCAATTCATGCATTCTGTAAGGGCTGTCAAATGTCATTTGAAAATGTATACTTGACTAGATAGCTTTTAAAATGTGACCTTTAAGTTAATGGTTACTAGTTGTGTTATCAAGTTGCAGTCTGAAAAAAATACATTGTTCATGCTATAGGATTGCTGGAACTCTGTAGTTGAAGAAAATATCACACATGATATTGTTTTTTTACTTAAGTTCATTAACACTTCTGAAGTCCACCATGTCCTACATTTTGTCTGGTTAATAGTGGTTTGTACTGTAGAATACCTATACTTACAGAGATTTGTGGTATTTCTCTGTACAGATTATGAGCAAACATAAGGTTTCTTATTGTAGCTATGGCTAGAGGTCTTTATTAGCATCCACAATTGTTCCATTGGCTTTAATCAGTGTAGCTTCCTTGTATCAGAACCCTTGTTTAAGAAAGAAATGCAGGATCAGTTGACTATGGTGTTGGTGGGACCTTTGTGTTATTGCTGTATATTCACAGCATTACAACTATAGGTATAAGTGCTTTCAGGCATTTCTAAATCTATGGGGGAGGCCCTATGTATCTGCTAGGTTTGCTCTTATTATAGAAAATGTTAATTACAGTTTTTCAGTCACTGCCTAGCAAAAATATGTTTGTGCAGGATTGGCTTTAAGGGAATAGATTTTTTTTTATTGAAAGAAATATTTATTGTAGATGAATTTGTTTTGAGAGTTTGCACTTCCTTGAAGTAACAAGCAGAATCTAATGTACAAACTAGCAATAAGGGAAAAGCTTCTGCACTGCTTGTGAAGGTTATGTGGAGGTGAATCATATTACTTGTACATTAGCATAATTTGTCCTTAGTGTTTATAAAATGGTCTACTAAATGAAATTCATGCATGAAAACTTGACACTTTTGTGATGTATTTAAAAAATAAATTGCTGGTTCTATCATATAATTGCTGGTTATTTTAATACAAACATTTAGGCTTTACAAACATTTGTTTCACATTATGGCTTATGGTGAGAAGTACATTTAGCAGCTTAATAAAGTAGAACTCCAATGATGAAATAATTAATGATTGCAAATATTTCTAGTAATGCAGTTGATGAAGTGCCTAGTATGCTGGATGTACGTGTAATTTCAGTTGTGGGACTATCTTTCCATTTTAGCATTCCATTCTTGTGCTTGTGTCCAAACTTTCTGATATTCTTATTTGTCAGAATTTGACGTTTGTTAATGCTGACCAATAAATCACAAGTAGTAACATTTGTCCTAGGCAATAAATATATGAAACCACATCCTGATTATGTCTTACACCGTTCCATCTATGGAGTGATTTTCTGTGTATATAAGTCATTCTGTCTTAAGGCTTTTAAGCTACAGTGCTAAAACCTTGGAGAGAATGCAGATGTGACCTGTGTAATTGGCTACAATTGTGTAAGCATTACTCTATATATCCTGAGGATACACTGTCATACACAGTTGACTGACAATGATATAGGGATTCATTGTTTAAAGGTTGCCAGGGAGTCGGTAAATGACAGGGAGGTCTCATGCCAACATTAATAGTAGAAGAAGACGTATCAGGAAATGGTGTATTTAATGCAAGATGTGCATCAATGCTTTTAATGGTTTATTCACAAAAAAAATAAATACAAGAAAAAAATGTATAGTTTTAGATATTTCCTCATATGCATTAGTAAAAGCAGCATTGTATAGGAATCAAAGTCTTGCTTTACATTGAGACCATGGTGTTTTTTCACCTCACTGGCCTGTAGGCAACCATGAATGAACCTCTGGTGTCTGTTTCCTATAAAAATCACTTCAATAGGAGAACAATTACCTTCTAAAAGGCTTTTCAGTTATTTGCTAGGCAAACTGAGCTTAGCAACTTCCACTGTTACAAGTCCTTCAAGGCTAAATCCACCACTTCAAAGTAACAGTGTCCTACAGAATATAGTAGATCATCTGATCTTAAGACATTTTACAATTCTAATGTTTAATATGCTAATTTATTTTCTGATATTCTGCATTCTTTTACATTTTGTTTACTCGTGTAAATAATATGTCAATAAAGAGCATATGGATATTCATAGTGGTTCTTAGTTAGTTAGACTAGTGATCAAGCAGCAGTAACATGGCACAAAGTGTACACTGGCATATTTTATATTGTACCTTTTACTGACGCTGTAGGACACTAAGAGGCCCATTTAGATTTAGATTTTTTCCATGAACCTCTACAAATGTGTAGTTTTTTCATTTTATAAAAAAAAGCTCTAAAAATTCAAGATTTATTAAGGGGCAGATTTATCACTGAAAAAAATTCAAAATTCGACCATGTGAATAGGAAAGGAAGTAAAATCCTTCCAATTTCAAATATCGAATTCGAAGGATTTTACTGCAATTAGATTGGTCGAACGATCGAATAGGAAAGATTAGATCAGTCGATAAATCGTTCGAAACAATTGATTCTTTTCGATCAATCAAATTTTTTTTTATTCGATCAAAAATAAGGAAACCAAATTCTGTCTTTGATCTGGTGAACTAGGTTGTTTGCTGTCCTTGCATAGACTGTTGGCATATAAAATAGCATGACAATAATAGTGATGATAGTAACTATAAAACCTGTTTGTAGTGCCCACTGCAAACATTACTCATACGTGATAATGCACCTTGTTATGGATGCACAGGGATTATAGCTGTATTGGCTTGGTGGAATAAGTATATGCATGTGGCCTCACCTCTTGCTTATACGCTTCCTCTTAATTTTGTTTGTTTGTAGGTCAAACCTGACTTGTAGTTAATTCCTTCATTTGTTCCAGATGTTTTTTAGTTCTTAAGAGTGAAACAAGATAGGTCATTAGAGGTCACCCCAGAATAACATATTTCTTTGTGGAAACATACTGTTCTTCTGCCAGTGCCTCTCCTGTAATTCACATCACAATCCATTCTAAGTAATGTTCTTTAGGTCCTGATGTAAGAAAGTTCAATGAACCTGCTTTTTCACTATAAAGACTGTTACATTGTTTTTCATTGTTAGTTTCTGTCAGACCCACAAACCACACAGATCACTCTTGTCCATTCCTTTTACAAGTCCATCTCTTTTCACAGTCTTCTACATCATGCCCCTCCTTTCCTATTCTCTGTGTCCTGTTTTATATTCCTTCCCAACTCTCAAGGCACATTTCGGCTCACTGTCATAATTTTTCTCATTCTTTCTCTTTCATTCTATCTGTATTTCTGCAGGGTGTTCCAGGAGAACCTGGCATGTCCATTATAGGACCCCGTGGCCCTCCTGTAAGTCTTTGTTTTCCTACATGAAGTAATCAGACTGCACCATAATGTGTAGAATCACAAGGCATCTCTTTTCACATCTGTACATCTTTATTCCCATTATTGAATTTCAAATGTGTTTCTCATTTGCCCACCTGAATCCCCAATTTCATAGCTACAAAATTGCACACCTTTTGTTTTATAAAGGATTCACTTTGCAGGACTTTAGATAGTAAGATATTTAACAGTGTGATTGTTGTTGATGGAGACTGTGTGTTAAGTCACTGGGCTGTTGTTTCCCTTTGTCCCTTTGTCCTAGCTGTACAATAGTGGTGCAACGTGGTTGCACAGTGAGGCGGTGTGTAGAACATTCTAGCAGTGCTGCACAAAAGTAAGAATGCAAACTGACTGCTTCCAGTTTTAACTACAGTGTTAAAGGAGAGTACCAGTACCCATTATTGGTCTGTGCCAGAGAAGATTACAGGGTGTGTGTTCTGAAATGCTCCATGCCACATCCCAGGTTGAGTCACTTGGCATTTTTAAATGCCACAAATTATGTATTTGGCATTTGCTTTAAAAGAAGAAAATAGAAATGTATTATTTTGGTAAGTATCTAGTCTAGTCTTCATTACATAACAAGCATGCAGAACAAGTCACTATTTTAATTTTAAATGATAGTTGTATATACTGTATGAGACTATTTTGCCATATTTTACTTATTACTCTTGTTAGGACTTGCAAAGATAAGGATTTGTGCTTTTATATATATAGCAGAACTGGTAGCCAGTCAAGATTTTCATCATCCAGATACAACTAACCAGTCAGAACTGCCCTAGTTCAAAAACAGATAACCAGTCAGAATTCCACAAGCCAATCAGGAATACTACAGTCCAGAAACCTTTAGCCAATCAGAATTGTCATCATCCAGAAATCTCTAGCCAGTCAGGAATGCCATAGTCAAGAAGCCTCTACCCAGCAAGAATTGCCGTAGCTCAGAAACCAGATATCTCTAGTCCATTGGAAATAGAATTATTAAAACAATGTGTGGGTCTTGTGTTCACTGGGATAAAGTTAGTTCATATTACTTCAGAAAATAAATGAGTTAGGTTTCTGCATACATATCTGTATAATAAGAAAAGGACTGTCGGTAGAAGGTGCTATATACTGTAAATCTTATTTTAAAGTGGCAGGGTGATTATTCAGTGAGTAAGCATTACCTATAATAAATAAAATAGTATATTGCATCTTCAAATTAGTCACATAAGTTAAATAATCATGGGTAGAAATATGTTTTTGTCATAGGGTTCAGTACTGTGAGAGTGTTTTATATCTAGTTTTTCTTATAATTAAACTAAAAGAATAAAGTGTATATGAGGTTCCTGTGAAGGAATTTAGAGTAAAAGATTTGTGAGCCCTTACTTATGGATTTTATCATCCTGTTGAGATAAAACACTTGCCTGATTATATTTCTCCTTCAACACTACCGAATGAACAAGGGTCCATGTTCCACTGGCTCTGCAGGTAGTTGACTGAGGTCAAGTGGAAGCCAAGCAATCGGACTAAAAGCAACATCTGGTTTTCCTACATGTCACATGTACAGTAAAACATTAATAAGAAACAGCTTATCTCCTGTAAAAGTCCACCTGTTTTTCTACTCAAGGCTCCAGAAAAGAATAATATGGATGTGACTTTCGAATGTTTTGTGTTTTTCACAAGACACATTTTTGTATGATCAAGGAAAGAAAAAAAAAATTAAACTGCTTTGTATACATTTTTCTATCAGAGATTCTCAGGCTGAACATTAAACTTGAGTTCAATTACCAGCATGAATGAGCTGTGTAATATATTTATTTAGTGGCTACAACTAAATAAAAGTCTCTTTTTTTTTTAATGAAACACATTTCACTACCAATTTCTTAATAAATAACAGCTTTTCCACATGCAATACAAGTTATTGATTTGATCAGGGTAACATTTATTTTACACATCACATTTCCTAGTATTTATCCTCTTTTTTTGGCATGCAAAATAAATGTAATTTTAAGCAAGATTAAGCAAGCAAGATTGTTCCCAGACAAGAACTCGGCTTTTAGGCTCTCCCACCATTTGTACTAAGAGTTGATTGCAGGCCCGGACTGGCAATCTGTGAGTAGGGTAAAATACCAGCAAAGGCCGGGGCCGGTATTACAAATTTACCGGCAATGTAGCTGCCGGTAAATTTGTAACGCCACTTTAAAAAGGCCCTTACCCTGCCTAAGTTCAAGTTAAAACTTACCTTTCTCGCAGTCTTCAGCCGATCGTAGGATGTGGCTCCGCCCATGCCCCGCCCCCTTTGACGTCACTCCCCACCCCTTAGTAGCCCCGCCCCCGCCTGCCGGTAAAAAAAATTACCAAAGGTGGCAACCCTATCTGTGAGTTCTGGCAAATGCCAGATGGGCTGCTGTAAGATGCCATAGATGGTGCAGCCATATGTGCACTGTTCAGTTTAGCCTGAAGCTGAACAAATACTATATACTATTTGTGTGTGTGTGGCCAAAGAGAAGGCCACGCTGGGTTACATTAAATATTACAGAATCAATTTTACCTAACAACATAGTGTACCCTTAATTATGTATAATAAAGTGCCAAGTGCAACACACTGTGCTGTTTTAATTACTTAAGACATGTGTAGAAAGTGCCATGTGCTATAGACCCTTCAGGTGAATTAGACCAAGGATGATAAATCAGCCACCCTATGGTAATATTACCTACTAACCAGACTTTCAAAGTAAGTACACGTCAAGCAAGCTCATGTTGACTCCAATGTGTCCTCAAGTATTCACACAATGTACATAAAAAGAAGAAACATATAATAGTGCAGACATATTTATTTATAATGAATGTGCCCCAACAACTGGGTATACTCACAAAATAACAGAAAATTGAGAATGTTGTACAATTAAAGCATGTCAATTGCCACTGCTCCTTCAAGTGGAGAGCCATGCTTCTTCAGAACCCCACCCTCAGTATAACCATAGAAAAATTTGGGTTTAATTTACTTATGGTGAACTATTTGTGGCAGCTTCAATTACATGGCCAATCACAAGCGCATATGGAAATATGGCAAGGGAATAAGTGACCATTATAAATGTTCCACTGGGAACTGCTCTCCCTAATTTCCCTATAATTTTAACTATGGACATGCTTATGTTAAAAACAATTTACAATATGGCAAGGGAACATGCAAAAACTATAAAGAAAAAATTAAAGCCAAATGAAAAGTTGCTTAGAACGATCTATTCTCTAACATACTAAAGATTAAGATTAAAAAAGGAATATATTAACTAGGTGAGCAAGCACTGCAGTGAATAGTGAATGAAGAGTTGTAGTTTGTAATCAGTAGTGAATTGAGAGTAGAATTATAAAAGCTTTCATTGTTTAATGCATACATGTGCAACATTTAATGCTATTATTATATACGTTCATAACATTGACTCACTGGCACAAATTTAGAAATTTAATCTGAGTTAAGAATGTCTGTAGTCATCTACTAGTAAGTGGCTGCTATGCTCTTTTGGAACTGTGACAGAAGATTAACTCATTTCCTCCTGCTCAGTGTACAGAACTAAGATACGGACTTTGCAGGCAGCCATCAAATAATCCTTGTTTTGTGAGCAGTAGTAGTCTTTGATTTGCTGCATCCCAAAGGAGCTTGTGCAATGTTTCAGGTCTGTTGCAAAGTCTTGCAT
The DNA here is from genome assembly GCA_024363595.1 of Xenopus borealis. Classification (NCBI taxonomy): domain Eukaryota; kingdom Metazoa; phylum Chordata; class Amphibia; order Anura; family Pipidae; genus Xenopus; species Xenopus borealis. The sequence goes on from CM044443.1 coordinate 43,613,609, forward strand.
TGGGTAGAAGCCATGTATTGTCAGACTTCAGACCAAGACATGAACTAATCAAATAAACATGGCTACAAAAAAGTTCACACATTTGAAATTTCCAGCTTGAGGCCAATATCTCTGAAATCAGTTGCCAACGTTTAGTCCCCAAGAGCAACCAACAAGCAATATATTACAGATGGGGCAGATCTTTTTGAAGCATTTGGCACAGTCACATCCTTTTTCCCAATTAAATGAATAATTTCCTGTTGCCCATATGTACATATCAAGAAGGATTTCTCCATCTGTATAAACTAAAAACTTTATTTATCATGATGTTTTGTTTGGTTATGTGGTCTAGTCAAGGAATTCTCAGTTTGTAGTAGTTTTATTATTTAGCACTTTCAGATGATATAACCTTGTACAGGCCCAGACTGTGGGTTCTGGCAAATGCCTGATGGGTTGCTGTAAGTTGCCATAGAAAGTGACTATTAAGTGGGCTGGTGGGGGCTGTTTGGGCCTCTTTGTAGCAGTAATGGCAGGGCCTATTTTGAATCCCAGTCCAGTCCTGACCTTGTATATACAAAATATTCAGTTAAATGCAATATGATTTTTACACCACACTACTAATTATATCTAGTACCATACAGGACTATTCTCTACCCATAGAGCTTACATTCTTATGTGTCTGGGGTTCCTGGAAGATTAGATTATAAGATCAGAAACTAGAGAACCTTAATGTACTTATTAAACCTTTTAAGTATTTTTAATCTATCTGAATGATCTGAACTTTGATGCTCTCAGGAAATACTTGACATTAAAGTAATTAATAGTTTCACCCTGAGAATCTACTTACCAGGGCCAGTTTTAGGGTTGTCCTTTATCTCCTTATAGTAGATAAACTACAAAGGACAAACAGCGAGATTCAGTTTGACGAGAAAAACTTAGCTCTTGATTCAATTCCAGATTTCCCATAGAGTTTTCAGGAGATAAACCATGAGAACATTTTCTTAAACTAAAAAGAATCTGGTCCATTATATTGCAAAACAGTTTAGGGATGTTACAGAATTTATTTTAGCAACAAATGGAGGGCAGAACATCTACTGAAAATAAAGCAGGGATTTTCATTGTTCGAGTAAAAAAAAAATCACACATTTCTTTTGTCATTGTTGCTCAAAGCCTATAACGGTTGAGTAAATTTGAATTTACTCTATTACTGATATTAAATATTTTAAATATTCCCAGTAATATAAAAAGTCAGTACTGTCATGTTATGTATTACCCATAAACACATATTTAATGCAGGAATACATAACATCTGTTATTCACTGTACAGTATTTAAGCTTAATTTAATTTTAGCTGGATCAAAAATAAACGTTTCCAGGTATTTATCTGATTTCTGTTGAGCAGATTAGCAAAACTGGCCAGGGCTGTAACATTTTTATACATTTTATCCAATCAAAACTAAATTGTCATTCAGCAATAATAAGGCAGGTCATCATGCAGAAAAACTAAAACCTTTTGGATAGAAAGACTTATGAAAAATTTCTTGATCCTGAAACCTCCAGGTGGCTGTGGCAACATGGAACAGCATTGAAGAAAAAACATAGCATGAAGGAATCAATACAGAATCATATATTCAGGGCTGAATAAAAAAATTGTTGGATGTTTAATCCATGGGAGTTTGGGTAGCAAAGAGCATGGTCAAATCCCAGTGTGGGGTCTAGTAAAAATTTATTTAAAAAAATGAAATATAGTCTGACAAATAATTTGGGAAGTCTCTGGGCACTAAATTACAATAAAATAGAATTTAGGAGGGTTCGTTAGCAGAATATCAAGATGAGCATGCAGAGCATAAGGAAGCTCAGTTGAGAGTAAAGTAAATAATTTGAAGAATAAAGCCAATGTCATTTTGACCAGAGGTCTTTTTCATTGACATCAGTAAAGACATTTTCTGGCATCCATATTGGATTACTGCCCCAAAAAGCAAACATATTTAAGATGATCACTTATATGGGGAGACCAGTGACACTTTCCACTGATACCAGTGGGAGGAGACCTCTAAATCATAGGTACATTGATCACTGCCATATATCAGCTTTTTTTATTTGGGTTGTTCGGTACAATTACATGCATATCCCATTAATTATATATAAGGAAGTTCAGTAACTGTTTTTTGGAAGAGAAAGTATTCTGCTATTCCCCCATAGTAAACAGTAATTCCTGTTACTTGCAGAAAGAAAGATTGACTTGATATACTGTATATTTCAGAATTTGTTATGAGTGGACAAAAAGTCAATAATCTTTAATAGACTTATTCTAAGATTGCATTGCACCAGCATATTTTGTTTTTGTGGTTTCATTTGCCTTTAATGCTTAAAAACATACTTTTTGTCCATGGTTTGACTACTTACAGCAATTTGCTGCTTAGACTCTTGTTTCTGGGTCTGTTATTTATGTTTTGGGTTAACATATAATAACAGCAATTTGGAAATAAACATGTTAAAGATTGGCATATTATATTGTAATATCATATGAGATGAGTATAGAACTGTTTGGAATATTCCTTACAATTTGCTTTTGGGAGGAACTCTGGTTCCTGTTGCAAGGTCTCCATAGTTTATGTAGAAAAATTGCCATTTTGTAATAGATATTTGTCTAACCTTTATTTTATTCTCTCTGTTTTTTTCTTAGGGACAGCCTGGAACTCGAGGTTTCCCTGGTTTTCCAGTAAGTTCATTTCCTGTTGGTCTAGGCCACAAGAAGCAGTTCTGAGCCATTATTATTATCATCCTCCTGCTGGTGACCATAACTGGAGAGATCAAACTTGCCTTATGTAAATCCCCAAATCTATATATCATCACTTAGAGGCATCCTACGATGGCACAAAAATAGGGTGTTACGTTTAAAAGAGTTTTGCAACAGTTCTAGTTCTTTAGTTACTCAAGTTAATCTTGATCTATTTGTGTGCATAGGAAAATATATATGAATATGTATGTTGTATACATATTGTCATACTGTTTTCTTCTGTAAATGAAAAATGTCTTGTGAAGTTTATATATAATGGTATATGAAAAATGCAGTCTTGAAACATTTGGCTGAGATGGTTTCTGTTTTGAACTTTTTTCTGCATCGTTTAATTTATAAAACTATAACATTTGCCCTATTTTAAAACTGCTCAAAAATAAAATAAGTGAATAAATAAAATAACTCTTCTGATGAAGTCAATAAAAAAGTATTAAATAGAAAACAAAAATGTACTCCTGTAGATACTTGAAAAACTATAGACCTCTAGTGGACATTGAAGTATATAACAACTGCATAAGACAAAACGTAGGAAAATAAAAAACAGAACATCTCACTGCTGTGTGGTAATGTAGAAATGCATGAAAATGTTTAGAGATATTTACAGCCAAAATGTGATTTTTGGGCATATTTATAAAGCTGTGTAAAATAAAACCGGTGTTGAGATACACTAAGCATCAGCATATTAATGCAATGGTATTTAAGCATAGTTTTGAAGCTCTGTAAACTTACATTGAAAAAGAATCATTAAAGCACAATTCAACACCAACATTTTTACATTGCTTTTAAAACCAGGTTGGTGCCTGAACTTGTATGGATCATACCAGGTCTGAGTTAGTGAAAATAACCATGGAAATTATGGCATTAATGTGGCATAAAATAAATTACACACCTTTATAAATACTACTGTCAATTCTTTTTGTAATGTTTGAGTTTGATGCATGATCTTAAGGAAAGCAACAGTACTTTATAAATATATATTATGCAGCACAATATACTGTACATGTTTTTTGGCTTTAATAATTGTATACACCTGTATAAATATGTATGTATTTAATTTGGTTCCTATTAACCAGGCAACCCCTAACCAGGATTTCCAACTTGTGTCCCTCTTGACAGTCCAATTTCTAACTATGCTTTGTAATGATAATCAAGACTTTGTTTGGGTTTGTGTTCATGGAATCATGAAGTCATTTCTGAAACTGCAGGATAATTGAGCATTTTTTCAGTGTTGCTCTTTAACCCATTAACTTGTTATGAGGTTAATGAAACAGCTACTGCTAAATGGAAGAGGAGCATGCTTTGGGAATTTTCCCATGAATACAGAGAGAGTACACAATACAATAATGTAAGAGATTTGAATATACAGCACGCTTTTGCGATTTTTGTGGTGAGGCCTGGAGAAATATTTTGCTCGTCACTAATTATTCCTTTGTCACCACTCTCACTGTTGAAGTAATTATGGCAGAATGAGTGAAAAGCAAAGGGATTTTTGCCATAGAGAAAATGAACAACCAGAAAGCCGTGAATATAATTATGTGTAATCTTCTCCCCTTGCTTTTATCCACAATTGGGGTATTCAAGAAATGTCCTTTACAAGTACAATTTTATTAGTGATCTTATTCTTCTGTTTTCCTGCTGCAAACAATTCAAGCTGTGAGCCCCACAATGATTGCTGAGTCCGTGGTTATACCAGCTGGGTCCATATAATGTATCAACAAGTGATTACCCCTCATCTAAAACTCAAGAACTAGTCAATAGGCTTTTATTTTTTGGGGGTTGAAGGGTGCACTAATAAAACATTTAAAATGGGGCAATTAAAAAAAACATTTGCACTAGGTGTAGTAATCCATAGGAATCAGATGTTTACTTTTAAACAGGTGTCCAGTAAATGCTACTTGCTTGTTGGTTGTCTAGCTTATTAAACCTGGTGCAGACTTCAAAACCTTTATTACATTAGCCCCTACTATCTTGCAAATAATAAGAGAAACTGATCTATTAAATCTAAACAGATGGGATGTGTTATAAGCAATCCCCATAAATCCCCATTAATGCCGGCAGGCAATTAAAGGTGAACCAAATCCTTTATAAAAAAAACCCAACCCCCCTCCCTCCATAGACCCCCTCCCTGCTCCCCACCCCCCCAGCCTAGGTGGTACCTTGGGTAAATGCCCCTAACTCTTTACTTACCCCTCGGTGCAGATTCTGTGCAGCGGAGTTCACGCTCGCCATCTACTGCTCTTCGGTAATCTTCAGAATGAGAGCGGCGTATTGCGCATGTGCAGTTGGAGCAATCTTTTGGTTCGCAGAATTGGCGCATGTGCCCGAAATTGCCAAAAAAAGACCTGAAGATGTGCACCTGTAGGGTAGTGGGGTAGTGTTTTTTAACTAAGGGTTTGGTTCTACTTTAAAGGGTAACAAGTAATAAATGTCAATTCACCCACTGTTTGATAAAAGCCAATTTAAGAAATTATGTTTTCACTTGTTAAGCCATATGTGACAGTTGGGTTGTGCCCAATAAATATTTTAATGTGGCAGTGAAAGAAATTGAGGCTAAAAAAGAGGTGCTGTCTACAAGACCAAAAACGCTTGTAGTATTTCTTGTAACACAGAATAAACATCTGTTTCTGAAGATACACAGTTCTGATTATTCTGAGCAAGAAATTACTCTGGTATTGATTGTTAGTGGATATCAGGTTTTATTCCAGCAATACTCTGAGATAATTGTGCAATGCAAATAAGCCTTTGGTGGTATTCAGATACACCACTGAATACCTTGTGCCCAATGCATATACTTTGGAATCTGCAAGCATTCACTTTTTATGTTTTATTTGTATTTCAGGGCCCCATAGGATTAGACGGCAAGCCAGTAAGTGTCTCTTTGCTTAGCTAGTCCAAACACAATAAGAATGCAAAGCAAGTCTTCTAAAGGCAACAGCCACCACTGAATTTGATATAGTATATTTAAATGATTGCCTCGCCTGGCAAGAAAAGTTTGCCCTAAAGACTACAAAACCACTGCTATTCCTTAAGGTTAAAATGCTACCCTATGTCAGCAGATATTCTGTAGGTCCTTGGATTTTAACAATCGAATGAAAAGGTTTGCCAGACCCATCACCTTGAATACCGCACAATTGCTCTGGCAGCAAATGCCTTTTCCTTTACATATAATCTGGCTGGTCCTTGCATTTTTAAATGTAAAGTACACTTCTAGGTTATTGTCTGGTAACAGAGTATCCAAAACAAGATCACTTATAGCCTCAGGTTATAGTCAGGGCATGAGATTTCTCTCCAAATTTAGCTCTCTGACAGTGGCCTCTTGTGTTCAGTTCATGGATTTGTTGCAAAGAATTCTAACCATCTTCAAAAGCATTGCCTGTGCTCTCTTTGCCTGTCTGGCTTCAGAATGTTATGTGCCATAAAGCATTCCATGGCTAGCTCCCACTAATGCTTAGATCAGGAATGTAACTTTTTTCCTATGCATGAAGAGTTTGACTTTAATATGTCACTGCTATATCTGTTGTTTCCTGTTATCTCTCTTTACATTGTATCGCATGCCATATGTATTTTAATTTGATCTTAAATATACTGGCTGGTTATTACTTTTTCACTTTCTCCTCATGTTAAATCTGTCATGATATATCTAAAACATTTAGAGCCATTTAGCTATGTTATATGTTAAACGATGACTATGTCATTTACAAGTGACAAGGTCATAAGGATTGATAGGTCGCTCCCATTTTCACCACTGACCCATGAGAAACTAAATGAAAGGAACAGTTAAACATGAGAGCTGGCACTGGATGACCTTTGTTTATTTTGTTTTGGGAGACTGTGTGTGTCCCATGTATAGAGCATAAAGCAGTTCCTAGCGTTCCACCACTGATAAAACTAGAAATTAATTTTAAATTGCTGTTTGACCATCTATTCTTTTCATATTGTAGGGACATCCTGGGCAGAAAGGAGAAAAGGGTGAGATGGTAAGTATGTATGTATACATAATGAAGCACAACGTATGTATACATAATGAAGCACAAAGTTAGTAAAATAATTCAGAGCAGAAGAAATTCTGGGAAGGAAGCTTGGGATTGCTTCTAAGGTTTTAAAGTGTAGCATATAACATTTTACATATAAGAACATATTTAAAATTGTATTATAATAATATATTTTCATTTTAATGAATAGGTCATATCTGCCAGGATATATTTATATCATAGTTTTATATTCTCTTTAATTAACTTTTTTTATGAAGGTTTTTTAATAATTATACTGGATCCATTATAAATCTCCCTTAGGCTACATATGGCAACTAATAGGAGAAAGTTGTAGCTGGCTACAAATATGTTACATTTTAATGATTTAAGCTTCATGTGCTACCCTTGTTTTCACCCCAGGTTTAAAAGTGAAACCTATTAAAGGGCAGACAAAGTAGTAGTGACTTATCTCCCACATTAACCAAAATAGTCCTTCTCTCCCCTAAGTGGCTTCCTGCCAATGTTAACATCTGTTTATAATATCCAGATAATTGTATTTGAAAAATAACCTGGAGGATGAAACCATGCCCTGATGTCAATGGGACACAGCCAGCATATAAAAAAAATGTATAGAAAATAAAAAGTCAAAAATCACCTTCACCCCACTAAAATAAACTGTAACTGGCCACATGTAAAGCAAGTAATGTAGGTGGCAGAATCATCAACCTCAGATATGCTCATAAAAAATCATCAACCTTAGATATGCCCATAGAAAATTTTGTTGGCCTGTGATCTCAGATATATATATATATATATATATATACACAGATATTTGGTCATTTGCGAGCATGAGGTTGGGATGGGACCATGGTATTCTGGTGATTTCTCATGGGTAGGATTACATTAGTACAAGTTAAGATGGCCACACATGTGAAGGTCTCCAGCTGATCAGATCTCTGGCTGATAGTTACCTGCAAATGTTACCATTTTGAAAAGATCTGACTGTTAGCCCAGGGTCTGGATTTTACAATGTGAAGTGTGGGGGCCCATAGCACAATGACCACCTCAATTTAGTTATGCTGTCCTTGCCCAATGGGATTTTCAAACCTATAGGTACTGTATCTGGCCAAAAATTGGTAGGCATTCCCAAACACCTCATGCACAATAATGTCTAATAATTTGGCAACATGGTATAGAAGGGATGAATGGCAAACTTTAGCCATACAGGACTTTATTGGCCATGGTCTTATGGGCATGTAGATAGCATAAATTATAACCCAAAATGATATACAGTATGTAACATTAATAAATTTGACCTTGCCAAGCACATGTAGAACAGGAATATCATCTATATGTAGGAAGTTGCATCTGCATATTTTACATTTGCTGCAGCCTCCCACCCTGTGTCTGAGCAGCTTTCTGCTATTTTGCAGACTATTGTTCTGCTGGGTGGTGGCAGTTGCTTTTGGCATTTTAGTTAATGATTTTTTTTTACACGTTGCTAAATGGTGAGGATTGCATCAGTAGGTGGAGACCTGATAGTTTCAAAGGAGACCCAGGCTTTAATGTCCCAGGTGGTATGTTCAGTAACAGAATGAGTGATGAAGTTAAGTTGTTTGATGTTATGCTGTTTTGCAAGTGGGTTTGTCATTGCACATTGAACACCAGAGCCTAACAATAACAATCTCATGCACAAAATAAGCATCCTTCTCTTGAATGAATCTGAAGAAACTTGGCACATCCATGTAGATCTGAGCACACCTGTGACTTTTCTCTATGTATTGTTTTGCCAACAGCAGCTGCAATGTTCCTGTAATTTCACGGAGATGTAGATAACCCAGAGCTTTATAATGAGATATTAAAGATTGATACCTAGAAGGAAATAGCAATTGTAGACATTTTAGTGAAATATATATAGTTTTATTGAAATGTAAAACAGAGAATTGTGTGTCCTGAACCTCTTCTGCATAGAGATATGACAGCTTGAAGATTTATTATACCAATGTTCTTTCTGCCTGGCAGAATATTTCAAAGCAAAACATCAATTTTATACCATTATTTCAATTATTGTCTGATACTGTAGTTCATTAAACTGATCTCCTTCCAGGTTGTTATTTCTCTACTGACCTCTTTATAACAGAAAAGCCATAAATAATTATAATTACAGGGAAAGGCCTGAAAAAAGGGTTTCATGTTGTTCTGTTTTATAAACAAAATGAGAGAAAGAATAAAATGAAAAGTAACTCATTTAACATTATCATTTATATTGAACAATGACAGTTAAAATGTGTTATTCATCAATTGTCTGCTGTTGTTATGATGTTCATGATAAAGGATCAGAGCACCTTTATTAAAGATATGTATATAGTGAATAAAGTACCCCTCTTGTAAAATATAAGGATATTTTAAGTCACCCAGGAGTTCCATGACCATATAAAAACATGAGACCGAACCGTTGACATCATTAAAGGGGTTGTTCACCTTTGAGTAAACTTTTAGTATAATGTAGAGAGGGATATTCTGAGACTATTTGCAATTGGTTTTCATTATTTATTGTTTGTTGTTTTATGGTTATTTAGATTTTTATTCAGCAGCTCTCTAGTTTGCAGTGTCAGCAATTTGGTTTCTAGGGTACAAATTACCCTGCATTGATTTGAATAAGATACTGGAATATTAATAGGAGAGGGACTGAATAGAATGATAAGTAATACAAAGCCTGAACAGAAAGTAAGAATGAGTAATCAAACGTAACAATACATGTGTAGCCTTACAGAGCATTTGTTTTTAGATGGTGTCAGTGACCCCCATTTGAAAGCTGTTATGGATTAAATAATTTTTTTTTGATATTTTGTAAAACCCCAGGAGTGCACTTTCTATTCTAAACCTACTGGATGTCTTCCCTTGTGAGCTGCACCCGGGTAATTAACTGATTTCACTGACGGTGTGCAGAACTAATTTGGTTTATATATATAAATATTCCCTAATTATCAATTTAATATATATTTCTTCTCCATCATGTTCTACTGAATTATGACTTACTGTCATTCCTAACAGTCTGTATCTATAGATATTATTGCTAAAGACAGTTTTGCTGTGGCGGGCTAATATTTGCTATAACAGATATTAATATATGTCACTTAGAAAGAATCTGTGCCATTATTTATATTACTCAACTACTGTGTTTAATAGATGATCATTTGCCCAAAAGGCATCCAAGATAATTTTTTACCAAGTCTTTTCAGCAGACTGAAACCAATTCACTTACAAAGTGTTCCCCTTCTGCCCCTTCTGATAAAAATCAGGCCACGTTCACAATTCCACTTCTACCACATGGTACAAATGAAGTTTGGATGAAAGCTTAAAAGGTGCATTGTAATGCCCCAAAAACTAAATGGTGAATGTCCTGCAAACCAATTGACACTGAAAATGAGCAAATCTCCTAAACTGCACTATTGCCCCCACCAAACTTCTTTCTTTTGTACCTGTTTTCAAAAAGCAGAGTATTGGAAGAGGGATGGGTGGGCACCATAATGTACAGAAAATTAGGAAAGGAAGATAAGCTCAGCGCTGCAGGAAAATTTGCTCAGAAGGTGCTGCACCACAATAAAATGTAGACCCACTTGTCCACTAAAAACGTTTCGAATATCACAAGAGGTGGTGCGCAAGCATATGTATATTTGTTAGTTTTCCGATTCCTGAAGGCATATAACATATTTCCGTACAGGGTATGTCCAAGCAATAATAAATAAAGCCTCAAAATGGTGTGATATTGTCAGACTGAAAACGTAAAGCCCTACAGATTGTTTGCACTTACCGGACTTTTTCCCAAATAGAAAGCATGTAGCGATCGTTTTTGGTGATCTTAGTGTTCCACGTGTTCCATACCCTGTACGGAAATATGTTATATGCCTTCTATCAAGAGATACATATGTGAGTAGAACTTACACTTTTCATCCATTGGCATACCGAGCATATTACACTATAAAGTACTCTTTCTTTCAGGAATCGGAAAACTAACAAATATACATATGCGTGCGCACTATAATGTACAGGTTTCCTTCTCAGCAATCTCCCAACAGAAGCATTTGGAGATCAAGCCTATTCAGACCTTCCAAATCAACTGCACATTCTTAGTGTGATGATCACAGAGAAGAGAACCTGATGTGTAGTAGAAATGTGGTTCAGGAAGGGGGGTTGGCTCTAGAGGGGGGCAAAGATATTATAATGGGCTTTTTTCCTTCTTTAAAACTGTAGTTGTTGCAAAGTGGATCTAGCAAAGTGGCATTTAGCAAGAGGACTATATACAAATATATTTCAGCTTTTTATTTATAACACAATTTTTTGTAGGATCTGTTATTCAATAAAAGGAGAAAATTGGTCAGAGGTTTTGTGTTATGGACTCAACCCCAACCTTTAGCTCATGCTACCCTGAAGATAAGATATTTAAGGCAGTGCTTAGGTCAGGGCAACCCAATTCTATTAAATTAAAATTCTATTCGAATATTCGTCAGTTGAATTACTTGCCCTTTAAACTATAAATTCAAATAACTTTTTTGGGTACTTCAACCATCAAATTTAAAAAAATTTGATCGATTTGAATAAAAATCTATTCGATCACTCTTGCACTTGCACTTTAAAAAAAAAAATGTGATTGCCTACTTCGCCAGATTAAACCTATCGAATTGCTATTAAACCCTATGGGAAGCTCCCATAGGGTTTTTTAATATTTTTAGATCAAATAAAAATTGCAGTAAAAACTTTCAAATTTGATATTCGAATTTGAAGGTTTTAAATTCAACCAAAATTTTATTGGTCGAATTCGAGGGTAAATTCATCCTCAAATTCAACCAATAGGAAATATGCCCGTAAGTGTTCCTGGAGATTATTTCCACATTATCATCTATTGTGGAGACATGTGCTTTGCTTCATATAATTGCCCAAAATACATAGCTGCAGCATAGTTATGCCGAATGGTTTATCTTATATTGACTATTAACAGAGCATAGAGTGTGAAATGCAAAGTTTTGCCCCTTTGACCTTTCTAAAGTGATAAGGCTAATACTACTTGAGAAAGGCCAGATGTCCTATTGGATAATACCTTAAATACAATCATGTTGCTGGCATTTGTTTAGAGGAAATGACAATAATGCATTGTCTGCAATGTGCAAACTAGGCCAGGGGACTTTGCTGTTCATTGTTTTGCGCTTTGATGCTGTCGTATTGGTATTAGTGCATTTTTTGAGAATGCACAGGACTTTTCAGATCTAGAGTGTTTTTGTTTAGCAGAGGTTTTTAACAGAAGAATTTTAGTGTAGTTGGATGGCCTAAGGGAGATTAACACCCTGTGTAAAATAACACCATTGAAAGTTAAATAAAAAGCAGTGCATAAAGAACAGTGCTGTCTTTATCACAAGCTTGAAAACAGGTTATGCTATCTCAGCTTTTAGAATGTTGGGCTTTGTATTAAAATTATATAACTTAGGGGGTTATTGACTAAACTTGGTTTTTTTTTTGGTTGAGGTTATTTGGGCAAAAACTTTTTGGAGGAAAAAAAACTTTTTAGATTTATTATACCCTGAAGCAGCAAAAAGTCTGAATCTGAAAATCCACCATCCACCAATCCACAGTCAATGTGAGATTGACAATTTGAAGAAATTGTGATCTGCGCTGCGCTTGTCAGATAATCCAAAAAATTATAAGATAAAATCTTGGATTTGGTCTAGTTAGATTTAATAAAAATACATTCAATACATTCAATACATTCAAGTTTTAGTAAATTTTTAGTAAATTAATGTAAAAATAAATAAATGTTTATACACTATAAGGGTCCTTATGGTGCTTTGTGGGATATATGTGTAGGTTGAAAACCCCTGTGTCTGCTCCCAGCAGGAAGTAGTCAGGAAGCTAAAGGGTTACAGTCCAGATACAGGGTACAGGCAGGGTTCAGGCAATCTCAAGGTCAAGTCCAGGAAGGGTTCAATAGGGCAGGCAGAATAAATGCAAATACAAGAGTTCAGGCAGGGTCAAGTCCAGGATTCAGTAGGAAAAAGCAATATAAAGCACACAGGGAGGTAACAAACAAACCCTATACCTGGGCGCCGAACCAGCGTCCCGGGAGCATCTTTATTTCAAATTTGGCACCACTTCATGACGTCATCACACCAGGCAGCGTTCGTGACATATAAGCGTACTTCTTGCTGTGGCTGATCATACTGTAGTGCCAGTAAGCCAGATGAGAACTATATAGAACTGGGGGCTGTTGTCCAGTCTCTCTACTGCTTCAGGCCCTCAAGTGTTCAAGACAACACCGGCCCCTTTGGATTGCAAGCTGCAGTGAGCAATGTACTCAGTTCATATTTTTATACTGTAACACTTGTTTGCTAAAGGGATGGTTCACCTTTAATTTAACATTTAGTATGTTATAAAATAGTAAATTCTCAGTAATGTTTCAATTGGCCTTTATTATTTATAGTTTAATTATTTGCCTTTTTCTTCTTACTTTTTCCTCCTTTCAAATGGGCGTCACTGATCCCATCTAAAAAAACAAATGCTCTGCAAAGCTACAAATTTATTGTTATTGTTACGTTTGAATACTCGTTCTTACTTTCTGTTCAGGCCCTCTCCTATTCTTATTCCAGTCTCTTAAGGTGGCCAAATGAGCAGATCTCTCCTCGATATGCCCACCTCGAGGTGGGTGATATCAGACTGATCTGATCCTGGGCCCTAGGGCCCAATGACCAGGTCATAATGCAGGCAATACGGGTGGTTAGATTGCAGGACCTAATCAACAAACAGATGTGGTCGCAAGCCGACGGGATTTTTAACCCTGCCCGATCAACATCTGCCCGACTTTTGGCCAGATATTCATCAGGGAATCCCATTGGAGGGCCCCACACACAGGCCAATAAGCTGTTGACTCGGTCTTTCGCCATCTTTTATTGGCCCATATATGGCCACTTTTATTCACATCAATGCATAGTTTCAACCAGATTGCTGAGAGATTGGAGAGCTGCTGAATAAAAAACTAAATAACAGATAATAAAAAATTTAAATCAATTGCAAATTGCCTCAGAATATCATTCTCTACATCATAAAAAAAAGATAATTCAAATGTGAACAATCACTTTAAGTCATTGTAAGAACCCTGTAAAGTGCTGCATTGTAAAGTGCTGCATAACTTGTTGGCACTATATAAATGGATGATGATGACTCTTGAACAGTGAGCCATCTGAGCGGAGAAGCTTCATGTATAGTAAAATCAGCACTGGGTCAGGCAGAGTGCACGGTGCAGTAAAAATGACAGGTACAGAGAGCAGCACTTTATATTTATTGCAAATCTATGTGCCCTTCCATTTCTGTTTTTAATTGAGGCAGTCTGAGTCTCATTGAGTATATAATTTCAGTTCTACTGTTTATGCAGAAAAAGGAGATCCAAAGCCAGGTGGTGTTGTTGCCATATTAGTGTTAGTACGTACATAATATAACACAGAGACTGGGGGATTCATCACTGCTTGCTGAATTCTGAGAATAGTATTTAGTGCTGGTTTTAATTGAGGCAATATGACTTTCAGTAAGCATGTAATTTTACTTCTGCTGTTTATTCTGTAAAATGAGATCCAAAGTCGTGAGTATTATATATAAGTTAAAATCAGGCTTGATTAGCAAAGACCCAGATTCAATTTATTGCTTTAAGAAAGCAAAGTCGGAATTTTGGTGGCAGATAATTAGATAATTTAATTGGCTGGGCCCTTGAATGTGCAAAGTGACTTTTGTTAGAGAGCATAATTACATGACAAAATGGGGTGGTTTGTGGTCAGATATGGGTATCATTGTCCTATCCGTGTTCCACTATTTAAAATGATTGATTTATTTTACAAGTAATTATTTTTGACCACAGAATTTTTTTCTGGTGGTAACTGCCTGTGTTGGGGGATTCACAGTATTGTCTGTGCATGGATACTAAGAGGTGAAGTTTTGCCATTTAAAATTATTGCTTTATTTTATAAAGTAAATATTTTCAGTGTTGATGAGTCAAGAACTCTTACAAGAAATTAGTCTATTAAGGGAAAAAATGTAATCCAGAAGGATCTATATTTCCTTTTTTTTACTTAAATAAGTCTTTTTTTTAATAAGTATTGCATTTTAGAAATAGATTATTAAATAAAAGTAATATAGTGAGGGTCTTATATATTAGTTTATGAAGTGATTACTGCCTTGAAAATCTGTAAAGAACTACAGTGCTAAGATCAGAAATTACTATGAGAAAAGTAGCAGTTTATCAGTTTGTAAAGTTAAATCAAGGATGAAACTATCTTTCTTTAATTTATAAAATGTGATTACAAAAACAAAATTGACCTTTTTAAATGTTTTTTTTAAGGGTTCACCTGGTCCAAAGGGACACCCAGTAAGTATTTTGTTTTATAGCAGCAATGCTTCTATTCGCTATTTCATTCTGTTTCCTTTTTTTTAAAAACTGCTATCTCTTGTTCCAGGGAACTTCAGGAGTTAAAGGGGAAAAGGTAAGAGAGAGATAAGAAATCAAATGGAACTTGCATACTCTACTCATTTGTGCTTTCCAAACACTATGGAATGGCCTTACATGTGCCCAAGTCTTTGAAGAAGTCCCAACTAATATTATGCACTCAGGGCAAACAGTGAGGTCAAAAGACTGTAATAGCTTGGAAGAAATGTATAAGCTTGCTGACAGTTTACATTATCCAGACTATAGAAGGAGTGTGTTTTTTTCTTTCTTATCTTCAAGAAACAGGAATCTAAGAAAGTGTGTTTTTTGTATTAATTGCTATAGTTCTTAGGTAAAGACTCCATAGTGCCAAGGCTTCACGTTCAGGTTTTATTTATTTTTGGAATAACTGTGTATTCCATGGCTGGTTGTAGGGAAGGTTAAAGATGCCGCAGCCCCTTAGCAACAGAAGGACACCTTGGCAATGATATAGATGAAACAGAAAAAGACACATTATGTTGTGAAACAAATGTTAAATATGTCTAGTTTATAAATTAGGGATGTCTGCCTCTGACCCTTCAGCTGTTGCCACTCCCCAGATGCTGGAAGTTGTAGATCAACAACAGCTGGAGCATTGCAGGTCAGACTTTCCTGATTTCTGTAATTTTTTTCAGCTAAGATAAGGTTATCATTATTGTCTGACATATTTACACAGCACATTACAGATATTATCTCTCATTCATATGAGTTCTAGTTGTCCTCTATAACCATGGGCCTCTACTTCTTTATGTATGACTCTGGTGCATGCCATGTTCTGAACTGATTTGAGTTTATTGCTGGCACACTGGAGTCATTTAGCATTGGAGCACAGGGAGCAATCTGTCATGTTTTTTGCCCTTGTGTCCTGCACTGCAAAAATGGTTGCAGGTATATTAGTTTTGAGACCTACGTTGGTGATGTATGGGTCAGGTGGGCTTGGCCCAATCAATTGCCACCGGATGGTGGCTCAGCAATTGCTCAACCTTTACCCGCCACTCCAAGCTCCCCTAGTTATGGGGCAGAGCTTGTTTATAAACTCATACCCACCCAGTCCTCTACTGATAACATCAGAGAAGGGGTTGATCAAACAGAGTATATAAATCGTCACAGCAAGGGGAGTCAGGTGTGGGTTCTGCATGTAATGGTTTGGTGTGGGTCAAAACATTTTTGAAAAGCACATTGTTAACCTGCATTCATACAAAGCATTTGTATTCATAAATAAATTCATGAGTATATTCCCAACCCCTAACTTGCACATCATTCAGATGGAAACATGCTGCAACTTATCTCCTGCCCTATGCATTTATTTATACAAAGTGAAGAGTGCAGCCAGAAGAAAAACTTCGGCACCACAAAGCTGCTAAATTTTTTCTTTGTTCCAAAAGCCACTATGGACAAAATTACTGAAATTGCCAATGTGTTTCAGCTCGAAATCCAGTGTGAGCCATGCGGGTTTCTGGAATAGGCCCTTAAAGGATGCACTTTTATACCTCTTTGTTGTCTTGGATCAAGGTCTCTGTAAATGCCCCCCTCTGTCTTTACAGCAATCTCATCTGACAGCTATGGGGAAATGCTGGTACATTATACTTAGGTTTAATGACTGCAACAAATCATAGGATATCATGACACAGGATAAGACTTATTCCAAGATAATAATATATAGATAACTTCTTGTTTTGACAAAATGGAGTAATGTAGCAGCACTGTATTTTGGCACACCTTTGTCCGCTTAAATATCAAGATGTTTTATTTGGGAAGGGAGTGACTTCTTTCAATTCCTGATTTCTTTTCTCTCGCAATATCAAAACATAAGAATAATACAATAAATAATATATTGTTTCCATTTTCCAATCCTGTTTTGTACTTGCAGAAAGAAGTGGGTAAAATGTTGGCAAATGAAAGACCCTGAACCTTTGGAGGAAAAAAGTGAAAATAAAATAGTTATGGGTCACAGTTCATAAATAGTACAGAGTCCAACATCCTTCCTGTCTCAGAGGCAGACAAGACATGTCCTTTTGTCCTGCTGGGTTGTGTAGAACAAAAATAAAAGCTGTTAGCAGATACTTATCTGTCTGTCTCTCTTTTGGCTGGGCAATCTGTGGCCGACCCTAAGCCATGTGTAATTCCACTTAACTTCATTATTACCTGGCCAAGATTGGTTTATGAAGCTTTGGTTGTAAATTAGAAGTAAGGTAGTACTACTGGGTGCCTGTCTGCAATGAACCATTAAATCATATAATTTGCACTGTTTTTGTTCAGTGAGGTATATGAATATATACTGACACCTCTGGTGTGGAAGGTGTAATGCACAGCTCTTAATATTATTATTATAGTTTATATGTATGCAGGTGGCATATGATTGGTAACTTCCACACTCCTTGACTTTACTGTAAACAAAAGATATACCAAAATGCTTTATGGTGCAAGGCACAGACTGCAGCTTGTATCTGCCACTGGTATGAGCATAAGTTCTCTATGCATGGGCCCTTATGGGTTTAAACATGGTTTTTAATTCTAATACTGACTTGTTTCTGTCCATGTTTGCATTTAAAGATGTGTTTGTGTGGGTATCAGTGTGTGTATGTTGGAAAAATTGTAAGTGTGGCAAAGTTGCATTACAGGCAATGTAACTCATACACTTCCATGTTCAGGGCTACAGCACTCACGTGTATTTAAATCTATAGATAATGAATATGAGTATTCCATTCCACTCAGAACATGTCCAGCTATGCTCATTCATCCTCCCAATCTACTCACTAAACCCTCAAATTTTCAACTGCCCTACAAATATAAAAATATAAATATAACTAGGATAAATCCTTAGGAGTGACATGAATGAGGGGATGAATGGATTGTCTTTCAGAAGGATTCTGTGGATGTGCAGAGTGTGTTATTTGTGAAGGGGCTGTGTTAGCTAAGAGTTGCAAATATTTTGGCTTTAGCCATTAAATCTGAGATTTGACTAGGTTTTTAAAACGTTGGTCTCATTCTACTTTATTTTATTTGTTTGTTACTGTATGAATAGCATAAGAATAATGTAAATGTCCTCTCCTGGCTAGATGAGAATTGTGATGCACAAATAAAAAAAGGAGAATTTCCATTTCAGGATACCTTTTGAAAACAGTAGAGCATGTATCAAAAAACAAGGAATGCTCTTAATGGGATTAGTTAGCTTCAAAAAACCGATTTAGTCTCGCCTTCGGGGGCATATTTACCAGAGGGTGAAAATAAGGTTCACAACAGTTCAACAGAGAAGGACTCAATAGCCCTATATTCATTTACAGGTGATGTTTATATTTAACAAAATAAATAATGAATAATTTCACTCTGTTTAAAACCCTTGCTCTTAAACATCCTATAAAAGTGAATTGAGAGTTGTTTCCTTCTGACAAACTGTTCTGATCCCCATTTTCACTCTTTCCTGGGGATGAATCTTGATGTCACAGATAGCATGATCTTGCTGTCAGGCCTTTGTGTAAGACAAACGTCATATTTATTGTAATCAAAAATAACTGTTTTTTTTTTCCAGTAGCTTAGTTACTGCACATTCATAACATACAGGATATATAGTAAGAATTGATCTTGCAGTCTTTACAGGTTTTTTTCTTTCTTTTTTATTGCAGGGCCACTGTGGGGATTACACGCACAGGGTAAACATTCCCTCTTAATGCATCAACGCCTTTCTCAGCCATAAACTTGCTCTCTGTTTGTATAAGCTTTAATTGGTGTGTTTATGTTTTTCCTTCTAACCTAAGCACACATATCATTGCAGTCAAACTAAAACAAAACACTTTTAAGGGGACTAATGAATTTTGATTTTTGGAATTTTGGAAAACTTCAGTAATCCACCAATACAGCAGTTATATTTACATGAAATTCAATTATCCTGATCGCATTACTGAAGACTAAAGGGCATATGAAATCACCAATAGTTGGTATAATGAGCACATTTGATGGTGGTCCCGACTGGCTTGGCCCCTAGCTTCCATGTGCTGGTGACTACCTTCATTACACATGCATACAGGATCTTTCAGTTAGAATGCTGTTCTATGTACAGAGCTATACTCCCTTTCTTCTTGACTGTTTTCTTTTATTTCTCTCTCTAGTATACAGTATATAGTATTACAGTAAAATACCATGTTGAGGATACTGTGTATTAAATGCAAACAAAACACATAAGCAAGCATAATGGGGTAGTGTTTAATTCCTGCCTGTCTCTAAAAAATGCATTTAATATCTTTCATTGCCCTTTATAAGAGCAAACCAGTTGTAAACTGAGCAAATATATTAAGTAACAGACTGGAAAATCATACATGCATGTATAATAAAGGGAACTAGAACAATTTGCTACTTATGGCACAGGTAACTCCCACCGTTGCTTCTCACCATTTTTACAGGTATCGTGCCAGTTGTGCAGTTTGTTTTTAATTTAACCCCTATTGGCTCTTAAAGTTTTTGAACTCTGTTTTTAGCTCTACTTCATGGTAGATTGTTGGGAATCTAAGTTACTTACTGCATCTTGTAGCTGCATTTGAAAACAAGAGGATTAGCGCATGGGAGCTGCTTTCACAAAATTACCTCCCCCCCCAATAGATTACAATATATGGGCTGCACCTATTTCAGATTTGGGGGTTAATTTACTACCATAGCTGCTAAATTGCACCCACAACTAGTGATTCGATCTTTGCTATTAATTTTCTAACTTATAGAAGACTGAACAGAACTTGCTATTATTAAACTTTGTGTTAGTTGTGAAGCCCCTTAGATTTATGGGTCATTATTTTGCCCCTTTAAATACCTTGAAAAAGGTGTAAAGGAGCTGACACAGACAAGGCGTGCCAGTCCAAAGGGCACAGACATGTGTTACCCTGGGTAATGGAGTACAGTTTGTTCTCTGCACTTATGAGCAGTTTGGAGTGGAATACACTTGTTTTGTTCAGTTAGTATTCCTCTGTTTTAGTACAGGAATTTTTTTTTAGAAACAAAGGACTGACAATGGATCTACCAACAAAGAAAGTCTACAAGATGTTCAGCATATGGTGAAGCAGTTTATTTTTCTACATTTTTCTCTTCCAAAATCCTGATTCAGAGTTCTGGATTTAGTTATAATTAGCAGATGATTTTAGAGGACGAAACTGTGGCTAACACGAAACACTCAAAGATGAATTATGAAAGAAACTGAGCATGCTTAGAATATTCTAAGCAGAAAAAAGCAATGGGCAAGATTTTCTGTAAAGGGTTGTAGAGATAAAAGAAGAGCAATAGGACTCCAGAACGATACATACCAATTCTAAGGAATAGAAGTTGTTGCCTTGTAAATAGTATCATATTTACCATAGTTCTGGCCCCACTCCAAGTTGCATACCAGTCATTCTATTAAGGAGGACTAAGATGATTTATAGGGAAGAGAGATCAGCTGTGTTAGAATGCACAGGCATGCAAAAGACTCTAAATATCCCAGTTAAAAGCATGGGCAAAGAAACATACACTTATGGTCATAAAGAGTCACAGACTGAATAATCCATTTACATGCAGTGTGTCTAGTATTTGACTCTGTGACATCATAAGAATCTTCACTAGTTTAATGTGGATCTATTTATAACAACAGGTGGACACGAAATGACTTTGTATTGACTTTAACCTAATAGAAGAAAAAAGACAATGATTAAGATAATTATTTTCAGACGTGCATAAAACCTACTTCAAATTTCTTGTATTGCTTTAGGAAATACTCAGTGATAGGATCATTTCTTAAACAATTTCAGCTTTAAGAAAATTCAGTGACTTTGTTTATACATAATTACTATAAAAGAGCATTTGGACCTACTAGCAACAATGATTTAATTTGACCAGGATTTGGTCAGTAAAGCATTGTATGCAGAGACTAGTAATGTGGGATGCTTTTCTTCATCTATGCAAGATCTGTTTCAAATATATTTCAAATAGGTTATAATGAAAAAAAGAAGACACTGATCTACTTCCAGTAGAGGAATGAGACCTGTTATTCAGAATGCTCAGGACCTGGGATATTCAGGATAACAGATCTTTCTGTAATTTGGGTCTTCATGACTTAAGTCTACTAGAAATTAATGTAAACATTAAATAAACCCGATAGGATTGTTTTGCCTCCAGTAAGGATTAATTATATCTTAGTTTGGATTTTGCTACTGTTTTATTATTATTATTATTATTATTTTTACAGAGAAGAAGGAAATAGTTTTTTGGAAAAGATAGAGCCTATGGGAGATGGCTTTTTCTGTAATTCTGAGCTTTCTTCACAACGGGGTTTCCAGATAACGTTTTTCTGGATAACATATGCAGTACTTGTGCTAATTAAAAGACACAACCCAAATATTCTGAGCACAATTTCTGCCATTTTTGTATGAGTATCATGTAAATGCAGATACAAATACTAAATATGCAAATAAATGCAGCACCCTGGGAGGCAATATCTATTACTGAACATTACTAGATAAAATAAAGTGAATGTAAATCTTTATAATTAGGGTATATTTTAATTTTAAAACAATATTTATTTACAGTATTAGTTCAAAACCTCTACCCATTTCTCTGATGGGACTAAAAAAGTCTGAAATAGCTAAAAGAAGCACAGCAAACACTTTTGCATATAAAAAGATGTCAGGCCTTATTATGATTCTTTGGGAACTGCTGTTGACTGTGGAAGCTTTGTCATTTGCTATTAGGGCTAAGAGGCTTTTGAGTTTAGCCAGTTTGTTCTGTGAGTGGCACGCAGCCTGCTGCAGAGATATTCTGACAATATTTATGTCACAGTCCCAGCACAATAATAGTAGGGTCAGCTGTGTTTATCTAGCACAGCAACCTCACTGCATTGTTATGTTAGAAAAAAGAGCAAAGCAATCCATGCTTAAGTAGTGTCCTGGGTTTTATTACAGAGCTGGGCTGCTGCCTGTGGCTGAGCGCTCAAGGTGAAAAAGAGGAATACACATTAAATAGGGTAACAGAATGAAGAGATCTGGTCAGTCTCACTCTGAGAACAAGGATTCAGGATGCAACACAAAGATAAAGACTATCAGGGATATCAATATAGAAGACTGTCAAATTGGGAAGAAAAATCTCAGAAAAAAGACCCCATATTTAAACAGAGGAAAGCAGATTCCTATTATGGAAAGTATTTTATGCTGTGCATGACAAGTGACAGCTTCACTCACCTAACAAGGGAATCCACCATATATAGAAATACCTCTTTGCTCATAATTACTGTTCACTCGACAGTAATCCTTTGGTATATTGCTTGCAGACAATGGAGCAAATTCACTAACGGGTGATTTTTGCCATTGACTGATTCTCCACACTATGCTCCACTTAGCCAAACGCAAATTCATTACCACTACTCTAGTTCACCAGCATGTGAAGTTGCGTCTCAGCAGCCGAACACTGGTGAATTTTCGCTAGCATTACTTCTGCAGTGCAAGCATTTCATCTTGAATTTTTCGCTAGGGTTAATTTTTGCCTAGCAAAACTTCACTAGCACACTTACGTTTAGGTTAATTTAAATAGGGTGGGTACCTAAAAGTCGTATGGATGTCTTTAATAGTAATGTTGGTGCAAATGCTTGAAGTGGCCACTTTTTATAACAAATGTTCCACAATAAAGACAGAATAGATCCTCAATTGCTCTAGACATGAGCCCACCCATATATACTGTAAATGTGGCATGCCCCTCAAATTATTTTAAACATTATGTTCGCACATATGTCTTTAATGCTTAAATAAAGAAAAGTCCCCAGTGTTTTTGACAACTTTAATGCATTTATGGCATACAGGATATGATGTCACTGACATAAGACTGAGGAAGATGTGCTTCATTTTATCAGTTCGCCTGGTCTTAGGTGGCAAAGTAAACTCTGGCGAAAGAAGTGACATTCAGTAAAAGTCACACTTTGCTGAATTTGCAGAGTAACGTCCATTCGCCAGAGCAAAAAGTGCAAATGAACGCTAGCGAATTGCCCTCTATGTCTTAGTGAATTTCCAATGTCCCTGTGGATGAGATTTCTGGCGAATTGTCGCTAGCGACGGCCAATTCTTCTGGCCAAGTTCTGTGAGGTCCCCCATAGACTAAAATGGCATTTTGGCAGCTTTAAGCTGGGGAATAGTCGAATTCAAAGGATTTTTAAAGGGCCATTACTTCGAAAATTTGAATATTCAAATTTTTTTCAATTCGAATTTTGGGCTATTCTATAGTTGAAGTAGCCCAAAATTACTTTGAAATTAGAATTTTTTAAATTCAAATTTTATTTGAATTTTAATTTGACCCTTAGTAAATCAGCCCCCTAGTGTACCTGTCATCAAATCCAACTCAAATGCCTACACACCTGGTGCATCTGGCTGCAAGTCCAATATAAATGCTATATACTGAACTAAATCCAACACCTAATATACATAATCACATTAGAGTTATATAAAAAATTCAAACACTTTTGGAGCAAAAAGCCATTTTCAGGTTCAAGACTCAAAAACAAAAATATATTTAATATGCTTGCTTTACAAAATAAGTCCCATTTAAAAAAAATGCAGTCTTCAAGATAGAGATTTACTTAACCATAATAAAAATTATACCAGGGTATGGAGCGGTTATTTCAAAAATATTCAGCTACAAATAAATTTACCCTTTGCTAAAAAGACCCACTCCCCCCAATAGAAGGGGCATGCACTTGCAAAGTGTTTTTGTAATAAAAACTTTCTTTTAAAGGAAGTATACTGTATATGTTTGTTTTTGAGTCTTATTTGACTATGTGGCCCCTTTAAAGTCCAAAGTATTTAGACTTAGAATTTTGTCAAACCTCAACTTGCAAAAAGTGCATCCAAACTAAATCTTGAAATTGGTGCATCTCCAAATATACAAATAAGTCCATAGTGTGACTCACAAAACAGATGGATGTCTAGATGTTGCTTAATGAAAGGTTCCATGTGGTGGGGATTATGTAAACAAAAGTTTAGTGATATTAGTGAGTTCCAGTTCCACTGAATGAGACATTAAAGGACAATAACTAAGGTTACAGCTTGTGGCATTTGGAAAACACGAGTTTACGTAATTAAAACCAGTTGTTATTTTTGTTTCTTTCGCTAGACAATAGTCCCTGTTCTAGGATCTAGGGAATAATCAACATGAACCATCTTAGAGCTCAGTTCTTTAAATTCTTATGTAATATGAGCACATTGAGCATCAAAGCAAATATTCTGTTGTGGCCCCATTGGTTTATCAACATGTCATACATTGAAAACATGTTGATAATGCCGCTTGGCATGCCTGCATAACATTCCCCACATGTTTGGTTATGTCCTTATAACTGGAACCATTGACGGCACAGATGTTTCATTGTCGTACTGTAGAACAGCAGTGTAGGTAAAGGTGTGCAAACTTGTTTCTTATTCTGTCATAGGAATTTTTATTGTGTAAAGAACATTCTTCCTACTTCACTAGATTTTCTTTTCTTTTTTGTTTGAATAACCTTACTTCTTTCACATGACATTCAGAATACAAGCTGCAGCTATAGCAACTGTAATTTGAATGTCAAATGAAAGTAGGTTAAGGAGAAAATAGCAAGGTATGCCATTTAAAAATACACACTGCCAAAAAAAGGTGGCAGTTGTAAATAATGTTTCTTCTAAGGTGGACTGTTAGATGCTGAGCAAACTCATTATGGAAAAAAACATTATTTTGCTTTGCTGTGTTATAGCAGCAGAGCCTGCCACTCGGGGTCCGGTATTTCTTTACATAGCAACATTTTAATACTTTTTCCATATAAAGAAATCACCTTTATCAAGAATCTTTTTTTTTAAGGAATGTGTTTCCTCCAGAGATTAATTATCAGTGATCATTGTAGAGTAAACATTAGATATTCCCTTACTCCACTGCTGTTGATTGCTCCCTCATGGGAACAATTTTTTAAAATTGTAGTTTCTCTGATTGGATTCCCTAAAGGCACACTCTTTATATTTTGCAAGAGTTCCAAAGCTGAGCCACTTCAGAGACCTTCTACTGTTGCCCACCAACTGAAAGTCTTGGTATAACCGCTAGCACTGGAGATTCGAACAGGCCACACATCTGATGTTTTGATTGTTAATTGAGTGTCTTGCAGTATATGGTTTCAGAAGTTTCTTTAACTTACTCTTACTTCTTTATTAAAAATATTTTGGTGTATAAATAATGTAATTTCTTAAAAGAAAGCCAACACAAATTGAAATATTCCATCCATTCAATCCCAGGACTCCAGAAATGTTTGGAGTTCTCAAAAAAATAATCTTTTAGATGTTCCTCATCTTCAGCTGTGAGTTACTGTTCAGTGTCTTACTAAGTACTGTATGCAACAAAATCTGAAGATGTAAATGTTAAAGCTTATCTGTTAAGACAATGAAGCTGAGTGCAACTCACTAATGAACATTAAAGGAACATTAAATAGGCAAGAGCTTCACTTACAGCTATGGTGCTCTTGGCTGGAAACAAAGGTGAGGTCAAGTCATTTCTGCCCAAGTAAAGTTTGGTATGCTTAGCTAAGTGTTGATTTAACTTGTTGTTAATCCTCCAGGTGCAGAAGGATCCATCACCACTGCAGCTTCATATTCCACACAATATCCCTTTGTGCTCCATTTTAAGGAGCATTACCTGTATTTTCTCTTGTAAAGAAACATGCTGGGAATATTTATCACAGTAGAAAAGAAAATTCTACTGGTGATTTGGATTTTAAGGCTTGTTAGACAAATGTATGTAGATTGTTTTCCCTTCTTTTAGATAAATATTCCCAGAAACATTTAAATTCCTTTTGTGTGTGTGCGTGTTTGCAGTCAAAAACCTTCTGTTACTCTTTTTCTTTTCTTTCTTCTGGCTTCCCTCACTCTCCTGGCTTCGCACATTTCCTGTCCTTCCTTTTATTGTATCCTTGCACCTTTGCACTGTGACTTTCTGGGCTGGTATCCACCTTCAGTTGTTGCCTCTCATTAATACTGTGCGGGTGGCTCAGCCGTCAGTCATTAAAAGACGGATCTACCAGGTACTCTTTACTTTGCTTTTTTCTGCTTTGCATGATGTCACTTTACCTGAAAGTGCATTAACATGCATTTATTTTGACTCTGAAAGATTGTTTCTTTTGATTAATTATTTAATCTTATTAAAAAATAAGATGTGGGTGTAGGAATGCTAATGCCATAACACATTAGTAACAATGAAACTTTAAAACACAAACATAATTGCATTTGATGGTTTATTAACATTGCAAAATAAATGTGTATGCAGCCTTATACAGATTAATGTGTTTATGGAAAAACAAGCTGTTGGTATCAGTGCCCCTGCCTAACAAAAGATCTTTTCAGTATTTGGGAAATAAATAACTAGAGTAAAGGAAAACTGGAATACACAGGTCTGATAGTAGGGATATTTTGTGGTTGGATCAAAGGCAATCATATTTATCAACTGCTATAAGCTGATTGTATGAATTCTCTTCTTTTGAAAGCAAAATAGAACCATTTTGAATTAGATGTCAATGATCAGTTTAGTGTATAATATATATAAAAAGCCTGTCTCTGTATAATTTCAATATTACCTGTTTGGATTATATGGTATTAAGCAATCTGATACACTTCATAGTATAAAGAATAGAAGCATTGCTACATTGGCAATAGATGTATTGCAACGAATGTGGAAATTGAGAAATACTAGAGCTGTAATTATCTTAGTTTAAATTAAAAGTTTACCAATAAAACATGTTGCAGGTAGTATAGTATCCATTCAAGGCTTTACGCAAAGCTACTGTAAAAAAAAATAGCCAACCACTATTAGAAATGAACTTCCCCTTAACACTCCCCTGAGCACTGGGTATTAACAAATATTATAGGGGTGATGTCATGAAATTTCTGACAGTGCCCAAAGATTAGTGTAGCCAGGGTTACAGCATCGCTCCTTTGTTCAAATTATATAATGAAAATGAGCGTAATACTGTCAATGCAGGGTGAGTTAACTTGCTAATGAATGCCTGTTGCCTAGGTGCTTCATGGTTGTTTGGTACATTTGGGACTTCTATGAGGATCTAGACAATCACAGGCTTTATATTTTACTTTTTACAATGGCAGCAGAGGTAAAAAAAAAGCTTTAGGGAATTTTTATAAAATTAGGCACAAGTCAGGTTAATGTTCTCATGCTGACATGAACATTGTGTTTCCTTCTTTCCTCACACTTTTTACAAAGTTTTCCAGCCAGTTCAGCTGAAAATTACTAGTATCATGATTAATTACATTTGATATTAATAATAAGTAATATTATTGTTAATAATAATTGATAGTATTATCGTTGTGCTCTAGCAGTATATTTTTTTAATTATTAAGATTTATGAAAAAACACAGGATGTCATATTGGGTCTAAGAATAAATTATTGACTGTTGATAATCTACATATTGGGGATTTGGCCCCACTAGATCAAGCCACATAAGGAAATGTAAGAGTAACTCTAACCCCATGACAATTTACAAAATGTTAATCTCCACATGCACAAGTGATAGGTCAGACTGTTTTAAGTAGGAATGCAGACCATCTAGGAAACAACATTCATCAAAATCACTGGTTGGAGCCACAATAATTAACACCTGTTGTATGTGAAGGGGCCACACATGGAAAAAAGAAGACACTGGTTCTTATTCAATTAGGAAGCATCGTGTGAATTCAATTATGAACGGGGACATCTGAAACATTTCATTTACCTTCATTTAGCTCAGTTGTCTTTATGATTTAATGAATGCCAGCATGAACAAGTAATTACTTTTTTCCCCACTGTTGGCTAACGTTACTAAAAAGTTAGGGCTGCTGCATCTTGTTGTCTTTTTTGCCTTAATTACATGATTCTTGGTAATACACTTTAGGAAATGTAACAATTTACTTCTGTTATTTGAATGTGTAATGAAGAGAAATGGCAGTTTTCAAATGCCACCTAACTTTTTATTGAAATGAGAATCTGTTTGCCAAAGTTTTAAAAATACTCAGTGTCCATTCATTAGCACATAACGCTAGTTCATTAAAAATATATTTGCAAGTGACTTCTGATACTTTGTTATTACATTTCCTATTAGAAAGTGTGATACAACCAAGAATGTATATTGACTATTGTCTATAGTGAACACATATTAAATTGGAGTGATGCATACAAACTCAGGTTGTGTTAACTATCCTGGATCATCGACTCTGTTGAAAGATCAACAGGCATACAAGTCTTACTTTTTTTGGTTTTGTAATTTCTCTTTTCTTAACTTCAGGGTGAGCAGGGACAGACAGGAATCCAAGGACCACCTGGCCTCCCAGGTCCACCTGGACCACCAGGGCCATCAGGACCTCCGGGAGATCCAGGATTGACTGGAGTTTCTGGAACACCTGTAAGTTAAAATGAAATGTATTGTTCCTACAGTTCCTTGCAGTGTCATCCTCACATTCTGTGTTGTATTTGCAGAAACGATTATTCCCATTGCAGAAACGATTATCCCCACTGGTCAGGTTTAACCATCAGCTTTCAATTCAATTAAATGACTCCTTATAAAAGGTTTTTAACTGCACCTGTGTGTCTTTTTTCCATCAGAAATATTATTATAGTGGTGTTAATTTAGCTTTGGGTATAGGCCAGCACATAGGCCAAAGCTGGGGTGGCCATAACAGATGTTGGGAAATCCCCCTCCCAATTGAAATTTTTAAAATTCAAAAATTATGCTGTTGCATGACCACTATAAAAGCACTTCTTATTGATATCTGTAACAACTTAAGATTTCAAGACTTTATTAGAACAGAGATGCTTTGTAAGCTCAATAGATGAGTAGTGTAGGCATGTTGCGATAGCATGGTGAATGTCAATGATGCAATGACTTTGTGACCTGTGTTGCTAACACAATTTTTTGAGAGTGTGCTAACCATGGTAAAAGTAACCTTCTTATCAAAACATTGCTATCTATTTGAAAAAGTAAATAAAAGCATGTGTTGGCATTTTATCAGTGATATAGTCAAATAGGGTAAAGATTAATTTTGCCATTTTGAAATGCCAAATTGTAATACTTCAATTGCTTGGTTCTGCAGGGCAACCAGTTCTAGCATTGTCATTATGAGGCAAACCATACAGCACAAATGAAAATGAGGTGTGGGTGGAAGTGTTATATAATACTACCCAGAATAACCCTTTTGTACAGAGCCATTAGATTGTAAGCTCTTGTGAGCAGGTCCTTCTGATCCAATTTGGTTACCCTTATTTATTATTATTATTATTATTATTACTATAAGGCCCCTGTTTGTTCTAAATAAATGTGAAGAGCTGCATAGCTTGCTGGTGCTGCTGTATGTAAAAAGGTGATGTTGACTTAGCTCACCTTAAAGAAGAAAGCTAGCAATGAGAGCTGATAACATAACATGGTACATTGCAGTGAAATGTCTGCTTCCTGTCCAGTTGTGTTGCAAAGCAGTGCTGAAGAAGACTTGAAAAACAAATGGCTCATGAGTGTGCTTCAAAGACATTGTATCATTAATCTTTCCATTCAGTTATTGAATTAACCAATTATTAGAACTTTAAGAAGGATATACGAAAGTGAGTAAATGCTTCATCTTTAGTGTTTTCTCTGTCCCTGGGTTTATCAAGGCTATCGCTATCCAAACATGTGTCAGAGGCTGACACCAATGTTATTTCCTCCACTCCAGACTACTGTTAAATACCAGAGAGAGGAAGTAACACTCTGACTGTAATGATCCTGGTCTCAGCAGAAAACCAGACTAAAAAAAGACCCTTAAGCACCTTTGATGTTCCGACCCATATGTTATTCCCAGGGTGAAAAAAATAACTGCACTGAATTTTAAATGGCTGTTTCAGTAACACAGTTGTCTTTCCTCTTACAGGGAAAAGCCGGGGAACCAGGTAAACCTGGAAAGGATGGAAAAGTAAGTATATATTTGTTCCCTGTAGGTCTAATCCACAAGCCTCTAATATACTGCTGAGCACTGTAGGAGTGCCCAGAAACACTTTAAGGAAAGGAGTTGCTCACTGTGCTAAGATTCTTTACTGTAACATACACTGTAAAACTGGCAAGCCAAGTGCTATAACTGTGTCAGTTCCCTGAGACCTGATTTACTCCCTAGGTTGTGGTATAGGATATAGATGTTTAATTGTAAGTTCTTTGGGAGAGATTATTTGCCCACTTGGCCCTCAATAAAACTGCTTCATGTTACTATCAATATACTAATCCAACTACTCACTGAATGCTTCCAGCTTTAAATAACCTATGTTGCAAGATAAAATGTCAGTTCAGGATATGAGAGAATAACCAACTAGCCTATATAATAACTCTAAATGCTGTTTTTATGCAATTGATTATTTTATGCCATGATCTATTGTTCAGGCCTTAAGTATAGTGGAGCTTAGAAATGCATTATCTCATTGTTTCTGTATTGTTATGCAAGGGTTATTGTAAATAACCATAATGATTGTTTCAGCTTCAAGTCACCTGGTAGCATTTACTGGTCTTCTGCAATTTGATTAATGTAAACAAATATTTGACTGGGTGCTATCATTCAGTAGAGGAAAACACTTCTATCAGTAACACATTCTGTGTAGTTGGAAGTTCACTGTTTTAAGTACTGGCCCTCATTTACTGGGAGTGAAGAATATGGCCATTCCTAAACGAAGCACAGATTCCATTCATGTCAATATAAGAGGCATTCTATCTGTGCTTATATTAGCACCAAGCTCTTGGTAAATGAGGACCACATTCATAAGAACAGAAATGAAGAAATGCAGAATATTTTTCTGATAAAAGTAGTAACACAATGACTAAAAGTACTGATAAAAGTAGTAACACAATGACTAAAACAACAAAACAACTGTGCAGCTATCCTGAAATATATATATATATATATATATATATATATATATTGCAGGTATTTATGTAAAAAGGAGGATGGGATGACTTTGAAATTCAACCATCAAATTGAAATACTGACTTTGAATATCAAAGTCGAAGTATTTTTCAACAAATTTGGCTATCCTGCGGTCGAAGTAAAATTATTTGATCGAATGATTTTAGCGTACGATCGAACGATTTTACTTCAACTAAAAAAACTTAGAAAAATGCTCTAGAAGGTCCCCATAGGTTAACATAGGACTTCGGCAGGTTTAATATGACTTTCTCTTAGCCCCCATACAGTTTGCAATATGGAATTAGGGTGCAAACACAGCTCACAAGGGAAACCCCCAGATTTAACATGTGATCATTTGCAGGGCACAGTAAAGGGTTTCTTTTTTGTAAAGGTATTGTTGTTTATCTCACAGCGTTATCCAGTGGTATTAGTGCCAGTAATTTCAGATGCCTAACTGTATCTTTATCACCAACAGGGCTTACCTGGACCTCCAGGACCTAAGGTAGGTAATAATTACACACACACACACACACACACATATATATATATATTTAGATTTATATAAGCACACGAGCAATTGTACACAAACACATATGAACACACAAAAGTAAATACACACAAACCTCAAGTTATGTATTGGGATGAAGGAACACACAACTAAAGTATGAGCATCAAGTTTGTGATAGTATCTCCTTGGCAAGTGAGTACAAGCTATTATCAGTATTAATATGCTACAATTGTCGACATTACAGCAGACATTCGTTTGAGGCTGGAGTTTACTGGCTGATTGGCAAATTCAGCTGTTATAAATAACTTCATGTGAACAAAGTAACCAATCACCATAAGCCAAGAACTGCCATTCAAATAGGGGCTTATTTAATTTAAGCATGAAAGATTGTTGTTGCCCCTGATTTGCACAGCAAATACATGTGAACAAAATGGTTTTAATTCTTACACAGGAAAATAAAAAGGGCCTGCAGAACTATAGAACAGTATGTTGGTTGCACCAAAATTTGTGTCCAAGTGCTGTGTGTGGTGGCATCTTGTATTTTCGTATACAACAGTAATTGAAATAAGTCACATAATAATTGTAAACAAGGTCTTTGGTCATAAAACTGTAGTTAGGACTTTTATATAAAATAGCATGCCAGGAAAGTTTATTTATAGTTGTTGGATGAATAGATACTATAAATGTCAAAAAAGATAGTTTCTCTTTATGGTGTTATTGATTCTTTAATTAACCAGACATTACATTTCTTTTAAAATGTAATTTTTTCATTCATTGGAAATTCAACAGTAACTTGAGCCTTTGGACATCCCATTGTAGAGTTCCACAGTGTTCACCTGCCAACTGAGATCTTAGCTAGAGATGAGTACATTTATACAAATCTGTTTCTTTAGTCTGCAAACAGATTACTTAAAAATGTTGACTTTGTTGAATTTCTGGATTTTTTAAACTGTTTTTAAAATTATGCATTAAATTCATAGAAATTTAGTTCTCCAGAAATGGTAACTGCCACTGCCACTAGCCACTAGAAAAGCGAATACAACACAATGAAATTAAACAGTTTAAGTTCAACTAAAAGAGATTGGTTGTGTCTTTTGTAGGGAGAGTCAGGAGCATCAGGCAGCCCAGGAAAAAAGGTAAAAACAACAAATACTTATTGTATTGTGTTTTATATATCATACATATTTACTTTCCTTTATATATAAATGCATGTCATTGTTTAAGGTTAACCATTATCTAAAGGAATCCATATTGTTCTTTCACAGTGGTTTCTCTTTATAAAACTAGAGGTGATCTTTAAAGGGGTTGATGACTTTTCCATTAACATTTAATATGATGTAGAGAGTGATATTCTGAGACAATTTGTCATTAGTTTTCATTTTTTATTATTTGCTGTTTTTGAGTTATTTAGCTTTTTATTCATCAGCTCTCCAGCTTGTAATTTTAACATATGTGTTGCTAGGGTCCAAATTCCCATAGCTACCATACATTGATTGGAACAAGAGACTGGAATATGAATATAAGAGAGGGCCTGAATAGAAAGATGAGTTATAAAAATATCAATAACAATAGAATTTGTTTTTTAGATAGGGGTCAGTGAACCCTGGAAAGAGTCACAAGAAGGCAAATGATTAAAAACTATAAATAAATATAAAATGAAGACCAATTGAAAGGTTACTGACTTGTCCATGCTATAACATACTAACATACTAAAAGTTAACTTAAAGGTGAACTGCACTTTTAATTTACTATTGAATGTTGCAGTTTGAAGAAGGGGCATAAAGTTGTTCTGAAACATCAGCTCCCATAACTTTAGTAATTAAATATTGACTGTGTGTCGTGGGATTTGTTGTATGATTCATTTGGGAATATAGTTGACCCCAGTAATGAAACAGAATTTACTGGACATATTGGCACTAGTGATGGGCGAATCTCCCGAGATTCGCTTCGCCGAAAAATTAGTGAATTAGCGCGACTCGTTTTTCTAGTGAATTTTCGCTAAGCAAAATTTCGCTGGCGATTCGCGAATTTATTCACCAGCGGCGAATCGCGGGAATTCGCCCCTGGCGAATAAATTCGCCCATCACTAATTGGCACATCTACAAGTCACACTCAGATACCATTTGAAATACAGTATCAGGAGACATTAATACCATGGATAAATACTGTGTCACTGATGTGGTTTTTTTTTTTCTGGCTACAATTAAAGTTCTTATACCAGTACCACTTCTGAGCAGGTGTACAGGGAAATGTAGAAGTGAGAGGTTGTGGAGGTGGTGGGCAGTCCAACAAATCAAACAACAACTTGGTTGGCTATTGAACACTTAAAAGTTTCAGTTAGAGCATCATCCCTCTTCATACTTAGTTCTATGATATTAGCCACCAATTTGATCCTGTTGTTTAGTAGGAAGTGCATTTAATACTGTCCTCTTAATGAAATCTTAGGGGGTTACTTACTAAAACTTGAGTTTATATCAGTTTTTTATTAAGTCAAAGTTGACTAAACTCCCATTCATGATTTGAACTCATTAATCAATAATTGTTCTTAAAAAAAAAAATCAAGCCTCAAGTGTCAATTCAAATCGTATGATTGATGTTCTGATTACGCTATCTGATTATCAGATGCAAACCCCGACTTTATTGGATAATCCAGCACAGATCACAATGTCAAGAAACTATTTCATGGACATCTGTCATTGACTTTTTTATGACCTTGACAGGTTTGAGATGGAGTATTTTCAGATTCGGATTTTTGAGGTATAATAAAGCTCTAAAAACTCGACCGGATAAATTTGAGGTTTAATAAAAGGGGCCCTAAAAGGTTTTTGAGTGGTACTTGCTTTCAATTACATAACAAGACAATTATAAAGAGATCCATAATGTCTATATGACATTGCATATACCTTTAGATGGGATTCTGTTACCTTATTTTTTTTTTGTTTGATTATTTTATCTGAATGTGCATCTTTGTGATTGCTTTTGCTTCTTAGAATTTTGCTGTCTTGTTTTTCTTAAAAAATTGCAAGGAACATTCGAGATGGCTAGGAATAGGAAAAAAAAACAGTTGAGGCATACTTGACCTTCCTTTGGCCCAGTCATTTTTGGCATCAAAGTCAATGGTTGACATTATGGCATGGCTTCTAGGCTGTTGCATTACCCTTAGATCAATTGGCTAGACATCTGTGCAATTGTCCACATGAGGCTGGTAAAGTTGTGTTGTTGTGACTGTCCTACAGGTTATTTGGTTACATGACTCCTCCAGATCCAGGCCTCCCCAATCAGTCAGTTGTCAACTAGGTTTCTATTTTTCTAGGTTTGACTGGGGCTTGCCTGTATGCCCTGAACACTGGTGTGTACCTGTTTTTAATTGACAGTCCTGGTGAAAGAAAATCTTGCCCAGGAATATCAGTTTCTGCAAATAGGTAGTACAGTGGTAAATAAAGTGAGCTTGTGAACAGTCATGTTCCTAAAATATATGACATTCTCAATAATTGACTGCTCACATGCTTCCTTCTTTTTGTCAGCAAACTGTACTTTGATAAGACAGAGTGGATTATGCGAAATAAATTGGAACTTCACTTTAGTCAAATGGAGTGTGTGAGCAGTAAATTGTAATGGCCTGGGCAGTCCAAACAGACTGTTCATCTTACTTATAAAAAAACTACAAATACCAATGAAACATAATATAGATTTATAATCTAATATACATTTAAGCAATTTAAGCGAGACTGTGTTTAATGTTTGGGTCCAGTTTCATTTAATATTGTACCATTTAATCCTGGGGTCACTGGGACTTTTAGGGGCCTATTTATTAAACTTCAGAACTTTTCTGGATGAGTTTTTAATGGGGAAAACTTGAATATTTAGAGGGAAAAAAAAGTTTTTTTAGTGATTTATTTTACCCCAAAGCTGCTGAAAATCCAAATCCAAAAATACACAATTTCATACCTGGCATGGTCATGTAGAAGTCAATGGCAGATGAAGTCCATGAAGATGTTTCTTGACATTGTGATCTGTGCTGGTTGATGTCCGATAAACCGATAAATTTGAGTTTTCGGGGGGGTTAGCTATACGATTTTGTTGCAATGTTTTTTGGCACCTATTTTTTAGAAGAATTATTGATAAATGAGTTTAAGTTGTGGATTCAAGTTTTAGTAAATGCCCCTTTTAATGTTGAGGGTGTCATTTTGTAGCTGAAGTCACTGTAGCACTTGCAGACTGGACAGATCATGTACAAAACATAAAGAGAGCGCAGATACAAAAGTTACTTTGGCC
The DNA here is from genome assembly GCA_024363595.1 of Xenopus borealis. Lineage (NCBI taxonomy): Eukaryota > Metazoa > Chordata > Amphibia > Anura > Pipidae > Xenopus > Xenopus borealis. The sequence continues at coordinate 43,649,548 of CM044443.1, forward strand.
CATGTACATTTTCAGCATTTGTTTCTCCTTGCCATGATTTGACTCCCTCTTTTTCCATTTCAAAATAATGGGAGCTCTAAATGTAGTGATCTACCAAAATATGCTATAGAGTTGACTGAGAAGTAACAAAGGGGTTAATATGAATATATAAGTGAAGTCATTTGTTTTCTTGTGCCTTCAAGTATACAAGGCTTATAATACTTTTCATTTACACATTAAAGTTTATCAATGCCATTTTCTGTGGTTTGATTTATTGTCTTGTGCTCATTAGCCAGCCATGCGTGTAGTTTATCTTCCTTTCTATTTGAAGTTGTGATTGCCAAATGGCATCGGCACAATGAAGTGGAAAATAATTCCTGCATGTGACCTTGTTATGCTGACTTTTGCTTATAAACATTAGCAAACTGCAAATTAAATGCAAAAGTATCAGGATTGTTTGTATTAAGCCAAATGATTTTTGCCAGATACTGCTTTTAAGCTTAGTGAATCAGACACTTCATTAAACTCATTACACATATGGTATCTTCTTGTATCATCATATGAAAATGAGAGAACATAAAGAAAACCACCACAATATAACTCTCACTGTGGAGCATCGCTAGCGTTACTTCAGCAAGCAAAGTGATGTTGCGCTAGCATTGCTTAATTTGCATGCGGTGGGAAGTTAAAGTTCAATGGACGTATATGTTGCAGCAAATACTTTACATTACACAAGCCAAGGAAAAAAAGAAATAGAGTTGTTATATTGCTGTACACATGTGCCCACTGTATAGTTTATGTTCCATATATTAGAAAATGTAGGGGGTAAGCCGGGTATCCTGAAAAAAATCGATCTTTTGCAGCCTGTAAATATATAAAGACGCTAGCATTTTTTGGGACTTTTTTCAGCTATTTTTTGACAAACTCCTATCTACTCTATTGCACTTCCTCTGGTCTGAGGTGGTGAAGGCAAGTCTGGTTCAAGAGGTACTACTAGCAAAGTACTACTAGAGTCTATCTCCTTCGCTAGCGAAGTTACGCCAGAGACCGTTAGTAAATTTCTCGAAGTGCTGAAATTACATCATGCTGACGAATTTTCACCAGCGTTGGTCATTTCGCCCTTTAGTAAATTTGCCCCATAGGCGGGAAGGAGATCCCTGCTCCTTAGAGCTTACAATCTAAGGCAACATTCAGGAACAAATAGAGAGTAGAGGTGTTGCTACAGATGCAGTCACTTGGATTTGTAAGTTAAATGCGTCGTGACTCAGGGCTAATTGAAGAAACTGTGTTATCTAAAGTTATCTTAACTCATTTAATGCATTTAACCTTTTCATTAGCATACCAAAGCACCATTGTTTTCAATGGTGAACTCTTTAATTGGATGGGATGCTGTGACACAATATTCTGTGCTAAGTGAGATAAATGAGATAGATGAGTTAAGTCACGACGCATTTAACACACAAATCCAAGTGACTGCATCTGTATGTACTTTTCTGGTCTGGACTGGTTTGGCAGTGGCATTAACATGATCTGAGAATGATAGGGAAGTGTTGAAGAACAACCCCAAGGCAGCATAATGAATCAACAGAGTTAGGCATCTGTTTACTAAAGCACAGTAAAAAATATGCACACAAATTATAGACAAAATTATTGCAGAAATGTTTGAACCAGTTTACTAACCTGCGGTTTACATTATTATACATACATGATTTTTTATTATTGCTAGCATCACAATTGTTGTTTGCATTTCTGTACTCCAGTCTTTAAGCATGGGTCTCTGTGATTTTTCTCTCTCTTTCATTTCTACTCCTTGATAGGGGGAGGTGGGTGAATCTGGCTTACTGGGGGCGCCTGGACTTCCAGGACCTGCAGGTGCAAAGGTAGTAATCAAAGCAAGTGTACTTATAACTCCATTTTCCAGAGTATTCCACGGACTTCCTGAAAGTGCAATAAACCTCTGTTTTTCTTTTTGGACAAAGATGAAATAGCTATTTTCCTCAAAATCTAAGTAGTGTTCATGTAGTAGTAGCTATCTTCTTTCATTTATAAAGCAGATAATGTCATTCGGATAATTATGGTAATTTTGCCTTTCTTATATTTTATACTGTAACTCTACTCCTGCTGTTAGTACAGGATAACACAGTTATATGACCAACCCATATTTATCAGCCAGGAGTTAAATCAACAGTATAAAGTAAACATCATAAAATGATTTGTACGTGTGTTTAATTATTAAAGGGGCTCAGTGCTGAACAGATTTCTATACTATGGAGGGAAATTCACAAAAGTGTCACTAAGAACATAGTTCTTTAAAGGGTTGTTCACCTTTAAATGAAATATTAAAAATTACTAAAAAATTAATATATATCTAATTTTTTTTTTTAAATAAAAGCAAACTAGTCAAACAAAGTCAAATTTACTCACATCCATCATAAAAGTTGATGCAGGAAAAGTCTTGAAATAATTGTGCAACAATTCGAATCATACAACTTTTTTTAAATTGATGCCAGAATCATACAATTGTTACGAGTTGTCACCCGAAACCCCTGACTTTTTCGGATTATAGTACGAAAACCAGCATAAATCATGATGTAGAAGAAATATCTTCTAATTGTAAAAGGGACATCTGCCATTGAATTTTTTGTGACCTCGACAGGTTTTAGCTGGAGTATTATTGGATTCTCATTTTTAGCAGCTTTGGTGGTATAATAAATCTCTAAAGATTCAAGTTTTTTCCCTCTAATATTTGAGTTTCCCCCACAAAAAAACTTAGTGTGATGTAGAGAATGATATTCTGTGACAATTTGCAATTGGTTTTCATTTTTATTATTATTTTTATTTGTGGTTTTGAAGTTATTTAGTTTTTTTAGCAGCTCTCCAATTTGCAGTTTCAGCAGTTTGGTTGCTAGGGTACAGATTTCACTAGCAACCATGCATTGATTTGAATGAGAGACTGGAATATGAATAGAAGAGTATTTGAGTAGAAAGATGAGTAATAAAAAATAGCAGTCAGTGACCCTCATTTGAAAACTGGAAAAAGTCAGAAGAAGAAGGCAAATAATTCAAAAACTATAAAAAAAGAAATAATGAATTTTGACCAAGGATATATATATGTAAATATGTATATTTATCCTCATATACACGTGTACATAAGTATTCCTGGTTATAAGTGTTCTTTAACAAAAGGGATAGTTCAATCAAAATATACATTTATTTACAAAAGCTATTGACACATATCTACAGAAACAATACACATAAAACAATTTACACTACATATAATGTATAACAAATATTTACAAGGATAATTACAGATATGAATATGTTGGATCTAAAGCCACTGCCTCCCTGATACTCATCCTTCTATTTGGTCTGGCATCTGTATCCTCACTCCAGGAACTCCCAGTACTCTCTGCCTAACTTAGCCTATTGTAATAACTAAAAGACTGTTCATAGGTACATGTGTCAGGTTCTGAAAAGGCAGTTTGGAGAAAGGAAGGACTGGATTCTCAGCTGCTCTTGGACAAAGGGGAGGGGACTGTGTGGAACTGTGTGCTAAATAGTATGTGTTTAAAGGCGGTCATTGCTGTGTCCTGATACTAAGATATAAATCATATAGCATTCTTAAATACAACACACAATATATACATAAAATATATCCTTGTTTTATTTAATTAAGATATGACACAAGCAAGTCTCCTTAAGGTAACAATGAAGACCATATGAAAAGTTGCTTAGAATTGGTCATTCTATAACATACTAAAAGTTAATATAAAGGTTGTAATGACTTCCAACTTTAAAAAGTTTCTTATATAGAGTAAAAAAAGGAAAACTGAACCTGGTTTTCACAAGCAACTACATGCAAAATTAAGCCTTCTGAAATCAGAAGGTATTTATTTGTCTCATGCCATACACATAGCACTGCCTAGATACCAAAAATGAGAGTTTTAATTCTCCCATAAGGCATCATGGGCGGAGACATGCAAAAAAAACTGTGAAAATGTTGTTAGTGCTCCAAAAAAATGTCTACAGACTTAAGCTAATTTAACTTATCAACATTTTTCCATGATATTTTCAATATGGTAGAGATATTTTGGTGAAAAAAATGTCTGGAAAAATGTTGCGGGTATGGGAAATTCTCAAAAAGGTTGTACATATAACACAATAATAGCTACGCCTACATTTAAATCCATTTTTTGAAAACTATCAAGAGAGGCAGAAAAATTATAGAAAACTAGTCTATGAATAAGTTGTTGCAAATTTTATACTTTTCTTCCTTTACCAGCATTTTGTGAATTCTCCCCATGTAACCCTTTACGAGTACATGTAATGGAAAATCTAATTGAAGTACAAACTACTGTGTTACATTGAAGGGACATCAGTGTAGAATATAGAGCTGTCAAGTCTCAGCATTTGACTGGCTGTTCAATTAAAGAGGTGAGAGGAGTGGCAACACCCCATTATGGTATAGAATATATCGTCACAGTACATAATGGCCCAGATTCAATTCAGTGAGAAAAAGTTGTCTCACGGTTTATCATGAGAAATGTCATTGATGATATTCAAATTAAGGAGAAAAAACTTGATAGGGCATAACAAATGGTGATCAATTAACCACTGTCAAGCAAACTGAAGAAATTACATGTCTGAATAGTTAGGACATATGCACATAGCTTGATAGAAATTATTTTCATAGTTTGATATTTTGTTGTTTGATTTTTCACTCTTGACAGTTTTTGTTTTTCTTTCTGCTCTTTTGTCTATGGTCTGTTTCATTCTCCCTTTTTGGATGCTGAACAGGGTGATAAAGGAGAAACAGGACTGAAGGTAGGCTTAATAATATACTGTTGTATTTTCATACAATTACATGTGGCTATAAGAATATAACAATTGTTGGGTGGGTTCCATGCAGCCCAATCTTCCCATTCAGCCTTGGCCTTGAGAATCATTTGGAAATTTCTCACCACCCATTGACACAGATTATCTGTGGAGACTTTTCTCTCCATACTCGGGTTTACTAAAGTGCTAGAAATAAACAGACATATTTGACATAAGTGCCATGTAGCACCTGTTTTGTAGCTGACTGCAAATTTACCAGCATGTTTTTGGCACTGGATATCTTGCCAAGTATATTTATTTTTCCAGCCATTTTTGTGCTATTTTTAATTTATGCTACCTGAGGTGGAGTAGTGGAATTTTTTGTACCTCAGCAAACATGGAAATGTGTGCTTGGTAGCACATTGGTTGGCTTATAGTGACAACAAAATAGAAAATAAGCAAAATAGTCAAATAAAATTTTTGAGACTTTTCTGGTATCATCTTCTTTTTGCACTTGCAGACCTCCTTCAAAACCAAACATTAACAATCTGGAGTCACAAGTTCAAATATTCTACAGTGGAATTATTAAAAAAACAACAATTCTAAGTATGTCAATCAAAAAATTTAGTGGTGACCTTGTTAATTGGGGTTACCTTAATTAGCTGGGGCAAAAAGCAGGAAGGTTGATTTTGTTTGTTACAGCTTTTTAATGACGGATGATTAATGGAAGAAACACAGATGCTTCTCTCCTTTGGCTCTACAACAGGATGCTTCAGTTGGACATTTAGAGGGTCACTTCTTCTGTCTGTAGCATTGTAGAAAGCTCAGCACTAGGGCAATAGGATTTGGAAGCAGACACCCTGTAGCCGACTTCCTGGATTACGGAACATATTGTTTTCTTTTAAGAACTAAACTATTAACAAAGGACAGGAAGGCAGTTTCTAAAAAGTTCTGGTCTGGGCCCACCATTTACAGTATTAAATCTGAAAAACCTTGCCAAAAGGAAATCAGTAACTGGACTAAGAGGTGGACATTAGGCCATGTTTCTTTAACCCACAGTCATCTTCACATCTATTATTAAATGTCAGAGCAAGTCACACTTCATCCTTCCCATTGTTAGGGTTCACTACTGATTTAACTAATGATCTTACATTTATTACACATTCAGGGAAATGGGTTAGAAGAAGCAGACAGAATTACACCTTTTAGCAACTTTTACACCTTTACAGGCCTCCTGTGCTGCTCACCTATGTACATTTACCCTTTAACAATTTACAGATGGAATTAATAGAGATACAAAGTCTAACTAAAGCACATACAGTGTTTTTATCCTGGTGGAAAAAAGCCCATCTGCCTTTTATCTGCTGAATATGTGAAGTGATAGGAATGGAAATCACTATTCGCAACAGACATATTAAATCATGATTCCTAAAGAATATCTAAACCTGTCTTCATTTACATATTTTCCCTCACAGTTTCATGCATTTCCCCCAGAATTTTACCAATTGTCTGTACCAATTGCTGGTGCCAAGATTGTTTTCCAAAACATGTGCCTCATTGTTTGAATATTTGCTTCTTTACCAGTATTTAAAAGAAATGCACACAAGAATGTGCAACTTGTATTCCTGTGGTAAAATTGTGGAGCCCAAATACAAAAAAATGAATTCAAGTAAAACAATTTAGTTATATTTTCAGCTGCTGCTTTCTTAATAATAGCACTATAATATATAATATATATTATTATATAATTTATAATATAATTTATAATATAATAACAAAATAATAGCACTGTGTATATAAAATTTAGAATGCATCACACGCTTACTGATTTTTATCTCTCACGTCCATTTTAATGAATGTAAATCCTCTGATCCCCTGAGTTATTGGTGTATATATAGACCAATAGATAACGTCGCCTTTATTCATGTCACCCTAAATATCATGGCCTTAAAAAAATCAACTTAGCCAGGAAAAGCAGGCACCATTACAGAGAGAACACCAGATGCTGTCTAAAGGAGCTCAGGCAAGAGTTTAAAAAAAAAAAAAACTGGTTATATTACCAACTAATTCAGGACGTCCGAACCATGCATGATTAGAGGCAGGTTTCAGGTTTCTCTTTTAAAGCCTGGAAGCATATTAAAACTGCTCAAAGCCCTACGGGTCATGGACTTCTAGCTGAGGGTAATTCAGCCTGCAGGTGTAGGACTTATGATGATGTATATGTAAATACAATAGAAATCTAAAAGAATCATATTGCCCTCTGCTGTGTGATGAATGTAATTAAATTTGTACAAGAAGATGGTCAAAATCTCTTAACTGCGGTCACAGTGGCCCCCACACATGTTAGTTCTTTGATAGAAGGCATTTTCAGAACAAGGGAGATTGATGTTTAGGCAGACTATAAATGGGTCATTTACAAAGGGTGCAAGCAGCAAAAAATACATGCAAAACTGCCTTGAGCACTGCAATGAATTATACTGAGACCTACACAAGCCCCATGAAGATTTTTCTGCCTGTGGTCAGCTGTATTTATGAGGGCAGTGGGTAGAGGCATATAGGCACCCCCAGTCCTGTCCCCTTCTTGTCTTTGTGTGCATCACAGTACTCCTGCCATATATGCAGTATGGTTAAGGCTTCCTTGAGCCTCTCTGTACCTAGTGCCAATTTTTCAATCCTCTGCTAGTTGCAGAGTATAGCTGAATCTCAAACAAAGTGCTCTTTGCATGAGCACCAAAGATGAACATATGTATTGATTTATAGTTAATAAGTCTGTGTAAGTGAAACACGTGGTGGTAGCCCTAAAATCTTTACAGTGTGGCCTATCACAGAGAAATACTAGCTTGTCCCTGTGATATTTTGCAAGCCAAAACTATGTTTGATAGCAAGGCATGATTAGTTTGGAAAATATAAGCCTTTATAAGGCTTTAGAGTCTAGCATGGGGTACACAACTCAACTCCTTGTAAAACAATCCTTTGTTGATCAGGCCTATAAAAAAAACATGTGCATATATATACTATATATATATATATATATATATATTGAAGATTTTTAGTCTGTACATATTTAGACACTTTGATTACACACTTTATAGTTTGTACCACTGCACCGTATAGGTAATAAAGCTCATTTCTGGAAGTAACCAAAAAATCTAAATCGCCTTCAAGCAAGTCTTTAAAAAAATATTGTAAAAAATATTTTACAATGAAAATTTACATTGCAGGAACAAACAATGCTTAAAAAAAACATACAAATGCAATTTACAAGCTTTAAACACTGTCTTTATTTCCACATGGTCAAATTTGCATGCAAATATAATATATAATCATACATTGCCTGTAACAGCAATATTATTGCTGTTATAATATTACTGTCATATTAGCAAAATATTTCCATGCAAACATTGACCTTGTGAAATTGAGACACAAGACATGGACACTGGAAATCTTATACTAATACAATTCTTCTTTAACCTTCTCTCTGGCACAAAGATTTATTCTATCCCTATCTCTTTCTATCTCATTTCCTACTCCAGGGGGAAAGAGGCATGCCTGGAATGCCTGGAAAACATGGAACTAAGGTATCCAGCATGGAATGGAGCATACCTTTGAGTACTAATCTACATGTAGGCTGTTCTTACAAAATGTGCTTTCTTTCTTTCTTTAATTCTATAATATCCCACATCCTGATTATTTCTACCTTCATATAACTTACATCTTTCATTCATGTGTACTGGTCATAACACAATACCAGTAGTTACTAAGAGCACTTACCTTCTTCCCACAACCCTCCTTGGCTCTGTAACCCTGATTTACATCTTGTGTCCTTTTTTCTTTAGCTTTACCTCTGATTTCTGTATCTGAAAGTTGAGAGGTATGACCCTACCTTTCCTTAACTTTATCATCTTTCAGCTTTACCATCCTTCATTCTCTTCTCTAGGGAAGACAAAACTGTGGAACTCCTGCAGTTGTAATCTAGACTTTCCGGCATCTGTTGTGAGCCTACACCAGCTGGACTGCCACAGCTTTGGCCTCATTGCTATTCTCCATATTTATAAATCATTCTTATTCTTCCTATTCTTCTTTCATTATTTCCATTAACCGACCCAATATAAAAGTCAACTAATAAGTTCTGTACCATCTATAAACTCATAACAGTACTGCACTTACCCACTTGCATCATAAAAATCCATTGTGAGCTTTTGTGTTGTTTTGATATTACATGCCATGTTATTCAGTAACTATTCTCTTAATTGGAGGAAACAAGATTGGTACTGTTCTTTCCAATAGTCTATAATAATGTATGCAAGGAAAAACAATGACAAAAAGTGCTAAAAATGTAAGTTGCCTTTGGTAACATTCTGCTCTTAAATCTTCATATACCATAAAATTAAGCATTCAAATATGGAAGTGAATAAAAATGTCTTATATAAAAATAATGGATGGGGGGTTGGTTCGTTAATCAGCTCTAAAATTGATTTCTTATGTTCTGGGAACCTGCCTAGTACAAATCTGGCTGCTAACAATCTCTTGTAATGTCTTTTGGAACTGGGAGGTCATGATGTATTAAAAAAAGTGTTTAACCTATCATAAAGTTATAATGTAAATATTACTGCTCTTATTTGAGCTTTACTTTGAATTTTCTTGTACCCAAGACATATTTTGTGACTTTGATGGTATATTTTGGCTACTGTTAGAGACATGTGCATGTTTTCCTGGATTGAATTATGTGAGCAGAGAGTAAAAAGGGATCGATGTGTATTTTTTTCCCAACTTCAGTAACTATTTTACTTTGTGCGGAGGTTTTATATTTCTGAAGTCAGACTTAGAAACCCTGAAAAGTAATATCTTTCTTTTTTTTCCCTTCTGTTTATACTGATAAACTCTTTTACTGATAACTGTTTCCCATATCAATTTCCTTTCTCTTAAATATAAGTCTATCCAGGGTATGGATATTACCCTAAGAGGCCAAATACTATCACATATAAGTTATTTTTTTATGGAATTGGTTAAAAAAGTGTGTTAACTATCACAGACAAGCTGATTTATTTCCTGGAATGGATTAAAACAGTTAAATTTAACAGATTTGTGGAATGGGCAAAACATGACTCCACATGTTTCTCTAAAACCTGTGGTTCATTTTAGAATATAATCTATTTAAGGTCTTCAACCAAATCTCATCTAGAATAAATCAAACAAATATACAACAAATTGTTCTCTCAGATCATGTCCCAGTGTGGTTTACTATTCAAAATCAGAATTGTATTTCATGTAACAGAAACTGAACCCATTACCAAATTCTGCTCACTGTAATTCTATCTAGAACAAATCTGGTTAACATTACAAAAAACATAATGTTCCCCATAAGTCTTAAACCCCCTCCCGGAACTCTTTTGGAACCTTGCTAAATCGATTTTCCACGAGTAAATAATATGTAAAGTGGCATACCATAGAAAACAACATGTATATTTAAGTTTTATCAAAGTTTAACAATAGCCTGATTTACAGAAATAAAGAAACATGCCAGGTATAATAAAATGTAGTCTGACTTATTTAAAATAATGGTCAAGTTTCATCATAATAATAAAATAATCAGCAAATGTTTACTAATTCTAAAAACTCTTTATTATGCATTTCTTCATGTTAAAACTCATCTACTGTATATGGCAACAGTTCAAAATGATTATTCAAAATACACATTCACTCGCTGGCACAAAGCAAGGAAGTAGAATTGTATATCAAAAAATCAATGAGAGCAGAAGAAGAGAAAGCAATTAAAGCCCTCAGATAAAAAAAGGCAATAAGCTAGAGCTACATATAACTTCTGTGTTCATTAGAGCACTAGGGAGCTACTCTAAAGACTGTCATCCTTGTTAACAACTCTCTGCTACGATTTATCCTACAGAATCTAGACCCCGACTCCAGATTTTCATTATGAAAACTGAACTCATAAAAGTGTATTTATCTAGATATTTGGACATCTCTATAGTATTTCTATAGAATTATATTGTACATGAGATAAAAAAGCTCAGCTGTTTCTCCAAATTAAACCTGCCTAACTTATAACTGATCATGAGAAAATACCCCATCTGAAGACTTAGATTGGCTTTTCTGCCCTGGAGTATAATCCACTGTAGAAACTGGGCCAGGTGATTTGTAAAGGGGAATAATAACTCTTTCCTAATGTAAGTTTTTACTCCTTTTGGTACAGGGCAATACCTTGCTGGTCCTTCCTGCTGCTAACTGGAATTGCTTGCTGTCAAGTTTATTTTCCACAGCTACCTCTAGGTCATTCCCTGTGACAGACATAGGCTACTTATTTCTATTACCCTCAATTAGTTTTCAACTGTTAGATCCCCTGCCACCTGCTCAATTGCCAATTTGGAGCATTAGCATTTGGAGTGGAGGTGACATTGCCAGAGCTTCAGTTCTCTTGTAAAGGTATAAGTAGCCTACATTTTTGGAAATACAAACCTTAAATGGAAGCCACTTAGAATACCATGTTGTCAAGAGCCCCAACAAGGATGCCACATCCTGGATGGATTAGTTTGTTCTTCATAGTTGTGAGTCATCTGCAAAAACTTTGCTTTCCTCCAAGACATTAATAAGTAAATATAATGCAGAACACTGCAGCATACCATTTTTCCCTATTCTAATCATAAAATACACCAATGTCAGTTTTGCTCTCTGTTCAAACTTTTAGCTAATTATTACATTTTTCTTCATCATCTCATACATAATTACCCCATTTACAAGGGTGTGCAGTTCAATAGCAGGCCTAAAATTCAACTGAACTATCAAGTTCCTAAGTTCTGAACTTTTCTTATGCCGTTCTTCAATTGAAGAGTAGGCTTCTGTGGTTTCTTGTGTTAACTTATTTCAGATGGACGTAAGCTAAGGCAAGCATTACCGTAGCTCATCTTCATATATATAAATTCAAATTTGCAGAGCCGCAATACCCTATGCACAAAATATGCCATAACTTCATAGTTATAGAATAGCCCTGTCCTTATCAACGGCCATAGGGCCTGACCCTGTGGTGGCTTGTATACCTTTTCTTAATTGACCCTTGCAAACTTCTGATCTAACTTGTCACAATGTCGGAGTATTTGTTGCTATCATGTGCTTGTGCGAAGCATGGCATTCATTTGCATGCCCTTCTCTCTGCAGTGGGTTTAAATTCTAATTGAGACTGGAGAACCTTTCGAGACATGAAAGGTCCTACAATAAACAAGGGCAGTGTCATGATGTGTTTCTTTAGTTCAGCTGTCAGATTCCAGGAGACAAGTACATAGTAAGCAAGTCAAATGTGTTTCTTATTTACCCTTTAACAGGTTTACCATGGAACAGCTGTCACTGGGATTAGGGTCAATTGTTTGTTTAGAGTCTAAGGGACACATTTGCTAAGGGTCAAAGTGAATTTTTGAATAAAATTTGAATCTTTAAAATTCGTATATTGAAGTTATTTTGGGCTACTTCGACTATCAAAAAGCCGACAATTCGATTCAAATTGAAAAAATGTCTAATTTTTTTTTTTTAAATCGTTCGAAACGTTTGATTTGAATAATGTGATCGAACGATTCGAACTCATTGGAAACTGACCTATTCGATCGAAATAGGTAAATTTTCGATCGAAAATGGCCCCCCAAAAAATTTGATGGGTGAATTTCAAATTTTTTTTTATTCGAAATTTGTCCAATAGTGAATCTGCCCCTAAGAGATACACATTTTAAAAAAGTTATTTCTTCAGTTTTGAGTTTTCAAAGTAGGTTGTTTACAACTGAAAAAGCAAGGAAAAGCAAAATAATATATAAACACTAATATAAACATGAATTTATACTGTACAGAGTGTTTACTGAAACTTTATTTTACTTTGTCCATTGAGACTGGCAGATCTTATTAGACAAAGATAAGATTAGTCAGATTTGTTTATTATTATGGAAGCTACTATGATGTTGCTGTGTTGAAGTTTTTAACAACAGACTCCAATTTAACCAATTAACTGCCTCAGAACAAACTATTGTGTTGGTTGTCAGTGCCTGCCACGTGCCATACATTCGGTGTTTGCACATCCCATTCCCTGCTATGGGCAGCAAAAAGGTCTGTTTGTTTTGGTGGTATTTGACATAATATGGTTATTCTTTTATATACTTGTGTAGTGTGGCTATTACAACTGTTTAATCCAGCTGTGTTTGTTTTGCATAGTGAATACTTTTAAAGGCAACATTAAATTACTTTTAGCATGATGTATTATAGGTCAGGAGTTCATAGCTCTTTAAATCAATATCCTGATATACTGTAGGGTCACCTTGCTGCTTACTTCGGCTCTAAAAACCAGTTGAATTCAGTGAAATCAACACAATATACAATGCATAGATAACAGTAATAAAAATAAATTATGTAATTAATTCAGAGAAGATCTTGGGTCAGAAAAGACGTCTAGACTTAATCAGGGTCACATACAAAAACAACAAGACATCTTTTATTTCTTAACAAATTTTTTGCAATTCATTTTTAGTATTTGATATTTTTCTTCATCCTTTATGTTTAAAATATCAATGTTATTGTTGTTTGCTGGTTGCTGGGATCACTGTCTGTATCTACCAGATAGCATTTTACATTTCATGCTGGCATGAGTTAGCATTATTTTTTGGAAAAGTACAATGTCATATATGCACACACATACACGTATACCAACTAATGTTGTGTCCATCTGTTTGCTTCATATGTCTGGGCAATTGCATAAAATGAAAGCCACATGTTAAGAACAATTCTGTACTATCTCAGATGCAGAATGAAGTCCTGTTAGATTTCAGCTTGTCACAGAGAAATTGTAGGACCTCAAGCCATCTTTATGAAAGTGATCACATATTCCTTTGATTTTGCACAGCTGCATGTAAACAACTAAGTATTTACTTATGCTCATTTGTATTTTTCCTACTTTAAACAACAAGGTTTTTTTTTACCCCCTTTAAGTTTCTTTTTAATTTCTGCAAAAAAGAAATGTTGATCTGATCATTGATGTAAAGGACATCATGAATCTAACGGGCATGTTTATTAAAACTCAAATTTGAGTTTTTGCTGTTATATGAAAAAATCACAGCAAAAAAACTTGATTTTTAATAATTTTAACTTCAAGTTTTCCAACTTAAATTTTTCATGTAAAATTTAATTTAAATAAGCGGCAACTAAAAGCTGAGCTTCTATAGAAGTCAATGGGGTATTATAGTATTTTCAACAGTCAGGCTATTTTATTTTTAAAAATGAATAGAACAATGTGATTTTTTTCTGCAGATTAATGTAACTGAGTTTTACTAGCTAATCTAATTGATTATAACATCACACCTATGACCCAACTATATTAACATTATTCATGTTTATTAGATCTTATGCAGTGACCCTCTTAAATGTCTATGATACTATATATATATATATATATATATATATATATATATGTATATATATATATATATATTCTGAAAAACTAAATAAAGAATATGTTGTCTGTTCTTTTTATTTCTAGGGTGAACCTGGAATTGTAGGAGAAAAGGTACACTTCTTGAAATGAATTGTTCTCAGTTCTTTATGTCTCGAGATGGGCAAATGATAAAGGCAGTATTGTCTACTTGGTTGGTTAGTTGGTTGGTTAGTTGGTTAGCTCATCATAGGCCGACTATAAGTAGTCCCTTGCAAGGCACACCAGACCGGAAGGTTACATATTAGGTGCATATTCTGCAGTATGCCATCAAGCTATTTCAGCTCTGTGTCAGCTTATTGGCAGATATGCATACAGTATAGCTAATATACAGGCAAGAAAATATAAAAAAGATTGTGTTACCATGGTAGTGCCACATTAAAACATAAGGTAAACCATGGAATTAGCATTAGTATTGATAGAGTTTAGGTACAAAAAGCAGCTCTAAAGTGATTTTACCAGGTTTTATACACTTGTCTTGGGACAATGGCTCTGATTAAGCATGCAACTAAGAAGTAAAGAAGCAATGTTCTCAAGAAAATCATACTTCATACTTACAGTACCTACTATTAAGGGAAACACTTTTAAGCAGAACCCAAATGTGTATTTCTAAAAAAAAAAAAATTCAGGTGTTTCGCTTATGCCTTCTTGTTTGATATTATATATACAGGGTGAGAAGGGAGATACTGGAAATGCCATTGGTGGAATTAAAGGAGAACCAGGAAATCCAGGGCTGCAAGGGCCAGCAGGACCAAAGGTTTGCATCCTTGTTGATGTTATAACTTTCACAGTAAATGTAATGTCAATTAGGGAACTTTCCTATACTTAAAAACATTCTTAATATAGGAACTTCATAACACTTTAGAAGTAAAGTCCTAAGAAGAGAGTTCATAATAGGCAGATAGGTAAGCATAATATAGTCTATGGTATACTTCTATTTCCAGCACTTTCCGTGTAAATAACACCCAAACTCTTTCTCAAATCTAGAAGGAAGTATGTACAGCATGAATATGAAATGAACAGATTTTAGCTGTTCATGTAAGGTCTCCTTAACTCTAGAGGCAGAATTAATGAACCTTAATAAACAAAATCATTCAACTTTTTTTGGGCTTTTGTCAAATGTACTTACTGCACAGCACAAATACAGAACTTAAATCTCTTGGCCAGCTTCTGATTCACTGCTCATTGGCGCCTGTAGTATTTTATCTGTACCCCATGTATACTTAGCATAATAAGAATATCTCATTATTCTCATTCACATTACCATAACAGAGAATAGAACAGCTGAGCCACAGAGAAAAGATTTTCAGCAAATAGTTCAGAAATAAAAGAAAATGCTATAGATTTCAGCAGGTACGAGTTTCATAAGGAAAAATAAAACAGGATAGTGAGGCTATAAAGAAAAGTTCAGTGTTACCCTCTTTCCATTTCCTTCTAGAAATATCTTGTGTAGAAGGCATAAGCCTGGTGCCTTATTGTACTGATTTCCAATAATGTACATTGATGAATTGCATGTTGTATAAAACAATTGGTTGCTTCAAAGAGTTTGTCTGAAATACAGGGGGCAACATACCTTAAAGGTACTAAAAGCATTTAGATCTCTAAAAACCAAGTATTTATTTATATTTTTCCCAACAATGTTGCATTTCAGTGAAATTTTACTGCTCAAGCAACATTTGCATTTCTGATTTGACAAATGCTTCTACAGAGCTAACTCCACTGGAAACTTCTCATAACTTTATAAATAGGAAGTTCTAACATCGTTGGAAATCAGTGAAGTGTGGCAAAGTAGTTAAAATTACTTTGATGCATTCTAAATAGCACCCTCGTTGCTTATGCCAGATAAAACAAAGCATAAATCATTAAGTGTGGGTAAAAAATCCATTATATTAAATCCATACAATAGAAAAGGGAAATTGTTCAGTCATAAAATATACTTTTCTTCCACACGCAAATACCAACTTCTTATATATACATTTTGACTAATTTGCATTTATATTATATTCCATGTGGGGTATATTATGGCTCCATATCAGGAACTACTTGTAGGAGAAGATACTGTGGAATCATACAGAGACAGATTGTACAGCGATTCTGTAGCTAACAGCGGGGTTTCCAGGACACTCTTAAAAAGAGCATCCTCCTAAGCTTAAACAATTTCATTCACCTGAATGGCAATCCTTCTTTATGTTCTGCAGATAAAACATGTACACGTAAATGATTGAAATTCATTTGGTTATTTATAGCAATAACCATTCTCCATCTGATAAAGGCTCTTTGATCTCCGCTCTGGAGAATCTTGTTAAGGGGAATACAAAGAAACAGGAAGTTGTAAGAGACCTTTTGTAGATGAAAATGTTCCTTTACTTTGAAACAAGGAATATCACAAAATGGGTTACTGTAAAACACAATTGAGGCAGTTTTTATCATTTCTGTTGCACCATAAAAGGTGAGAAAAGGTTAGGAAAAAGCCCAGCTTTACACATAAAATGTTTTTAAACTAAAGAGAAAAATCCTTATTACGGGCATTTCCAAACCTAAGAGCATACTTCTCTCATAATAACAACCAATAATATATATTCAATTACAGTAAGCAACATTATACTGTAATTGACAATATATCCGTGTAAGCACACAGAATGGATTTCAGCCCCAAAATGCATACTAGTTCATTCTGGTGGCAAAATCCAAAGGTCTGCCATGGCAGTAGCCTTAGATATAGCAGTTTTTGTGGGAAAGATGGTAACAATAACACCCTGTACAACACCAGTTGAATGGCCAATGATTAAACAATCCTTCTTAGATAAATTATTTGACTCTGCAATGCTATTATTTTATTAGGATAGTTGAATACTTTTTCTGTTTTTTGTAGGGAGAAGCGGGTGATATTGGCCAACCTGGAGTTCCAGGGCAGCGGGGTGAAAAGGTGTTTTTTTTTCACTGTTATGACTTCTCTTAGTACTAAGAGATTTTAATAGTTTTAAAACATACAGTAAACCATGAGTCTCTGTTCATTGTGAACAAATATAGCTTTACATACATCTAGGCCTTGTGTTTGATATTCCTTATAAAGCAGAATCCTTTAGACTGTAGACCTCTTTTTCCTTCCATTTAATAATACAGACATCCTGTTTGAGAGTCAAGCATGAATTTAAAAATGCTCATTATATTTTTTTCTGCTCACAAAGTTGATAAGAGACTACAGTACAAACATAAATTATTTCTGAATTTATCAGAATTTGCAAATCTACAGTTCCAAATGATGTGCGTGTACATATCAATGCTACAAAGGGGAACATTTCATGGTAGTTGTAAATACAGATTAAAACATTCTCTCTCTTAATCTCAATTTTCTATATGTACAGAAATATTTTTGTTGTTTTTATAATGTTTGCTAGTAATCATTATGTAGAGGGGTTGAAAATCAATCTGTGTCTCAGGCCTAAATCATTGTTAGACTTACTGTCCTTGCTGTGTTGTTTTCTATAGGGTACTACAGGCTCAAAGGGAGAACAAGGACTTCCAGGACCACGAGTATGTTTTGTGAAACAGCCTGGCTTGGAATTAGTTTGGCTGGGATATTGCATGGTTAAAATACACAATATGTCCACTGTCATGTTGATGTCTGTCTGTCTTTGTCTGTCCAACATCTTATTCTAAACTTAGATTTGAGTTAAATTTCATCAGACAGGTGTTCCATCGGTTTGAGGTCAGGGATCTGTTCAGGCCTGTCAAGAACTCCTGTATAAAACCACATACCACTTCTGTATAGACATTACTTTGTGCACAGGGTCATTATCCTTTAGAAACAGGAATGGACCCTATTCAAACTTGCCAAAAAGTCGGAAGCACAGATTAGTCAAAAATATAACTGTATGATGTAGTAGCCCCTGTGTTGATAATGATGGCTGTGGCCTAAATAGCCAATTCCAATAATTAAAAACGGTAAATGGCCATATAGTGTATAAAGCAGATACTGTATACAATGCATAGATCTTCTTGACGCCCCCAATATACTTCATTACTCATCTAACTATCTCACTTTTAAACTAAATAAAGTTACTCATGGAGAACTTGAGCAATATCATTCATATATTTACATTATCAAATGGGTGCCAGCAAAATGTCTTCAATAATCCTGATATAATCATCCTTAGAAATCATATCATGGTTATAACATTTAACATGCACGTTTCCCAATACTGGAATCACAACTTCTCAGGTCCATTTTGACAATATTAATTTTAAAAACATTTAAAAACATAAAACTCACCATGCTGGGTGCTGTAGACTAGCAACATTTCAGTGGTGTGAATGATAGCTTTACCATAATAGGTTTATGTCACCTAAAATCATTATAAGGGTAGTGACACACGGGGAGATTTAGTCACCTGGTGACTAATCGCCTGTTCTTCTGGGACAACCCCCAAATTGCCTTTGTGTGTCTTCCCTTCCTCTATAATGAAAAGACACCTGTACTAATGGGCGAATTTATTCGCCAACCGCAAATTTGCGGCTAATTTCCGCGGCCGAAAATGCGGCGACTCGTTTCGCGAATTTTTCGAAAGTGAATTGGGATAAATTCGGCCATCACTAGTCGCCAGCGCTAAGCACACGTGGTGCTTTGTTTTCCAAAGTCGTCCTAAGTTTCCTTATGTTTGTCCTCGAATCTGCCCGTCTGTCACTACCCTAAATGGATATTTTTGCATTATATTATACACTGTCATGTAACAATGTGTGATATACATTTAGAAAATAGTATATTTTTATTTCTATGGTACTAATTATGCATGCAATGCTGTAAATGTATCCAGTTTGACTCACAGTGATAGCAAAACAAAAAATACAAGAAAGGGTTCCTGTACCTTTAAATCAGAAATTGTAGCTACATAGTTTTTACTATAAAGGTGTATGGCAATATAAAACTCAGTTTAGAGTTCAGAGGCACACCCAACCTCTCATTATAGTTTCACTTCAGTACACAGTAGCAAGTGGGATCAGCCCCCACCTGAATTCAGTTTGGGGGATGCCCCTTTGTCAGGTGGGCACGAAGGGACATGCCCCCATAATTCTGAGTGCAGCCTGTTTCACACAATAAACACTGGGGATCACCCTGTAGAAGAGAAATCCTGGGTGCTATTTCTGTTTTTATGCGTAATCCAAAACCTTACCCCTTGGCAATATTGTGTGCCAGTCTTACCCAGCTGTAGGATGTGCTCTGCCAATATCTGTATACAGATATGGGACCTGTTATCCAGAATCCTTGGGACCTGGGGTTTTCTGGATAAGTGGTCTTTCCATAATTTGTGTCTCTATACCTTGAGTCTACAAAAAAATCATTTTAACATTCATTCAACTCAATAGGATTGTTTTGGCCCCAATAAGGATTCATTATATCCTCGCTGGGGGTACAGGGTACTGTTTTGTTATTACAGAGAAAAAATTTTTTTTTTTTAAATTGTAGTTAATTGATTAAAATGGAGTCTTTGGCCATTATGTAATCTGGAGCTTTCTGGATAACGGGTATCCGCATTTTATGTACAAAGTAAGGTTTTGCTAACAAAATGCAGAGAAGATAAACAGGAGATGCATATAAGTAGCTATAATTATTAGAACTCACATTTGTAGTAAGAGTAGACAGTACAAAGTATTCTCATACAATTTTGCATGTTTATTACAGGGCCCGAAAGGAGAGCCAGGGAAATCAGAGATGGTAGAATACAATGGCAACATCAACGAGGCATTACAGGTAAACTAGTGTTTTTGGTTCCATGTTCATACACATTTAGAATTTATGGTTCACCTGACCTGTTTGTAGCTACAGTATAATGCAATAATGCTTATATAATCCCACAGCGATGCACATTTGCAACCATGCAGAATATTATTTCATTAGCATGTCCTGAATTAAAAATTAACTTTCAATCACCATTGATACTGATCTTCAAACCACATTACATTATTATTAGCTTCTCTTCTCTTGTCTAATTCTTTGTCTGACCTCTGTGTTTAACTCATTTGCTGCTACCAAGGCATTCACCTTTCTTTCATCAATGCAGTCACAGCTTCAGGAGCTCAAATAGTAGTTGGAAAGCAATTAGTAAAACGTTTGCTCTCTAAGTTGTCCACATGGGAATTTCTCCCAGCAGATATTTCTGTGCCCTTCATATCTCACTGCCACATCTGGAAATAAGAACACAATTCTCAGCCTCATGTATTCATGCCGACCTACTAAACTCAATAAAATCTAATTTAGGAGATATTGATCAGTGAATGCTCTAAATGCACTGAAACACAGTCTGGCAGCAGATGAGAACTGATTAGCCGCCACAGACTGCATATTGGTTACCTGATTGAGGCCTGTGGAGCAATATAATCCATGGACAATGTTTACATTAAGGAGAGCACCATGCCAATGTCAAATATTTATAATTACTTTAGGGAATTAGCTTTAACATTCCAAGTGGGGCTCCTGCATAAACCAATACTTTCTCTAACCTTATGCTGTAAAATATATGAGAAACACTTGTAATGAAACCAAAGATGCTTAAGAGCTAGTGTTTTTAGCTACAATGTTACTAAAACTTTTATTGACATTGCTTCTGCAGGAAATTCGAACAATGGCTCTGGTAAGTATTTATATTTCTTGTTATACCAAATATATGTTATAGTACTGTACTCTGTATATAAAGTACACTACTGTTTCAGAGCAAGTTGTATGATATCATAATAATACCTACATATCTCGATGCGCATAGCATTAGAAACTGTTGGGTGCAAAAACCTTCAGGCCTTCAGCTGAACTTTAACTCCATGGTGGGCACAAACAGACTGATCTACGTAGATGTTTGCCACTTGAGCCAATGATTGGATCAACAGTTTAATGCCCAAATTCATTGTAAAATGCAGTCCTTGCCTGTTACTTCCAGAGTATCCTGATATTGTTAAGTCTACCAATGCAACTGACATCCACCTAGTGATTTGCAAGATAACGTCTTTAATAAAGCTGTTAATAGAGCTGATTCAACATTTTATAAATAGGTTTCTATGGCTTTGACTAGCATGAGTGAAGCATAGAGCCAATTTAGAAGAAAAAAAGAAATGTTAACATATAGAGACAACCACTATATATACATCAATAGCGTTCCAGCTCTGGTATGAAGTTTATTAGATTAGCCAACTAGGCATTGTAGTATATAACTGAGACAGGTTACAGAGAAAATGTAGGGTTGGTAAAATCTCTTCCCACAGTTATTTATACAATTATAATACACAAGGTCCATGAATCACCAATAAATTATCTCCTTATACTCAGTGCTTAGTTATGTCATCAGTTATAATCGATGCTTATTTACATAAATTGTCACATGGCTAGCTGAAACTTGTGTATTATAATAATGTACCCATTTTGTAAAATATAAAGAAATTGATGACCTTCAGCCTTGTGCTTTTATATACTTGTGGAACTTCTTAGTCATATAATATCCTTATATACTGCACATTTTGCACTTTATAAATGTATGTTTCTGGTTAAATGACATCTACTTTTTTCTAGGGTCCTCCTGGACCCCCAGGACCTCCAGGACCAATGGGCCAAAAGGTAAGAGAACAGTTAATG
>CM044443.1:43672365-43689727 GCA_024363595.1 Xenopus borealis
AGGCAGCTTGTGTTGCTGCCCCCTCCCCCATGTGCTCACCTTTTTGCACCGGAGGGGGGGTCCATGAAGGCGGCAGAGAGGGCCAGGATGCCAGCACAGAGCTCATGATTGCACTCTGTGCTGGAAGAGCCTAATTTACGGTTTGAAAACTGTAAGTTCGGCTCTTAAAGTACCAGGAGCTGTATTTTTGCCGCCCCTGGTGCCCAGTGGGGCGCAGCTGGCTGAGGCGAGTTTCTCAACTTGCCTCATTGGCGGAGAGCCCCTGCTCCTTATGGGTAAAAAGGTCCCCTGATATTTGTCTATAATATCCTCTAATGTACTTGTAAAGTGTAATCACGCAAGCGCCTTTTTTCCAGAGAAAACTACCCCAACCTGGACAGTCAACCCTCATAATTTAAGTCTTCCATCCCTCTAACCAGTTTAGTTGCACGTCTCTGCACTCTCTCCAGCTCATTTACATCCCTCCTAAGGACTGGAGTCCAAAACTGCATTGCATATTCCAGATGAGGTCTTACTAGGGATCTATAAAGAGGTATAATTATGTTTTCATCCCTTGAGTTTATGCCCTTTTTTATGCAAGACAGAACTTGTTTCTTTATTTGCTTTAGTAGCTACAGAATAACACTGCCCAGAATTAGACAACTTGTTATCTATAAAAACCCCAAAATCCTGCATGGAACCTGTACAATTTAGTATCATCTGCAAAAATAGAAACAGTACTTTCAATGCCCACCTTCATTAATTTTTTTGAATAGCGGCACCACATTAGCAATTCGTCAGTCTCTCTGCACCATGCCAGAGCATGGTGCAATGTTGAATAATTAAGTAGAGAGGTTTGGCAATCACAGAGCTAAGCATGCTAAGTACCCTTGACACATTATAGTCTGCATTGCTGCTCTTTTTGCATCTTTCCCCTGGCCACATTGGTGAGAGATGGTAAAGCAGAGGTATCTTCATTGATTATTGATTAATACTTCTGTCAAATACTTTGACTTTGTCAATGAAACAACAGTCTTGACTCATTGGGCCAAATCCAGTTCAGTGAGAAAAAGGTTTATCGTGAAAAGTCATGAATGGGATTCAATTTGAGATTCAATTAAATTCAGAGAAAATTTATCTCATGGTTTATCACTTGAAAACTCTGTTGAACTCTATGGGAAAAAGTGGCACTGAATTAGGAGAAAAGTTTTTCTCCTCATATTGAATCTCATCCATGACTTTTCACAGGATAAATCAGGAGATAGCTTTATCTCAGTGAATTGAATCTGGCCCATTATCTGGTAAAGCCAACATCAACTCAACATTTTCCTGAAAAAAATTTTTCCTGTTCAGATACACCTTTTTCTCTTCTCTTTCCTGGAATGTCTTGGGTAATGAGTAATGTAAAATGGCATCATACATTGCCTTTCTTTACTTTCACTCCAGAAAACAGGAAAATTGATCTTGAATTACTGGACAGGGCACTTTATTGCTCCTTGCTCAGAAGGTTACTTTTCTAATACTGACATTATTGTCTCCTGTTATACGGGCACCAGCTATATATGTCTCCCCGTTTGTGTAGACCATTGAAAAAGTTATGTAATAAGAAGAATAAAATGGTAATATTTCTTAAATAGTTACCTCTACTTTGATAATTTTCCCATATTTTTGCACCTGTTTATTTACATTATAAGGCAGTTCAAGGTTGACATTAAAAAGCAATTGACATCAGGTTCTTGCAAATGAACTGCCCATAGAGTCTTGTTTCTTGCAATGTTCCAAATAAATGATTCCCCTTATGGCTAGTGAAAAAGTGACCTCAGTATGCTGGAAGCAATCAAACATTCTCTTTTGGGATTTACTCCTACATTTCTCCCAGTGTCTGTAAGCAAACTATTTGTTCTTTAGGGGCCACGGGGAAAGCCTGGTGAACCTGGTCCTCTTGGTCCTTCAGGACCTCCTGGAAAGGATGGAATTTCAGGACCAAAGGGAGACATTGGCCCCAGAGGACTTCAAGGCTCAAAGGGAGATAAGGGAGAAACAGGTTCACCTGTAAGTAAACTGTGCACCTAACATTCCATATCGTTGCCTAGACTTAAAGGGCACTTAAACTATCCTTAGCATCACACTTATGTCACTGGACTACAGTTTACTCTAACATATTACTAAGGTAAAATGTAGGCTTGGAACTGTTGTCTAAATCCTGGTTTTACACTTTAAACTTGGCTATCTGTTCTTTGCTCACATGATTGCCGCAGAGGCATTAAAACAGTTTCTGCCTCTTAACAGTTAAGGGCAGAATAATTGTTGCAATGATTAGTGTCACTGGAGCATACTCTAGCACCATAAGTTAAAGGAATACTGTCATGGGAAAACACGTTTGTTTCAAAACAAATCAGTTAACAGTGCTGATCCAGTAGAATTCTGCATTGAAATCCATTTCTCAAAACAGATTTTTTAATATTCAGTTTTGAAATCCGACATGAGGCTAGACATTTTGTCAATTTCCCATCTGCCCCTGGTCATGTGACTTGTGCCAGCACTTTAGGAGGGAACTGCTTTCTGGTAGGCTGTTGTTTTTCCTTCTCGGAATGCAGTGGGACATGGGATTTTACTACTGAGTGCTGTTCTTAGATCTACCAGGCAGCTTGTGTTAGGGAGCTGTTATCTGGTTACCTTCCCATTGTTCTGTTGGTAGGCTGCTGGGGGGAAAGGGGAGGGGTGATATCACTCCAATTTGCAGTATAGCAGTTGATCAGAGCACAAGTCACATGACTTGGGGCAGCTGGGAAATTGACAATATGTCTAGCCCCATGTCAGATTTCAAAATTGTGGTGTTTATACAAATGGCCTGCTGGTGGCACTGTGCATACACAGGACTTCCTGTACAGCTTGAAAGTGAAAGTAAGACTTACTGCTGCTATGTAATGGCTGCATGACCCTGCTAATAAAGCACTGTTCTACACTCCTCATCCTCGGCTACCAAATAAAAATGAAATATAAAAAAATCTGGTTGCTCTTTTGAGAAATGGATTTCAATGCAGAATTCTGTTGGAGCAGCACTATTAACTGATGCATTTTGAAAAAAAAATGTTTCCCATGCAGTATCCCTGTAGGTTTGGAGTGTGTACTTTGTTATATATCAAAAATAAGTCCCTGCACATTAGAGCCTACATATTAAGGTGTATGAGGCATAGGGAAATTTAGAGACTTGCACTGAGTTTAACATGCAAGTTGTTAACAAGAATTAAACCCAGGATTAGACCTACACGCACTAATTGCCAGATAACACCAAACCATTTAAATTTCCTTCCATATTGTGTCTTCACACAAGTAGATTTCACCCCAAGTAACGTTTTAGACAGTTGAAAGAACTCCTCTTTTGTACATTACACCATTATAGAAGAAACCTCCGCACAGTCTTCTGAGAATATATGGTGTATCTATTTTATTGGTCTGTATGGCATTTACTGGTTCAGAAGATCATTAATGAGGCACTGCTGCACAAAGTGAGTTTGATATGATTCACTGTATTTCAGCTTTTGTGCTGAATGTGAAGATCACATTGTGCTGATTCTTTTCTAGACTTGTTCCTTTTCAAACTTTCTTAACAATAACTTTTGCAAAAGAAAGTATGGGTATACATAGCCTTAAGTAATTTTAGCTACACAGTGTATGCTCCTGTGCATTTGTTCTTGCAAAAAGTTGCAAATTACAATTACCAATTAATTGCACCTAATAAATCTCTTTTCACTGGCATCAGTAATTCCCCTCCATTTTCATCTGCACTTCTGAAGAGGCTTTACTTATGTTCACTGTTCAAACTGTTGCTTCCCAAGTGTACAGTCTTCTCTTCCTTGGTGTGAACAGTCTGCTTCTCTAATTAATGTCTCCATTGTGGAATTCACAAATGTTACTGAAAAGATGATATAACCTGAAATTATAATTAAAATGAATGACCAGTCATAGAGGCCACTTGGAAAGCAAAGTCCCAGTATGGTTGCACTGTTCATTGTTTGCTTTCTGAAGATGTTTTTCACCACTTCAAAAGTAACATTACAGTGATATATGCTGTGTTGGGAATTGTCATGTCAGTGGCACTGAGTGGTTCATGAGTGTGTCAGAACTAGTTGGTTCAATCTGCAGATGGATGAGTTTGTTAGACCAGGAATTGCAGCCTTTGACTCAAAGCATGAGCATGTGTGATCTTTGCAGCAGGAAAAAAATAAGTCCACTATTCACCTTGCATCATCGTTCTTTTGTTTTGTATATTAGTAGTGGCTTGAATATTAATTCTGCTGTGCTGCAAGTGAGCCTGCAGAACCTGACCTACAGTGGACCCTTCTTCTTGTGTTTTCAGGGTCTTGATGGCCCAACTGGAGAAAAGGGAGAAGAAGGAGTTCCAGGACCCCCAGGTGTCCCTGGACTTATTGGGATTCCAGGTCTTACAGTAAGTACAGTAAGAAATGTGCATGGAAATTTACTTAAAAAAATAATAGGAAGAAATGCAGAATTTTAAAAATATACACATCATAGTTATTATGATAATAGCAATAATTGAATTACAATCCAGCTTTGTCAAGAATTTTGGAGTACATACAGATATGCAACAAGTTTTTACATACACAAATACAGAGTATGTCAACAACAAAAAAAAAAGGGATGGCTGTATAGACACTGTTAAAGCTATGCATGTCTTCTTGTATAATCCCTGTAATGTAATTATTTCAATGCCAATAGGGAGAGAAAGGAGACCCTGGAGAGAAAGGAGAGTCTGGGAACACAGTAAGTAGATTTTAAAATGTATTTCCAAATAATAATAAATTAAATGTTGGTTGCTTTGGTCTGTGCGTGATGTCTGGTGATGGGGCTGGTGGTGAATTCAATTTATGTAGGCAATGCTGAATTTAATTGACGGGTAATGCTAGAAGCTGCATGGGGTGTTTGAAACTAGATGTAGCCTTGAAGAGATTATAATTGCACCAGGGAACTCTATGGAATGCAGAGACCTATAATCTGGAATCTAGATACTGGAGCTAGTTTTTTTTAAAGGGCAAGAATAACTTAATTCTATAATTTTTTTCCCTACCGAAATGCTGAATATATATTTATTTATGGTTTATTTTCCAAAATTCCTTTAATGGTACTTCTGGCTCACCCAACAGTATTAGCCTTGCCTTAGCAGTCATTGTCTAAGTGCAAGCTCTTTATTACCTCCTATATAAACCATAATTAGTTTAACATATACACAACGGCAAAAGGTCTGAGGGCTCATTGACTACAGACAGTAGTGCAAATAGAGCTAGGGGGCACAAGAACTTTGCACCACATTGGGCACTCAGAGGTGCATGTGTGCTAACATATGTACTCCTTAAATGGCAGGTACTGTATTAAAAAGTACACACAGGGGGTCAATTCCTGCATGAAACTGCAAAAATTTATTAATTTTTTTGCAACATTCCACCCTGGCATATGCCTTACCTGTCAGTGCATTCTAAAGGTGAGACTGTAAGAAGAAGAAGAAAAAAAGGTATGACACAGCCCTTCAGTATCTGCACTGTATGGCTACAGGGAAGAAGCATTATGCTTTACTGTTGGTTACTGCTAATAATCCAGTCCCATTTCTTGTGCCTGAAAAAGCTTTCTTTATTTTTTCTTACAAGGTGTCAGGGCCACCGGGTCCACCAGGAGTTTCTGGGCCAGTGGTAAGTATCCATATTATTTCATTGTAATGAAATTGGGTTTTGAACAGCATTAGGCTAGATGTGATACAAGGCTTTAAAGAAGCTTTAGCTTTTTTTCCTATTTATAACATTGGGATCAACAATCAAAAATACCCCAAATGTTAAAGGGATACTGTCATGGAAAAAATTTTTTCAAAATGCATCAGTTAATAGTGCTGCACCAGCAGAATTCTGCATTGAAATCAATTTCTCAAAAGAGCAAACAGATTTTTTTTATATTTCATTTTGAAATCTGACATTGGGCTAGACATATTGTCAATTTCCCAGCTGCCCCAAGTCATGTGACTTCTGTTCTGGTAAACTTCAATCACTCTTTACTGCTGTACTGCAAGCTGGAGTGATATCATCCCCTCCCTTTTTCCCGCCCCAGCAGCCTAATAACGGAACAATGAGAAAGTAACCAGATAACACCTCCCTAACACAAGATAACAGCTGCCTAGTAGATCTAAGAACAGCACTGAATAGTAAAAACCCATGTCCCACTGTGTTCCATTCAGTTACATTGAGAAGGAAAAACAACAGTTCCCTTCTAAAGTGCTGGCACAACTCACATGACCAGGGGCAGCTGGGAGCCCCATGTCAGATTTCAAAACTGAATATAAAAAAAAATTCTCTTTTAAGAAATGGATTTCAGTGCAGAAGTCTTCAGTGCTATTAACTGATGCATTGAAAAAAACATGTTTTCTCATGACAGTATCCCTTTAAACTGCCCATACAGCTTTAAGTGGCAAGACCAATTTAAGGGCCTGGGAGAGAGGCTTTTTGCCCTTTTACTTACAAGCTTAGCCAAGGGGACTCTATTATATATTACAATTATAGCAAGCCGCCTTCTACTGAAGGTGCCCCTGGAATTTCCAAACACTTTTAGTTTTTCTTTCTGATACCATGAACTGCAAGTAGGTGAGCAAGAGGTCATTTGGCTTGAGAAACCTCTCTAGAGCCCTCCAGAATAGCAGGTAGTATAATCTTGTAAACTAAATTTGTCCCGTCATATTTACTGCATCACTTATCTCAGATAGCAGCAAATATAAACTGCCATTCAGCTGCACTCATAGCTACTGTGTTATCTGATGTAAACTCAGATCAGTGATACAAGTTTAAAGGAATAAATAGGACAGAACATTCATAATGGAGAACATTTTAGTACAATGCCATGCAGCTCACTACAAGTAAGGGTAGGGACAGACAGGGAGATTCGGGGAGATTTTGTCGCCTGGCGTTTTTAGCAGGCGACAATCTCCCCGAATTTCCTTCTCCCTGTCTGCCGATCGTTCCTGGGACAAAGCGCCAGCGCCTGTGCAGACGCGGCGCGGCGATTTCCGGAATCGCCCGAAGATACCTCTTG
Organism: Xenopus borealis; assembly: GCA_024363595.1. Taxonomy (NCBI): domain Eukaryota; kingdom Metazoa; phylum Chordata; class Amphibia; order Anura; family Pipidae; genus Xenopus; species Xenopus borealis. The sequence goes on from CM044443.1 coordinate 43,679,434, forward strand.
AGGAAAGGAGAGTCTCCATGATATGAAATGGTATATGGCAAAAGCTGGGGGAATTATCAGTGTCCCTGCAATAAGACATAGGGACTAAATCATATGGTGACATTCTCTGATAAATGCAAAAAAACACTCCTAAAACAACACTGCAGGCAAGGAAGATGAGCATAAAGGTGATATAATCTAATTACTGATTCGCAGCACTCCCAACTCCTTCCTGAAAGTGTATGCATTTATACCTGACTACACAGGGGAGAAGGTTGCCTTTATTCCTAATATTTTACCTTTTCTTCCTGGTGAACATTTTGCTCCTTTTATATCTGACAAGTAACAAAACAAGCAAACAAGTAATAACGAGTTTGCTAGAGAACTAGCCATAGTATTTGCATTGGCAATTTACATTGTGGATATCACACATCCAAGTACTATTATGTGTTTCCTCTTTTATCTGTCCAACAGGGCACTATAGCTTTGAAGTTGTATGCGACTGAATATCTTAAATCACATTAATCTATATGCTGGTTCATTGATATGTGTTTCCAGCATACCTATTCATGTTACAACTAATGCTTTTGATAGGCTCTGCTGCCCTCTCCTGGAATTTTGCTGTTATTATTATTGTGCCAGCATATTCTGCAGTAATCTACAATAGATGAGTTTATACAAGCAAATTACATACAAATACAGATTGATACAGAAGGCAATGAGGCCCTGCTCATTACAGCTTACAGTCTATCCCCTATGTAATTAACAGCACTGAATTTGACCAGGTGCAATAGCCCATAGCAAGGAATAAGTTATTTGCTTTTAAACAGGTGACCAGTGAATACCATCTGCAGATTGATTGTTACTTCAAATTTAATGTCTTCTATTATATAACCCCCTTGAAAATTGTTAGCATTTCCCCAATAATATTTGTATGTATACATAGGTGAGTTTTGTGCATTTAAGGAGTACCCGATGTGTTGTTGGAGCAGGTGCTGCATTATCAATTTAAAATATTTATGCTATGATTGTACACTGTTATGGTTGTTTAATATTTGAAGGTTATGATGATTTATTCCTGGTAACTAGTATCAAACTCAACTCTGTAGGAACAACAAGACAGGAGTCCTTGGAAGTGATTCACTTGAATGTGTCCCCCAACCATTGTTAATATGTATCACCTGTTTTAAGTAAGATTATATATTATTTAGAAGGTGAAAGAATAGTTTTCAATCAGAAAGAAATAAAGATACGCTGAATTTAGGAATTTGGGTTATACACAAGTAGTGATTTTACATATAGTAAAAAAAGGGTTTGCATTAAAAAAGTTTCTTTATGGAGCACCTGCAAATAACAGATTTATTAGCAATAAATGTTTTATTTTATATGAGAGAGGTTTTATTGGAGAGAGCCATGAATGTCATTTGACTCTACTTGTGTAAGAACTAAACCAGTTATATTCTACACAATTCATCTCTTATCTGCTATGTAACCTGTACCTTCATCCCAGTTCAGCATGGTGTGTAGTAATGGAAAGTGTAGGCAGTAAAGATGTATAACAATAATGCTCTTCTAGAATCTCTTTCCATTTTTGCTAATTTTCAAAGCACTTCAGTTCTGACTTTATGTTTGTTTATTTTGCAAAGGGCCCTCCTGGACTATCTGGCCAAAAGGTATGTTTGTCACTATCTGTATCTACTAATGACAGTAGATGAGATGTCAGTACAGCGGATAACAAAGGTTTCAATATGTGGTAATAATCAGCACCCCTCCTCTGCACCTTATATAATGTATATTCATTTCTTTATATCTGTCTTTTCAGGGAGAAACTGGTTCATCAGGGGAAAAGGGAAGTCAGGGAGAAAAGGGAGACAAAGGCCCAATGGGTTTGCCAGTAAGTAATGCTTCTGTACCCTGGGTATTAGAAACCACTTTCTTTGTATTGTACATTGTAGAACAAATGTCTATTCACTCATAATCTTTGCAATTAAAAGCTACATTGCATTTCAAAGTAGAGGAACCATCAGGATATTAACAGTTATTATATATTAGAATACTATTCCTGGGCAAAGTGCAAACATTCAGCACAAAACATGTGCTGTTGCTTTGCCTCTAGGAAATGCAATACAACAGACACAACCTTTTACACTCTCCAAAGTGCCTACTGTAGTTGCATATGCAGCATTGACATAGGTGGGATGCAGGAGTTCCCTACTCGCAGCATAGTTCAGATCTTGCATGGTACCTATCACATAAAAATTGTGTCCCCCTCTGGAGGTACAAGCTATCAGAGCCACATTCCAGACTGGGAAAACAATAGTAATTTTTTAAGAAAAGCTCTCTAGAAAATTTGCTTTGTCCCCTGTACGTCCATCTCGGGGCACATGTATGCACATAATGAGAAAGTGCCCCAGCTGTCTGATTATACACATACTTTACTGGCAATGGCCCCAGTGGCTTCTCTCCCCTTGGCCAATAGGTAGTGCATCTACTGGCCTCTTTTAATGGGATTATAATAACATTGAAGGACTATGGAAATTATACATGTTGATTCAGCACCCAGGGGCGTAAATACAGAGGAAGCAGATCCTACAGCTGCCAGGGAGCCCAGGAGTTATAGAGGCCCCATGAGGCCCTAATTAATATATAATTTAACTAAATATTGGTAAAACAGGTCAACCTCTAGACATTTTGGGGGGCTGAAAAATAATTTGCTGTGGGGCCCAGTAATATATATTTACACCACTGTCATCGCCTCATGGCTATACCCTAGAAGGGACTATACCACATAAGGAGCTATAAATGCAAATTTCCATTGTTCTGTTTGTTCAGGCATATTGCCCAAATCATAGGAACAGCAGGAATAGGAGCTTCTGAGATGAGGCTCCACTCACTTTATATTGGCCAGCTGTTGAAAACTTTCTGTCAAGGCTGATATTTCTCTATCCACCAGGATTGCAGAACTATCAGCGGAAACAGCCACCAGACTGGACATACATGCCCAGATGGTCAGACAATGTGGTCTAAATTGGCATATATGGCCAGCTTTGAGCAAACTAAAACCCAAAGGGACCTTAATGGTTCTTTATTAGGGTATGGTAAAATTAGCATAACGTGAGCTATTAAAAGCAGTTCTTTCACTTTTATGACCATTATGAAATGGAAAGTGTTTCAGTTTGCATCATACAAATGATTATTATTAATATTAAGAAGCATGCTTTTACTTCTGTGTTGGAACAGCTGGCCTAACCCATAAATCCAGTTTTTTGTTTTACTGACATATACAGTTTGTTTGACATATGTCATTGAAATACTGCATGTCAACAGTATTAGCACTGGTTCTTTGGCTAATGAAGTTGAATGTCAATGCAAATCACCAGCACTGGGTCAGAAGTCAGCTGGGTTTGGGGTCAGAAGTCAGCTGGGTTTGGGGTCAGAAGTCAGCTGGGTTTGGGGCCAGTTCTGAAATTACCTTGTTTGTTTTCATTGAGAATTATTTGCCAGTTAGGACCTAGACTCAGTCATCAAACCATTTGCTAAACAGCACCATGGGTGGGAATATGTTTGCTGTTGTTGAGTAAAAGTTTGCAGGTCAAAAGAAAAAAGTGGCTGCTGAAAAACAGTTCAGTCTCTGGGAAAGACAGTAGAACACCATAATTACCTGTAAATGTGTCCTGAGAAACTGGAATCCTCATTAACTGAACTTTAACACTAAATTTGTACCGGCCTCTAGGGCCCTTATCAGTGAAATTAATATACTGCTTTTAATGCCCTCTGGCAAATGTAATTTGTATGGCAACATACACTGGCTTTTCAGTGTTAGGGGCAGTAATCCACACATCTGTTTATGTATTTTTGGAATGTACAGTTTTACAAGTAATGCTATATCAATAAAAACATGTATGTAAACTTTGTAAGGAAACTTAGACAAGAGTAATCAATGGGTATCAAAAGTACATATAGTACAGTATGTCATTTTAGCCCCGCTCTTCTCAGAGCCTAACCCCTAACACTGACAGTTATTGAAGAAGCTGTAACCTCTTTTATTTCATAATCTGTCCCATAATGTATTCCCTAGATATTAGAAAGCTAGGCCTCCAAGGAAATGTTACCGTTATTATGATTAGGCTATGTGGTTTCTTTCATGCAGCTTATAGCACATATATATATATATATATATATACACACCCATATTCTGGGTTGATTAAGTTAATTATTAATGTTCATTATGTGCAGGAAACGTCAGCATATTTGTATTTATGATATCGAAATGCTCTTTTAGTTCAGAAGCTAGTTATGGTCATCTCTATAACTGCAATAATTTGCCACGGGAGATGCTGATCTACAGATGTCTATAGAATAAAATTCCTGTGTACACACAAACTTTATAGCAACTGCCATTCAAATTAAATGTTCTGCTTGTACAGTAGCCTTCCTAACATATTCTACTTAATAATGCAATACTGAGAGACCCTGTGGGGCTCATTTCTAAACACTGGGCATATTTGCACCTGGGCAGTAACCTATGGCACCCAATCAGAAGTTTGCTTTCATTGTTCAACCGGCAGCTGACTGTAAAATGCCAGTTACTGATATGGGTAACTGCCCAGGTGCAAATTTGCCCAGTGTTTAGAAATAAACCCCTGTGTCTTTTCTTTGCTTAATGCGAAGTAACTTCGGGCGATTCCGGAAATCACCGCGCCGCGTGTGCACAGCGCTGGCGCTTTGTCATTTAAACTAGCGACGGACAGGGAGAAGGACGTTCGGGGAGATTGTCGCCTGCTATTAAACGCCAGGCGACAGAATCTCCCCGAATGTCCCTGTCTGTCCCCAGCCTAAACTTCAGGGACTTGCATGTCACATAAGCACTAGATAATTAATTCTAAATTTAAAGGACAGAAATGTTATGACAGGTTATATGCAAACTCTTACATAGTAAGGGTAAGGTCATATGTCTGAATCTCCCCAAATCTGCCTGTGTGACCTTACCCTAAGTTAGGTTAAAAAAAGATACGTCCATCAAATTCAACCTTTTAACCTGCCTAACTGCTAATTAGCTACAGAATCACAGGTAATTATCTGACAAGGGCGCTGATGGCTACATGTAGGAGTACTGCAGCTACCATCTATTCTGTACCTTTTGCAGTCTTTCCCTTTTGAGCCTGGATATCAGTAAATGCTATACTGTTGGCTATTTTTTTGAGAGAAATTGGTTATGGGTAGGGATATATAGGTTCGGGTAGGTAAGGGTATAGTTTCGGGAATCACCCATGATTTTGGTGACTTTTTAAGTAGGATTTGGATTCGGCTGAATCCTTGTGCATGGCTGAACTAAATCTGAATTTACACATGCAAATTAGGGGTGGAAAGGAAAAAACACATAACTTTTTGTCACAAAATAAGAAAGTAAAAAATGTTTTTTTCCACTTTTTCCCTTGCCGTACTTACAGTGGCACTACCGGGGGAGCAGGGGGTGCTAGTCTACCAGGGCCTGCACCCCCGCAGGCCCCCACACCCCCCCCCCCCCCCCCCGGCAGATTTTGCCTCGCTGCAGCCGTCTTAAGATGGGTGCAGCCACAAAAAAAAAATCGGCATGGAGGGGGGTGGGGCCCGGCTGCGCGGCCCGCACCCTGGCCAGCCCCCACCTAGTTACGTTACTGCATACTTAATTTGCATATACAGTAAGGATTTAGGATCTCAAATTTTGGATTCATCCCTAGTTAAAGGGGTGCGTACAATGTGCTTACACTTGCGCGTCGATGTGATAGCAATTGCCCTTGGGGCCAAAGCACCTAGAGTTGCACCATGTATAATGGTATAACTGCTGCATTTAGGTACGCAATACACAGTGGAAGGAGGAGCCCTCAGCTACTCAGATGCCATCTGGACTTAACAAGAGGTGCAAGGCCATAAGTTCTGGATAGACAGAGGGGCACGACAGTAGAGAGTTAGTGATGGGCGAAAATTCGCTGGCATCAAAAAACGAGTTGCGCTTCGTTTTTGATGCGACGAAAACACGATGAAAACGACGCGCGACTCGTTTCGAAATTTTTTTCGCCAAATCGCTAATTTTTCGGCGAAGCAAAACGGGGTAGATTCGCCCATCACTACAGAGAGTCTTTGAGGCCAAAGGTCACGGTACAAGCAGGAGTAAGCAAGTTCGTAGTCAGACAGGCTGGGTCGAGGCAGGAGGATAGCAAGGATCGTCAGGCAGGCCAAGGTCAAACCGGGTAATCAGTCAGAATGGATGAGACGGAAGAGGTAGGTGGTATTCAGGCATGGGTCAAGAATAGTCAGGAACAGGCTGGAGTCAAACATGGGAAATCAGGCAGAATGCACCAGACAAGCAGATAGCACAATGCTCAGGAACCACAAGGAGAAAATGCTATCACGGCAATTACAACAAGCCAGAGAGCCCTTTAAATATTTTTTAATTTCACGTCATTGCGCGCTGGTGTCATCACGCATACAAATCAGTACTGGCAAATTGAGGAAGGAGCAGAGAGGTGTGGAAAGTGTCCCCGCCACATCACTAGACCACCAGGGTAAGGAGCCATTCTTACAGGTACATACTGGTCATACTTCACCTATACTGGTCATATGTATGTATTTATTAGTGAAATTGCTGGACACATTATTAAAAATGTCCAAGGAAGCAAAATAAAGACAGAAGACATCTTCTATTGTCCTAGACATGAGCCCACACTAAAACAAATGTGGTATGAGCTTCAAATGGCTAAAAAATTGTAACATATATGTTGTGTTTGGTAGCCGAGGATGAGGAGAGTATAACAGTGCTTTATTAGCAGGTCATGCAGCCATTACATAACAGCATTAAGTCTTACTTTCACTTTCAAGCTGTACAGAAAGTCCTGTGTATGCACAGTGCCACCTGCAGGCCATTTGTATAAACACCACAATATATTTAACAGTTACTACTTGCAAACATAATCCCACATTAAAATATGTCTTTTTTATGAGTTTTTTTGGAGTACAGGATATGATGTCACTGAAATAATAATGTTGAGGATGTAGCTTCATCTAATCAGGTAGAACCTGGCAAAATAGACTTTAGCAAAAAGGGTAAATACAGTATTTGAAAGTTCATACTTTGATAAATTTGCAAATTAACAATTGTTCGTCTGAGTGAAAATCTGTCTGGCGAAATGGCGCAAAACGTCTCTGGCGCAATGGTGCAAAACATCTCTGGCTCTAAGATTTTTCGCTAGCGAATTGTCCTGGTCACCTTTTAGTAAATTGCCAATGTCCCTGCCAATTATCATTTTGGTGAATTTAAAAAAAAAAAAAACTTGATTTGCTCTTTAGTAAATTTGCCCCATTGGGTTCTGTTGAAACCGCTATGATCCTAAAGGCAAAGGCATACACAGACACAGTTGTACCTGTTTTGAGAAAAAAACTTTAATCAAGAAAGTTTCTGATGACTACATACGACTATGCAGTTGAACCCTTTTGTAGCAAAGGGGCATGTTTGCTAACATTGAGATAAATGTCTAGAGAGATTTCTGGAGATGTTTCCCATGGCAACCAATCAGCAATGAGATTTAAACAGCCACCTATAAGTTAAAAAACAAAAATCTGATTGGTTGCTATGGACAACATCTCCAGAAATCTCTCCAGATATTTATCTCCAATGTTAGTAAATGTGCCCCTAAGTAATGAATTTCGTCAAACCAGAACATGACAATTGCAATGTTTTGTTTGTGTTATGTGTTAGTGAGTATATGGCTTTATATGTCGGACTATTTGTGTCTATATGCTATGATTACAATGTCTATCAATAACCTTGCATTGTCATTTTAAACCATGTTTGTTGGGGATTTTTGTGTTTGTATGTCCTCAGTCACTGCTTCACTCACGTCTCCCCCCTCACTGTTCTCCTCCCTCCATTTTCCTCCCAATTTCATGTCTATTCAAACTCTACCCTGCTGTGCAGGGTGCATCAGGTTTAGACGGCAGACATGGCCCACGGGTGAGTTCTATCTCCATTAACCCAACATACCTTTCTCCTCTTACCTTGTCTTGTCCTGTCTGCTCTATATTTTAGCCTGTTTCTCCCACCCCCCATATAAATCTTTGGATATTGGCTTCTTCTACAAGCAAACAGTTTTGGTTTCTTGCTAAATCTATTGGCACTGGGAAATGAAGTCATAACATATTATTATTCTAGTAATGTGCGTCTGTCAATCAAAATGTAATGTATGCCAGCTTTCTAGGCTTGTCATATCAAAGCATAATTATGTATAACTAGATAATTAGTTCCTAAATATCAGCAGCAGATCCGGTTGGAAAAACATCTAAAAATCTTTAAAATATCTCTCCCCTTTTTAATGATAAATGAGTTTTCCTTTTTGAAATATGAATGCTTATAAAATAAGAAACATTTAACTGTTTTCCTGCAAACCTTTGTGTGAGGTATCATGTACACTGAATAATCATGGTCCTAACAATTTATTGTTATGATTAAAGGGGCAATTCATCTTTAGACTAACTTTTAGTATATTGTATTATGGCTAACTCTAATCAACTTTTAAATTGGCCTTTATTTTTTTAATTATTTGCCTTCTTCTGACTCTTTCCAGCTTTGAAATGTACATCATACTAAAAGTTCATTTAAAATTGAACAATCCCTTTAAATAATTAGAGATTTTTTTAACTAGAAAGATATTTTCTCATGCGTTTATAGCTAATCTACTGGCATAAATATTGTACCGAGGATACTGATTTGTCAGCTTTATAACAGTATTTAGAGCTTGAGTGATATAAGTGTCAGTAGTAGATTTAAACCATATAAACCATGGCTAAAGTTATAAATGATCATCTCAATAATTAGTAAGTATTCAGTGAAAAGAAGCCCTGGATGTTGGCTCTGCTGCCTTCAGTCACTGCATCTCATTGTTCTTCTGCACGATGTAGTTGAAAAATAGCCGTAATCCCAAAGGAAGGATATGCTTGGTCAAAGGAATCTGTCATATGGCATATTTCTTAATTAATGTAGCCTAGCTCAAAATATATAAATATTGTTTAATCTGAAATCAGATTAAACCAGTTACTAGTTTATCTATGTTAATTAGGTGTCTGTCTTTATAAAACAATACAAGTCCTATATAGAAGGTGTCTACAGTAGTATTTATGGCTAGCATTACTTTCGTTTTGTATCACCACTTCTACAAAAAAGTCTCCAGTTTTTACCGTTTTGAACTATACTTGAGTCATAAATAATTTTTTTAAATGTTTACTTAAACAATCGTTCTTTTTCTGTCCTTCTAGCCTGGAGTGCTTAGAGTTATTAACAGAACAATACTTTCTTCCTCTCCTTAAAAGATACTGTGCTTCTTGTCTGGCACCATGGGATCTAAACGAAAACAGATGAGATTAAACTATACTTAATAAATAAACAGTTAGCTAAGCTTCATAGGCCTAGTCATTCCTTCATGGGCAGCCATGTTGATTGCATGCATGTTATTTAATTTAGCTTTAATTCATCTTCCATGAGAGACTCGAGCACCAGACAAGACCCTGATAGCAACTTTAGGGGAGTTATTAACTCAAAATTAATGTAGACCATAGGCATAGGCACCTATTTATCCTTAAAGGGAGAGTATCTGATCTACCTCTATGAACTGGAGTTAATAACTATTGCCACAGCCTCTAATCCATATGAAGTTATGCATACAATAAAACAAGGTTACCCACTGTACTTCTAGATGGAGGGAAACCATAATATTCAAGAACGAATGTATCCCATCATGTTCATGGCTATGAATGCATCTATTTCTGCAGCATGGAAATTACCAAATTGCATGCTATGCTACTACTGTATCTTGAAATGATGCAATTTCTTGTACTGGTTATGTTGCTTAAATACATGACTAAACCAAAGTTTCTTTAGTATGCTACCCTTTTCAGCTTTGAGTAGACAGCAGGGCAGTTTTGGAAACAGATTTTCTGGACCGAGTACGGTTATTTAATTGAAGTGTTTTGTGTTTTTAGAACATAATATAATTGGAGAAATTATGTTTTGCGAAGCTGTTAAGACTCAAAGCGGAAAAACTTTAACTGGCCAAATATAACTCAACTGTCTGCAAAACTGGACTGCTCTTCGACTTGCTTGTTTCTCAGTTTTCAAAAGCCTGCTAAGAAACCTGTTTTTGACATCTTTTTTTTTTCTCAATTATAAACTAGGGGATCCCTGGACCAACTGGTGTTCCAGGACCAGCCGGACCAAAAGGGGACAGGGTAAGTATTTGTTAGGACATTGCTAGACAATAACATCCAAAACAGCTTGTCTCTATGG
>CM044443.1:43693603-43766321 GCA_024363595.1 Xenopus borealis
TGCGAAAAGTGTTGCTGCTGTGAGGGTTTATAGGAAATGTTCTAGCTGCAGCAAATACACTAATACAAAATGCTTTAATGCAGTAAAATGTCCCCCATTTGTTCTATAATGCTTATTATCATTATATGTTAATATAAGCTTCAAACAATGATCCTAGTCCCATATAGAGTTGCTGCAATAAGATTATACTCTGTTTAGCTCAGTCAAAGCAAGTGGGATCCCAATAGGTTGAACTATATTAACTGAAAAGAAAAATTATATAGAAACCCACAGTCTAAAGAGAAAACATTCAAAGAAATATGTCAAATTAGATGCCAAGACAGTTAGCTTTTATTAAACTATTCATACCAGTTATCATCATTGGAAAAAGTCAGATGAGAAAAGTTCTGTAATTCTATCAAGTCCTAGGTTTCCCTTCCTGAGAGGCGTTATGTAAAACAATGTGGTTTGCTGTGCCAGTGTGATCAAGAGGTAGAGAATACCAACTGAAATATGCTTATATGTCACTTGTGCAATTCAATCTTACTCCATTTCCTCCTTGTCACATTTATTATGTGTGTGTTTGGTTTTTGCTTTCTACAGGTCCACCTTTGTCCCCTTTATTCTATCCTTAACTTGTGCCTTTTTCCTGGGTCTTTCCTCCTACTTCCAGTTTTTCTCCTGGATTATCCTGTGTTAAAATATCTTATCCTTGGTTTTACCCCCCTGCTTTCAACCTTCTCCAGTTCATTTCTTTTACAAACCAACATTTAATTAAATAAAATTTCCTAATAAAAGTTTTACTGTCTAACCTTCAACCAGACACTAAATAAATCTGTCTCTCAAAACAATTAATAAAATACCATCATGCTAACACATATTCAATAATTAGGTGTCTTTTCTTATCCATAAACGCAAATATGACTGAATTTCTCACATAAATATTATATGTATTATATACAGTAGATTGTGGCCAGTAAGACTTTCACATTTACAAATAATATACATATTATTTTTAAATTATTAATATATTAAAGTATCAGTTTACCATTTGTTTTCATGCATGTGTACTCTGGGACATACAATGTCCTTTTATTAAGTATATAATATTACTTATATATAAGTCTATAAGTATATAATAGTTGTTAAATATATATTACACTTTTTATAATACTCTGCAGCACAAACACTTTCCTTTTATAAGTGTAGTTTTTTTTATCCAACATCAATATTCTATAGTGATTATGAACAACAAGGAACTGTTGTTTCCTAAGCATTAAGCAATCTATTTGTTAAAATTGTAAAATTCAGCAGTGAGAGCAAAAAGATTAAATGAAATATACCTTCAGAAAAAATAAACTTATTAAATATATGTAACAAAATAGGCAATAAATTTAGTTCTACTACAGGTTAGTACTTATGAACAGATTATAGGAGCCATGAAATATTTTCACATCCCTCCCTTTTCACATTCCTCCTTAGGATTTTAGCTAGGGGTAAACAAAATTAACATTGCTGCAACATTGGGGCCCACTGCAAATAAATGTTCTTCAATGGTTTATTATAGAATGGGGCCAGATGCCCCAGAATTTATCCTCCTCTTGAACATGGTAAGGGTATTTCCTGTCGACCTCCAATCTAAAAATTAGAGTTTTACTGCATATGACGAAGAAACAAACTGTGCATTTAGAATGGAGGATTATTGATTTACCTTATTGGTATTGGTACTATTATTCTTATTTATTACGAAATAATTTGGCATTTCTACAGCTGCTTTTATGAAAGCCACTTTGTTGGGTTGTACCATAGAATTTTGTAGCTTTACCTGTAATAGAATAGAATTGTAATTTGAATTACATTTTAAACCAGTGTTTATAGGTAATCTAAGAGAATGTAGCTAACCCTCACTTCTGTTCCTTGTTAGTTCCTGATTGGCTTACTGGAGGGAACTCTACTCTACAGAAAACACCAATGCCCCTTCTTTAGCTTCTTTTTACATATAAACACTTCTTCTCTATTTCACTTTCCTTTACACAGTAACTGATATATTCATTAATAAAAGCAATATGTTTTCCTTGATAGCTCTCTTAAAAATTTTAGTTGGATGATCCTTCACATTATTATATCTGTTATCTTGAACTGAATTATTATTTTCAGGGGGAAAGGGGGAAGAAAGGCTCTAGGGGTCCTAAAGGGGATAAGGGAGACCAAGGAGCGCCTGGATTAGATGCACCCTGCCCGTTGGTATGTTTGATGATTTTTACAATGTATTTTATTTAGGACTTGAGGATGGGAAGAACAATAGACGAACTGTTCTAATTGCTCAATTCTATTACAGTGAATAAGTAATATTTGGCAAGACTTATTTACCTTAAAAGGGTCTTCAGCAGACGGAAAAGCTTGCAAGTTCAATAAATGGGTTTGCCTCTTTCTGCCACAACTTTCCGAAGATTATTCCCAGTACCTGTGACCAGGAATGTTACCTCAGGAGTACTTAATGCTGAGAATGTTTTCCCTTCCTCAATACTGGGGGGAAAAAAACCCATCAGGTGACATGGTAGTCAGACTGGCAAAGTTGTGGGACGCCATGAGTAAAGCTATCTATTTAAAACATGATGTTCTCTTAATTTGTTCTAATACTATACTTTTAAGACAAGAGACCCATAAAGGGCAGTTAAAGCTAGAATGTAAGCTGCTCCTATATGCCCTCCAGTTCCTATAGGTCAATATTATCTTACTTTAGAGCAATGTTTTAAACTTCTATTATAAAAGTACAGAATTCATTAAGTTCAAAACATTCTCATGGATACTATATGTAAAATTAAGGTTTCCTGCAGCTTTGCCATACCAGGGCTATCATGAAGTTCCAGTGACAGTAAATGGTATCTCCTGAAATAATCGAAATAGTTGATTTTGTGAACAGGGACACCGAGGTTTAAAAGGCGAAAAAGGTGAACCGGGGTTACCAGGGCTGGACGGGCTGGATGCCCCTTGCCCATTGGTATGGCTTTAACTTCCCTTTTCCTGCATGCTTTGTACTGTGTTCTTGCTTGATAATGTAATTAACATGCACCATGCTCATGACGTGGACTAACTGTGTTAATTTTGTATATATCCCCAGACTCACAAATGGTCCTTAGAACCTTCTGGTAATCTACACTTGATTCTTCCTAAACATAATTACTAAACCATTAAAATCTGCCCTCTATTACCTTTTCCATTAAACAGTACTTCATATTGGTCTTTATTGGTCTTTATTGATATCATATGCATATACAATCTATCTACCTATGTATCTAATGTACTAGAGCAGGTCACTGAATTTACATGGGTAAAATAGGGCACGCTTCTAGAAATTCCAGCTAGATGAACTGCATTGAAATGCAACTTGCATACTAGGAGCATCCATGCTTTTTCAAGTGATCTGATGACCTTAATTAAGATTTTAAAACAAAGATATTGTTAAAAGTAACTTTCCATGAAGACATTTTTTTAAAAAAATGTGCATTAAACGTTCCACTGTATCTGGGTGTGCCAACACTGCATTTCCAGGGAGAACATTTTGTACTCTAATTTGGGCCACTACCTAGTCATTGTATGAATGGCTAGCCATACCTAGTGCTTCTTGTTGAATCTTTTTTCATGCTGTAATGAAACATCTATGGGCTTATTTATCAAAAATCTAATTTATGAGGTTTTAGAGTTTTTTTCTACTTCGAATAAACTCACAATTAACAAAAAACGTTGAATGTTTGCTTATTTATTAAAAAGTCCAAATATAAAAAAACTTAATTAAATATAATCATTGAGAAAACAACCTCAAAACAAATCAAAAAAACACAAAAATCTAATTTTGTCTAGGACAACTCCCAGCGACTTCTACATGAACGCACAAGTTTTTAGATGCTGATGTTTTACATTCGAGTTTTTCACGTTTTTTGTGTACCAAATGTTCTAGCTTTTGAAAATATAACTCAAATTTGTTGTGCAAAAAAAAAATCAAATCATGGCAAAATTTTAATTCAACCATGAATTGATAAGTCACCCCCTAAGTGATCGCTCCTATATTATATGGTTCAATTAATTTATATTGCGGGACACTAATTATGACATAATTTACTGCTAATGTATATTTATTACCTACAATAATAATGAAATATATGATTAAAGGGATTGCTCTCCTTTTAATTAACTTTTAGTATGATGTAGAGATTGATATTCTGACACAATTTGCAATTAGTTTTATTTTTTATTATTGCCGTTTTTTGAGTTATTAAAATTTTTATTCAACAGTCTGTTTGCTAGTGCCCGAATTTCCCTAGCAACAATGCACTGATTTGATTGAGAGACTGGAATATGAATAAGAGAGGGCCTGAATAGAAAGATGAGCAATAAAAAGAAGCAATAACAGTTAACTTGTAATATGTAGATGGGTTCAGTGATCCCCATTTAAAAGCTGTAAAGAAGCAAAAGAGCAAGGCAAATAACTCAATAAAATATAAATAATAAAGAGCAATTGCAAAGTTCCTAGGAATCAGACATACTATAACATACTAAAAGTTACCTGAAAGGTGAACCATCCCTTTAAATTAAATAAAACTATCTTTGTAATTTGAATATAACCAGAATGTGCATGTATTATAAAACTCACTGCCCAGTTCCTGTAACCACTGAACTCAGGGCCTGTCAAACTGTGTTATATGTATTTCCTGTTCTTTTAATCAGCCTTTAACAAACTCTACTTCGTAGCACATCTTCCCTTTTTCCTACTTGCCATAACATTTACCTCCTTACCCTTTTCAAAGCCAATTACAATAACCATGAGCAAAACCCTTAAAAAAAGGAATAAAGAAAATAAATAAATAAATAAACCTACTTCTCTATAAATATGTTAGTAGTAAGGTAAGCTATAACTTTTTTTTTTTAATTACAAATATTTATTAGATTTTTGTTAGATCTTATTACATTTTTCATGCATTGTTACCTTAGGTATTTGCAATAATTTGTACTCATTTCTGCTAAACTAAAAATCATAGAGCGAGGTATCCGTGAATGATCATATTCTGACGCTATTGCCACGACACTATTTCATGTCTGAAAAAATGATAATGAAAATTTGAGAAAAACCAAGAGTAGAATGTGGTCCAGTTGCACCAGCCCCAGACCATTAAAAATGATACTGTCGTGTTATCTCAGCTGCCCTTATGCTCCATCAGCACGAGTGAATCGATTCATGGATGTGTCATTGTGACAGTCCCATAGTTATAATATTGATTGATCCACCAGTTCTCATGTGAGACTGTTGAAAATAGGTTTTGTGGGGGGTTGAGAATAAGGGTAAAATAATGTGAGCTGGCCTGCCATTTTATCCAAAAAGCTACATTTAAAGGAGAACTAAACCCTAAGTAAAAAACCTCTACCACCCTACTCTATATAGACCCCCCTCCATCCTCCGCCCCAGCCTAGCTACTACTCCGGGCAAATCCCCTAAGTCTTTACTTACCCCTCAGTGCAGATTCAGGTATCGGCATATTTTTATTATGATGTGTAAAACGAAATTTGCCCAAAAAAAAAAAAAAAAACTATGTAAAAAGCTGTGTAAAATAGACAGTGAATTAGTCAAAGTGTGTATTTTACATTGCTTCCGGCAGAAGTCACTCTAAGAGAAAATGCAAAAATATTTTGTACACGTCGAAACCTGGAGTATTATCCTGCTGTGTTTTACACTATATAATAAATGTGCCCCCCAGGGTATGTGCAGGGTGTGCTGCATTGTGGGCTATTTTACTGTGCACCAAGTGGGCTTATAGCTATAGACAGGAATGCTGCAGCATAAAAAAGGTTTATCTACATCAAGAGCATTTTGCTCTACAGTGTTATACTTTATGTGTATAAAAAATACAAAGAATCTGAAAGCCAAGGGAAATTTTACACATGTATTCCGTTTACACACTCTGCTCTTTAGTGTACGATCTAACTGTGTTCCCCAAGCTGTCCTCAGGCATTACAACAGTGCAGGCATTCATGCTGTCCTCATAGGAGCAGTGATGGATCAATAAGTGGATTAATCATGAGTCAGTGCTGCTGATCGATCCAATGGTGCTCCTCTGAATCTATTCTCAGTGCACACACTGTTCAGCATTAGAAACCACTGCTTCCCATTGTGTTATGGCAAAGGACTGTACAATACTTCAGTTATTTTTTCATCTGCCTAAAACATACAGATCTGTGTCACCGGGGCACCTTGCACTAAACAGCAACACAACATAGTTATTTTTTTTAATTTTTCCTCACCTTTTTGGCTTTAGGTTTTTCATTTATTTCTTCTTAAATATTATGGTCTGTGGTTTTGTAAAGTTTAAAAATTAACTAGGCATGCCGCTTATATTACTTCATTGCTTTTATTGCAGCTTCTGTTATAGTGCCAGCAGACATTGTATTATTGGCTAGGATTTCTCATACCCTTTAAAGGGGTTGCTCACATTTGAGTTAACTTTTAGTATGATATAGACAGTGGTAATCTAAAACAATCTGCATTTTGAGTTATTTAGCTTTTTATTTAGTGGCTCTCCAGTTTGCAATTTCAGCAGTCTGGTTGCTATCCTAACAACAATGCATTGATTTAAAGGACCAGTAACACTAACATTTTTTAAGTAAAAAAAGAACCTCTAGCACCTCCTCCTTCCAGCACAATGTTCACTCTTTTTAATACCATAAAGAATATCTTACTGTATTCTGGTTGCGCTGTGTCTCAGAAACCCGACTTCTTCTTAAAGGAGAACTGAACCCATACTTTAAAACCCCTACCCCCGTAGACCCCCATCCCCCCTAGCCTGCTTGCTACCCCAGGTAAATGCCCCTAACTTTTTACTCACCCCTCGCGGCAGATTCAGGCGTCGGAATTCATGGCAGACATCTTCTTCTCTTTGGTAATCTTCGTGTATTGAACGGTGTTTCAGCGCATGTTGTTTCAGCGCATGCGCAGTTGTTCTGAACAACTGCACATGTACCAAAACTTATGGGAATCATGAAGACCCGAAAGGAGACACAAAGATTACAGAAGAAGAAGAAATGGCTGCCGTGAACTCCCAACGCTTGAATCTGCCGCAAGGAGTGGGGTTTTTAAAGTATGGTTTTAGTTTTCCTTAAAGAGATACTGATACTAAAACAAATAATTTTTTTATATCTGTGGTACTATTGTCTTTGCATACTATTTAAAATTTTGCCATAAAAGTATTTGCTTGATGTTTTGACATTTCCTTTGTTACCCCTATGTTCCTCTATGAGGGGGCTACCATATTTGTTCAGCAGGAGTCTGTTAGCGTTAGAAGCTATAACTGACATGATTAGAAGGGACATTCAGGTTGGCGAAACAGTCAGGTTTACAAAAGCAGAACTATCGGTGAAAAATGATCAACATGACCCAATGGATAGCTGTTAATGTAGATTAATTTAAATTTAAATATTTTGAAAATAACTTTTTTAGTGTCAGTATCACTTTAAGCCGGAAGTCAGTTGCTGCACTGCTGACAAGGATTCATGGCTGTCCTGGGTGCTACCTTCCCTGCTCGCAGCACTCACAGAAATAAATCAGGCTTAAAGTTAAAACATGCAGGCTGAAAAATCCTCCGCAGCAGCTCAGCAACTAGGGTTGCCACCTGGCCGGTATTTTTGATGGTTGATCCCAATGTTATTAATAGGAAAAAACGATAAATATATAGGAAGGCCGGTATTTTTTTTTTAAGAAAAGGTGGCAACCCTATCAGCAATTGACTTCTGCCTTAAAAAGAAGCTAGGTCAGGAGATGTGGAGTGTGCACGTAGGATAAAGCTGAGTGCATGTCGCCATTTTCGTTCTGAGACACAGCACAACCAGAAGAAGATATTCATTATGTTATTTTTTAATGATTCAATAAAAATAGTGAACATTTTGCCAGAAGAAGGAGGTGCTAGAGGGAGCTATAATGTTTATTTAACTTAAATTTGTTTAGTGTTACTGATCCTTTAAACAAGAGACTGGAATATAAATAGGAGAGGGCCTTAATAGAAAGAGGAGTAATGAAAAGTGGCCATAACAATACATTTCCAGCCTTACAGAGCATTTCCTTTTCAGATGGGGTCAGTGACCCTTATTTGAAAGTTGGAAAGAGTGAGAAGATGAAGGCAAATAATTACAAAACTATAAAAAATAATAATGAAGACCAATTGAATAGTTGCTTAGAAGTGGTCATTCTGTTACATACTAAAAGTTAACTTAAAGAGTGAACCATCCTTTTAAATATATTGTTCTTTTTAGGTACTGGCAGTGTAATTATGTTTTACTTTCAGCATGCATTTTTTAAAGGTTGTCTGCATTTAAGCTTCCCTTATCATTTAGTAGCCCTAAGATATGAATAGGGCTCCTAAAACTTGCTTTTCTGAGAGTGGTGAAGACAGATAATTTTATGCTAATTAGGCAATTTTTGTGTAACATGGCAATGAACAGTATGATCAATGTAGATGAGGAGATGTGGATTGTAAAAGGCTCTACTAACTGAGGCTTAGCAAGGTTACTATATGAAGTATAGTAGGGTGAGCAGTGCAGTATAACTTACTAAGTTACCCCCAGTAAGGGCTAACACTTACTGAAGAATAATAGTTTGAACAGTAGGGGCTTACAGAGTGGCAAATATCAGAAAAGTGATTATGAATCAAACTTGTTGAAGGGGGTTGGGAAACTGCAGTTACAGACATAGCTAAATTTGCAAGACATTTATAGAAGGAGGCGGACAGCCTACAGACAGAATACAATTAGAAATTGCATTAGACAAGAATGGAAAGAAAACAAATGAAATGTAATAGTCTTTCCTACAGGTTTCCTGTAGTTGATTTAGGGGGGAAATATAAATATAGGTATAATAATGTTTTCCACAAACCATCAACTTGATCATCTGTTTCATTGCAACAATATACAGTATGCACAAAGGAGTTATTGACAGTGCATATGAATAAGAAATGCATTGCATTATAGGCATTTTTGAGTGCATGATATACCTCATTTGCAGCAGAATTATAAGAAATCTTAATGTTCTTTTTTTCCATAGGGAGAAGACGGTTTACCAGTACAGGGCTGCTGGAACAAGGTAATGAGGTTATGCTGATAGGAGCTTGGTTGATTTGTGCATGTTTTTGCAATATTTCCCTTTGAGCTATTTGTAATATCAATCAGCTCTCATGTGCAAAGACCTGCATTTACAGCATAGTAATCCCACTCAGCATTTATATTTTATCCACAATGGCACCTGTTATCAATATTGTGTAGCTTACATGCTAGAGTTATACATTATTTATTACCCTTCTGTGAGGTCCATGATGACCCTTCCATGTCACTTGATAATTACACCCATTAAACATCATTCTGTGACTTCAGATGAAAACAAAAATTGTTTGGGTGATGGCTTGAGGTTTACCATTAACATAACCATGCACCATGCATGCGACTCTGCACTTCATAAAACGCTTGTGTCATATTTATAGAATAATATAATAACTAAATAATGTGTAAATTTACAGAGCAGCCACCATCAAACTTAGCAATTTTAAAGAACTGTATACCTCTCTAGACTTTGTCAGAAATTATGTGGGAAAACCACTAATATAATGAAAATATATAAGTAATGTACCTTGGAAACGTGCTCAGAAGAGCAATCAAGGCAGATATAATAAAAGGTGTAAAGTTTGTGCCAGGTTTAGTAATCTTTATAAACAAGTCAGATGTTTGCTTTCAAACAGGAAACCAATAAATAATACCTGTTGGCTGCTATTGGTTACTAGACCTGGTGCAAACCTTTTGTTAACATACCCCCTACATCCTGAAGGGGGAAAAAAATCCATAACTGCCAGTTCTTCCAAGGATATTACTTTGATGCAAAGAGGGTAGTACTTACATATGTGGACAGTGGTAGGTATGAAAAAGGGCAATGTGTTGACTGTTCTGAGCATGATATGATTGAATTATGTACATGTGCAGATACAGACAGATTTTACTGCTAATAATGCCACTGTTTTTCCTCTCCCAAATGAATTTTACTGGCAAAGAAACTAATTTGCACCTGGACAGTAAGCTTTTTTTTGCCAGCTGCAAGCAGAACAATGAAAGTAAAGATTTGATCGGTTGCCATAGGTTATTGCCCAGGTGCAAATTTGGCCTCTCTTATTTCCCTACTACTGGTTAAACTGCTAAACTAACCTGGGTTTGTTTTCTTTTGCAGTGATCGTTCTAACCTGGGATTGTCCTGTGTGTTTGTACATAGAATATTTATTTTTATACAGTGTTACATAAATGAAAAAAAATACCAAACTTTATGCATTTTTGTACAAAAAAAACTAAAACATGTTTGTCTCATTGGACCAGTTGTGTATTTTTGTACTTGCTTTTCTAATATTTGTGAAAAATATGCTGCTGTATTTGCATGATATTTGTGCACAATTATTAAATAATGCTTTTTAAGTTATTGTACTTTGGTGCCAAACATTCATCAGAAAAATATGATAGCCTTATGCCTTTGTTGCACTGTCTACACTACCTTAGGCAGCAACAGCCAAAATGCCCTAGCATTAGTGTTCCAAAGTACAGAAGACCAGTTATCTGGAGTTCCCATGCCCCATGCATTCCTGATAACAGATCCCATGCCTATATTATGAAATACTATTTACACTTTAATCATGGAATCCTTCAAGGCTATGAGTATCTGTGAATGGCTTGTTGAGATCTTGTTGAGATATAAGGCAGCATTCTATACTCATAAAGTGCCTTATGGCACCTTAAGGGACACTGCCATCATAATTAGTCTTTACTTGTACATGAAAACTTATATTGTGTAAAGTAGGGTAGCTGGGGGGGGACTAAAGATCCGATCCTTTAGATTCTGAGGCAATTTTGTTTTCGAATTCTCATGTTAAATTGTTTCTGTTAAAAACACTATAGTCTTTCTCATAGTAGAAACAATATTCTCACAACACTCAAGTATAATAAGCCTGAATTTAAAAAGTACATATCCAGCAATGCTTGCTGTATAGGGCAGT
This sequence comes from Xenopus borealis, assembly GCA_024363595.1. NCBI lineage: Eukaryota > Metazoa > Chordata > Amphibia > Anura > Pipidae > Xenopus > Xenopus borealis. The sequence goes on from CM044443.1 coordinate 43,704,646, forward strand.
GGCAATTTGAAATAGTGGAAGATGAAAGATAAGGAAGACCATTGTAACCAGATTTTGAACAGCAATAGTCAAGAGCATTAGTAGAACATTAAAAATTTCTGGCATATACATTGGCATATACAAGCCAGATACTGAACCCCTACTCTTTACTTTGTAAGGGTCATCTGCAATTGTGGTTGTGGCAAAATGAATGCAAATGCTGCACTTATTGATTCAGTTCATTAAAGGAGAACTAAAGCTTAACTAAAGAAGTAGCTAGAAATTATGTTTTGGGCTTCTGTACTTGTCCAAGGCCCACAACCCTTTAGCAGGCAAGATCTGTGACTTCAAAGATCCCCCAGTAGCTCCCCATCTTCTTTTCTGCTGATTCACTGATTCACATGTTCTGTGCTGCTGTCACTTACTGAGCTTAGGAACCCACTCACAATATACAGTACACATAGATTAGAAATGTCACAATAAGGCTAATTAGTCATTAATACAGATAATTACTACATGGCAACACATAAACCAGTGGAACTAGCATTGGAATTTTATAATCAGCCCTGTAGTATCAGTTTATATTACAGACAAACTTAATTTTCTTATCGATAATTTGCTATGACCAATAAGCTTCTCAACAGCTGCTCAGAGCCAGGCCCGGATTTGTGGCGAGGCCACATAGGCCTGGGCCTAGGGCAGCAAGTTGGTTCGGGCGGCATACTGCCCGGCCGCTTGCTGAGGAGCACTGGGGACACGCAGCTCCCCAGTGCTCAGGTGCGCCTGCTCTCGCTAGAGAGGTGCGGGCGGCATGTGCTAGGACCATGCGGCCTAGGGGCGCCTGCCACTGGAATCCAGCCCTGCTCAGAGCCCACTGCGCATGTGAGTGTCGCAGACTCTTTTTAAGATGTGACCCCCTGTGACAAGTTTGAAGTCCTGGATCATTGCTGCTATTGAGAAGCTGAAACTTTAGGCTGCTGCTATTATTTCATTATATAAACTATGGCATTTTTAGCCATTTACATTTTTTGGCTTTACTTCTCCTTTAGGCTTTAGTTCTCCTTCAAAGGTACCTGCAGTCAAAGGTGCTTCAAATAATAGTGATATGCACTGTTGTGTACATCCATCGCCGGGCCAGACCGACCAGGCGCCCTAGACAACCTGGCTGGTCGCAGCACCTGTTTGGACACGTGCCCTATTGGACATGCGCGCCCAAAAAAGACGCACATGCATGCGTGAGAAAATGATGCGTGCAAGACCGGACTACGGGTTGAAGTCAGAAAAGGTGCATGCATGTCACCCCCCAACTTTGTGCCCTAGGCATGTGCCTATTCTGCCTACCCCTTGGCCCAGCCCTGTGTACATCCTGCTGAATCATGCAACTACTGGAAAATACTGTCTCCCTGAACATGGTAGTAATTCAATGGGCCCACAGCGGTTGTGTCAATAGCTGAAGCAGCATTGTGACAAAAGGAAAATGCTATTGGCACCTTGTGACAGACACAATCCTGTGAAAATGTTAGCCAGTATGTGCCGTTGTGTTCATTTTGATGCAATGGTTGTAATTAGTGGAACTGCTACTCAGAGTGCAGCCCCTCTTAAAAAATCACACATTATGGGTATAAAATATAGCAATTTGTATCCAAATATTGCACCTTGCCACTGCACTGCATTTGTAAATGACCCTTTATAACTGAAAGAATCTCCCACAGGTTCAATGAATATATGAAGAACGGATGTCTTACGTTGCAGAACGATTCACAGCATTATTTACTCCTAACATAACTGAATTATTAATAAAGAGATACTTATGTGATGACAGTGTCCCTTTTAATGAGTTGCCATTTATCATAATGTCGTCCTGCCTCCATTTAACTAGGAAACAAGGGACAGCCAAGTGTAGAGAATAACATAGTTACCGTTTAATCGCAGTATATAGCAAGCACAAATTAAATGAAGAAAAGTGGGGAAATTAAATAAAACATGTCGAGAAAAAAGCAGCCATATATAAATTGAAAGAAAAATACATAATTTCAATATAATACTCCTCATTACACATTTATCACAAATTAAAATTTTCATTGCGTATGCCAAATTTTAAGACCTGCTTACAGGTGGTATATTTTTTTTTTTTTAATTTCAGTTGTGCACTGATGGAAACTTTACAACATTTTTTCACTGTTACAGGGTTGCAAAACAAATTTAAAATACATGGAAAAAAAATGATAATGACTATTGTTGCATTCCCCCACAAGTATCAAAATGATGGGGCTTGAGCTGATTTCCCTGAATCACTGTTGCAACTGCCACAAACCACAGGCAGTTTCTGCAGGAAGCACCACAAAATGTACATAGGTTTTTCACTTTCATTACAAACAGCATTTAACCAGTCACAACGCAGTGGAATCATATTGTGTTCCATAAGAGTCATAATAAATTAAATATTTTATATTATTCTGACAGTATTCAATATTTTTTATATTTAGTTTAAGGAACCCATATTCCTGAAATATCCCCTTTTCGTTTTCTTATAAATGCTGAGCTGTTATTTCCTCTAAACAATGCGTGTTTTCTTTCAGACACATAAACTTTAACAACCTTTTTCTTCTTTACATCAGGGAGCTACATTTGTTTATAACTCAGATTGGCTTATTGGGGCTAGGTAAATGTTTGAAGAATATAGTTCTTGAAAAGTCCCCTGATAGCAGCAGTCCCATTGAGTCCTCTCTTTGAATAAACAATACATCATTTTATAGACTGAAATACTTTGCACAAAATTAGAACCATCTGTCAGCGAGACGGTATGGAATGTGGAATGTTCTGAAATCAGGGGAGTACCAAAGTTCATGGCTTATTTGAAAGAAAAAAATGTGTGAGGTGTTTTTGAGTTTAGCGTGCCTGATCTAATGTTGTTTTTTTTGCTTAAACTGCATGTATTTCACATAATTGTGTTTTCTTCTGCATTGTAAAAGGCAGCAGTGACATTGTTTTACCCTTATTCTGCAAAACAGCAACTGTCAGAGTTCTAAAACTTTTATTTATACTCCCATATATTCCCAACAAAATTTCTTTTTAGCACATTTGCTATTCTGGGTAATGAAAATTACACAAATATTATTTAGAACTCTCAATAATTAACACTTTCAAATGCATTCAGAACTGACCGATAGACAAAGCAGCAGGACATATACCTGACATACAATATAACAATGTTAAATTGTTCTTCTAAGCACTTTTGCAGTTTACATTATTCATTTTGTAAACATTATTATTGCCTAGAAATGTTATGGTAGTACAAGTATATGAACCATTAGTTGACAAAATGGATAAAGAAGATCATCGCACACAGGTGAAAATTCACTAAAGCGCGAATCGTCTAACGCTAGCACTAATTCGCCAGTGTGACGTCAATTCGCAACTGATTTACTAACAGTGTCCCTGGCAAAAATTCGCTAGCGAAGTAGACAGACTTGCACAACTGCGCACCTTTATGTCAGGCAAAGTTGCGCACTGATGAAGGGACATAACTATGCTAATTCAATAAGATGACCATTTTTCTGAATGTTACCTCTTGCGCTAGACTTTACTTCTCCATCTCAGACCTGGCGAAGTTCAATACAATAGATAGCACCAAAAAACGCTGGCACCTTTTACCTTTTGTAGGGTGATAAATACATTTCCTAACATATGGCATACAGTGGGCACATGTAGGGCAATAGGACAACTTTATTTTATTTATTAAAGGTTTCATGGGCTTGTGTAGAGTAATGTAGTGGCAGTAACATATACTTTATTATACGTTTAAGTTTGCGCCGTATGCAAATTAGGCATCGCTAGCTTAAATGCTTTTGACTGAGCGCAAATTCGCATCTTAGTGAATTTGCTTAGCGCTGGCCAACGCCGGCGAAGCTGTCTCTAGCGCATTTTCACCTTTTAGTGAATTTGCCCCATAGACTCCATTTTAATCAAATAATTCAATTTATTTAAAATGATTTCCTTTTTCTCTGTAATAAGTAAATTGTTGCTTGTAATTGATCCTAAGATATAATTAATCCTTATTGAAGGCAAAACAAACATACTGGACTTATTTAACGTTTAAATGATTTTTAGCAAGCATATAATTTGGAGATCCAAATAATGGAAAGACCCCTTATCCGGATCAGGTCCTGAGCATACCTGTAGCTGTTTTTACACTGCTAATATCATGCATGTGTTACAGGAACAGAACAGCAAAAATCTAACGGATGCAGATACTGATAGTACATGCATCGGTATAATACAAAACAAATTTTTGTACGATATTCGTGCTTGTATGTCGTGAGACGACCTACGGTATTGGCATAAGGCTTGGATATCAGTCGGCTTGCTGATTAACCCAGGTGGCAAATGTTGATGCACCCGAACATTGGCCATTGTTAGCACTGAATCGTCAGATACAGGTAGAATTCTATTGTTCCCACCTGTATATCTGACGATTCAGCTCTACACGCGTATTTAGAAATGAAGATCTTTTTCAGGAAAGATGGTTACAGCGTGTATGGCCACCTTAACTCTATTACTCCTGTCATATTTAGCAATAGAATTTTCTGCATCTGTAAATTAAACTTTTGCTGTTCCAGCCAGCTCTTGCCCAGAACAGCAGAGGGCACTTCCATTAAACAAACACAAAAATTCTAAATTGTAAAAGTGCTCAGAAGAATTATTTAAATTTTTTATATAAAAATTGGACAAAGTGTGCATATCTTCTTGCCACTGCATGAATATTTCCCAACTGATAGGAATACACTCATACATGTAAAGTATATTTATGCACATTGACAACTGTCTAACACCCAGCACACACACATTTTAGGTCAAATGTGTAAGAAAAGCCATAATCTATATACACATAGATATACACAAGCAAAATATATATTCCCATGAGAGCTTCCTGTAAGAAGCTATAGCTTACCACTCTTAGCTGGCAAATATTGCATATTTATTTCAAGGCCTTTGGCAAGCGAGCTCCTTAAAATAATTGTGTGTCTGGAGGCATTTTACCTATTTATCATGAAGATAAATCTAAACCAAAAACCCTTTGTTTCCTGGAATCTGCAAATGAATATTTTTAAATTGTTAACAATGAAACATTCACATTTAGAATGACTTAAGGAGGCCTTGTAAAGCTAGGTTTTATTATTATTATCATTAGTATGATATTTCCACTACATATATATCTACTCTACCGTAAAGCTAAATTAACAATAAGAATTTGCATTATCCCTACATTAATCTTAGATGTAGCCAAATCTCGGAACTTATATATATACATTCAACAATGCATTTGCCAGCAAGGTGGCAGATAGTTTTGATACAATGTTATTTAGTTCTATAGGATGTTAGATCTCAGTGGCAGCAATGAACTCTAACATCCTTTTGAACCATCAAAATGAATGCAATCCAATGTAACGGGAGTTTAGCTCTTTGGAAAAGAGTTTGTCTAAATCATACAGATGGTTGTTAAATATTTACTTTATAGTTGAGGGTAAAGCATTGTCAGGGCTGCCATTTCTATTCTGAGAAACTCTGTGCTTAAAAGCACCTTTATTTAATAATTAAAGGGTCAGACGCCATGGCTTATTGCCAAAAAATGAAGCTGAGATAAATTTAAGATGGCCGACCTGACTTTTAAGGATGAAGACAAGTGTCTTTCATGTATGAAGATTTCCTGAGGTTGTTTTGACTTCTGGTGAAGATTCTTGAAGTTTTGGTGCTGTGATAGCAATCCATAGTCCAGTCCAGGAGGTAAAATACCAGCTCTCACTTCAGTTTTATATCAGCCATGGGACTCTCCTGCATCTTTAATAGGAAATAATGAGGCAGGGACAAGAGTTTGATGTTCCTTTGGATCTTTTAAGCATTCTCACTTGGACAAAATGGAAACAAAACTGGACAGAGTTGGAAAGCTTCTTCCTGTTGAACTAATGAAATGTAAGAGATAAAGAACCAGCATGCCCCTTTTTCAGCAATATCCTTTGAATGAGAATATATTGTTTTTTCATTGCTGATGCTGGGAAAAGCGTATCAGAGAAGGACAGACTTCTGCCAAGTACCTTTTGATGATTCCATCTTTTACCATCTTTTACTGAAAACACACACTATGCATTTTATTGAATTGAAAGACTGTATATTATTAATAACCTTGTAATTTACACTTTTACTACAGTACTTTCATTGTGTTATTTCAACTGACTGAGACATAAGTGGAACTCACATTTCTAGGATATCAAATCACTGCCACAGGTAGATGGAGCTATAGTATTTGTATAGACTCGTCTATCTGCCAACTTCTTGTACTGCTTTTCTAATGACTTATCTGGATGAAACGCTATTTATGGTGATGATGTTTTTTAAATTTGTATAGCCAATTTTAGCATTATCTTTTATTGCTGGCCTCAAATACAGTTTCTACAGAAATTCACTAATGAATTGGTTTAGTAATGGCCAAACTGAAGCTACAAAGTTCTCTTATTCCTTTGGCTACTACATTTCTGCAGTAGTTGTGAGATATGGAACCTACAACTGAGTGATTGAATTTCATTTTGAACATTTTTGTCTTTCCATTTTTAACCCCATATACTGCCAGAAGTGCCCATATAGGTGCTGTTCCACTTGGGGATTAACATGTTTTGGGTAAAACAATATATACACTGTACATCTATATATAGTTTATATATATATATATATATATATATATATATAGTTTTCCTAATGTGTTATAATATATATATATATATATATATATATATATGTGTTACTTGAAGCCACTATTCAATTCATACAATTCTATTGTCTATAGTCTACCAAAGTACTAGTTTGAATCAAAATTGTCCAAATAATGCCATAGAAGCAGCCATCATTATGGGCTGATTTATCTGTGTTCGAATTTAAATTCTTTTTGTGCTGAAACTCGTGAATTCGAATTAGAGTTTCCCAAACTCAAATGTTAGATATTTATTATGTGTATTTAGTTAGTGCTAAAAAAAAAAAAAAAATCTATTTTGTTACACTTTGTAGACCCAATGAATATGATAGAATTCAAATTCATTTAAGTCAGTTTTTTAGATTCTAAAAAAAGAACATAAATAAAGAATATTCGAGTTTGGTAAAAATTTTATATAAAATTCCCAAATTTAAACTTTGATAAATAGGCCTCTATGTGAATAGTGTATGTTTTCCATATTTATGTTATTATTGTTATTAGTTGTCCAGTACTGGAGAAAGTTTGTTCTGTGGTCTCAATTTTGTTTTTCTACTTTGCTAAAATGTGCTCAGTTTGTGGTCTCATAAAAAGAAACTGACGCGAAAATGAAAATCTTATATAAGCTTCATCATGCTGAAATAAAACATTTTCTGAATGTAATCAATTATAATTTCTGTACTGTTTCTGAAATAATCTAATTTATCTTCACTATCCCCCTTTCAGCTTTTGATTGTCTTCATTCTCTCTTCATGCGGGAGTCAGCTGTCAGATTTTGACTGACAGGGCTAATACAACTGCTAGAAATGGAAGCTCCTCTAAAATATATCTTAGAAAATATATTCCAATTGATTATAATATTTAGAACACTTCTTATTCCAGTATGATGAAGCTTCTTTTACATTTTTATTTTTGCAATAGTTTCCCTATATGAGAGAACAAACCAAGCAAAAAAGGTTCCCCTTTAATAAAAGTAATAGTAGCACGTGTTGAATCTAAATTTCATGCAACTAACTTTGAATTGGTTTGGATTTTCAAAAATATTTATTATAGTATCAGAAGAGGGTAAACAGACTGAAATTGAACTTCTATAGTTCCTTGTATAATATAGTGTTTTCAGTCTCTGGGTAATTCTTTAAAACATTTTGTGGATAATTCCCTCTATACACTTTTTTAAACACTGCCAAATGTCTCTTCAGCAACTTTTTTGTAGAAGACTTGTGTCTGTCCTACCACTGCTTTTTTACATTTTCATCTTTTAGCATTCTAAAATACTAATGGTATAAAAAGGATTGCATTAAGTAAAAATAATTAAAATTACCAAAAAGTTAGTAGATATATAGAAATATATTTTATTACTTACACATAAATGATGAGTTTTTTATATACTACATGACAGTGCTAACTGCGTCAGTCAATTTGAACATGTGGCAAAATTAATTCCATTTTGAAAGAATTCCATTGATTTGGTATGAACAAATTTCTGTATGAGAATATCGCTAAAATATTTTTTTTTACAAAATGGAGCTAAGACTTTTTGTCAAAAGCTGATTTATTTTGGCTAGGGGAATGCATTGCTTTTAGAATATGTAATAAGAATTTGCATTTGTAAAAATTATTCATGTGGACGCCATGTCTATATGTCTATCCAAGATAGGCGGCTGCACATGCATGTTGACCCGCTTCTATATTTTAATATGCCCAAAAAGCTGAGCAGTTTACCAGGAACTAAAACATGAAGTCCTAAGGTACTAAGGATTTTGAGAGTGTCGATGATCAAATACATTTTTCTCAAGCTGCATTCATTCATTTCAGGATTGGACTGAATCCCAGCGCATTTTGCAGGATTCAGATTAAGAACCATCTTTGAATCAGATGAACACTTGGGGCATATTTATCAAAGTTTTTGTAAGTGCGGAAAACTACTTGTGAACAATTGCAACTAAACTTGATTGGGAAGCTGAGAAACAGATGTAAAATCACTGGGAAAAGTTTTGTTTATTGATTATACTAAACTCACTTCCCATAGTCTTCTATGGCATTTCGGCAGGTTTTAGGTAGTATAATGGTTTTTAATTTTTTTTTTAATTAAAGCTTGACAAATTGTCGTAAAAAAAGTTACATTCATGGAGAGGATTCATTATTCAGCTGAATCAAAAAATTAAGAATTTGGTGCATACCTACCTTACAATGGGCTCACCAAAGAAACACATCCTTCTTGTCTAGGCAAAGTAATGAGTTATTAAAAATGTTTAGTAATTTTGGAATGTTGTTTTTTTATAACGAGGCATTTAAAGAAAAAAGTATCATTGGGTATCATTTGGCATTTAACATTGGTAAACTTTATTATTTTTTAAATGGTTTTATCATAACAGTTCTTTCTGTACATTTTACTTTTTATTTTTTGCTCTATTGTACTGTTTCCTTGTATTATATTTGAAAATGTAATATATATAAATGTACTTGTGAGTATATTCATATATTCACAAGTACAACTTGGGCATTGAATTTTTTAGTCGTGTGTCAGAAACAGACTTGTAAAGGCTATCTTTTTGTATCTCTTGTATTTAATGGAGAATTTCATAAAATATTTAATATTGCCATTTTAGTGGCATTTTACCAATACATGTTGTATAACTATTTTTGCACGCTTCATTATATGATTTTATATACACTGAGTAAATTTGGCTTTTGAGTTCATTCAGTTGTTAAAGACACAAGAGGAATGGATTAGACATTCATAATTAAGTCACCTGATCAAGCTTCCTCGTAAATGGTTTTAGATAGAAAGGGGAATCTTTCAATTTCTGTAAAATGTGCTGTCCTTGTTACTTTATATTTTACCTTTCTTCTCCCTGTCCACATTCAACAATACTGAAAGACAAGACTATTGGAGCATTGATAGTAAAGTGTTACAGGATATGATTACAGCATATGAGCAACAGACAACATTATAACAATTATGTGAGTGTGTTTGTGTGTGTATATATATATAGAGAGAGAGAGAGACAGACAGACAGACAGGGAGAGGGTGCTTGATTATTTATTGATGGCACCCAACATGCATATACTGCATTTCACGTGCCAATATTGTTATAATTGTTAAATATCTTATATATTTGTTTCCTGCATGCTTCTGCTGCTTCTAAATCAATTCATATGACTTGCAAAATATATTGCTGGTATGCACTTGTGTGGATTTGAAATGGTACCAGCCTTAGAACTGTAATGAGCACAGAATACAATGCTTTTCCCTCCTTGCATGTGTCAGGTATCCTTTTAATGACAAAGATAAACCAAGATTAAGTCCTTCAGTTTAGATCAGTAGGGACCTAAGCAGACTGTTGTTCACATACACTATATCTGATTTTTATATCTGAGTGACACTATTGCATCCTAATGGATTAGGATTGGGTACTTCTGGGTTTGAGTAAATGCAAGGACTGATGTTGGACCAGTCTGGTATCCAAACCAACTTTTAATATACAAAAAATTGGAAAAACTACTGTTTATATCCTGATTATAGCTTAATGGATAGTTACCATATTAACATGCATCAACCCAATGTTGACCACATTTATACTTCTAGTTTCCAACTTGATATATGTTTTATTATTGTTTAATTTACTTAGTATTATTATGAAGTTAGAGTTACACAAAGTGACAAAGGGCCCTTTGTTTAACACCGGGCTGGCATTTGTTTATATTTGTCATGCAGAAATTATTTATAAGTTCTCTTTACAAGTTTCAGCAATGTCCTAGGTGCAATGCATTGCCAAGCTGATCATTATGATTGGCTGTCAAATTTGGCCAGTGTTTGAAAGGTAGTTTTGGGCAAAAGAGGTTTTAACATCTGAATCTGTACCTTATCGAATCCTATAATTTAAATATATTTGATTTATCCAGTCAATTTCCCTTTTGACCCTTCTATTACCTTCTGACAAAAGCAGTGCAGAGAAAGGAGATGTTCAATGGCAAGGCCAGTTGTATCTAAGGGAATACTATTAGGAACAATAACTGGGTTCTTTAAGAAGAAATACATTATCATTTTCCAAAATACAGAATGAGCAGGAAAGAAAATGAAACTATATGTTGGCATTGGTTTATATGTAATATTGAATTCCTTGGTTGCATCTACATGTTGAAAATTGTTCTTTTGGCCCAACAGTTTGAAAATCAGGCTTACTTTGCATGAAGTATTTGTTAGACATTAAAGGGCAAGGAAAGTGTAAAATAGAATAAGGCTAGAAATTTTATATTTTGTATACGAAACATAAACATGAACTTACTGAACCACAAGCCTAATCAAACAAATGATTTATGCTTTCAAATTTGGACACAGGGGGTTGTCATCTTGTAACTTTGTTATACATCTTTGCCTGACACTGGCACTGCACATGCTCAGTATGGTCTGTGCTGCTTAGGGTTCATCATAAACGATCAAAAAACAAAGTTGTTTGAGTTGTGCATGGCTGGTAAGTAAGGTAGGGGCTCCCCCTGCTGTTCATAGGTATGATTGTTTCCCTGCCAGAATTTAGGGACTGTCTGACAATTCCTATCCACAGCACTAAATGAAGGGTGAATTTCACTGCATACAGTCAGGTTTCTTATAAAAACGGTATACATTTTTAAATTAAAGTATATTGGAGATAGATTTCTTTTTCTTTAAAGAAAGTAAAAATTGGATTTTATTTCTTTGACTTTCCTTGCCCTTTAAGGGGCAGATTTATCAAGGGTCGAATAGTAGATTCGGGATTAAATTTTACAGTTTTAAAATTCACATTCAAATTTTAATCCATCTATTCAAATGTAAATTCTATCACACCTCGACTATGGAAATGGTCCTAAATCAAATATCGTCATCAATAAAACATGCCGAGTTCATGTACAAGTCAATGTCAGAGGTCCGTTGAGCCATTTGGAAATGTTAATAGCCTTCCTGACATTCAAGGGATTTTTTTGGTGAGAAAAACTCAATTCGTACAATTTAAATTTTCGGGTCGAAATCATTAGACATTAAAAATGTTTCTTAAATAACCTCCCAGTTGAATTGGGAGTATATTAAACTTTTTTAAAAATTCACAAGTTCGAAATTTGACCTTTTATAAATTGTCTTCTAAATCATGGCTTCTTTGCTATTGCTATATACTGTAAGTTTGTGTTGTAGAAAAATACTTGTACTACCTTTAAAGTAAAATTTTCATAACATTTAGTGAAACCTCAATTTTACTTTTTGTGGTCCCACCAATACTGTATATGTTGCATCATTTATTTTCCTGATTTGATCATTTTAACATCAAATTTGAAGGGGGTTCTGCTGTACCTTCTGCAGACCTATGGTACACATAACAGTTTAGTTTTTTTTACCCATTACAATTCTCCATCTTCAAAGCACAGATTTAAATCTGCTCACATTCCTGTCTATGTCAATCACGTGTAAACTCCACTGATCTGATGAGTTTCTCCTCAACATTCACACTTTAATGTGTTTTGTATTTGAAATTAAACTTTACTAAATTAGCCAAAGTGCTTCATGTAAGAGTGGAATTCCTTTGGATCCACCATTATCCAAAACAGTGTAATAGTGTAATGCCATGAACACACTGTTGAACGTTAGACCATGGACCCATTCTCCCAATCAGTTTCGTATTGTCTGTTCACTCACCATCTTTATTCATTTTATACATTTACCCTACCTGACTTCTGAAACCTGGACCCTTTCTGGTACCCTGTTTGGCCAGTCTTAACACATAAAGCCCCACATGTGTCTTAAAGATCTAATATTGTAAGTTAGGTAACAGGACAGCAAACATTTTGCAGAAATCAAGTAAGATCACCTCTCTCTGTAATTATGTACATACATACTGTGTCTGAAGTACTAACTTTTTAAAGGATTATTTCCCTTGCTTTCTTTATATTAGTATATTAGGCCTTCAGCATTTTAAGGGGTGTTCCTTTGGTTCCTATGGTCATGGTTTCAAATTAGAAAAAAACCCATCAAAGTTAACAAAAACTCTTTTTTTTATTTTATATATATATATATATATATATATATATATATATATATATATATATATAAACAATGTTAAACTTGAGATTATACATTTCCAATTCTTTTTTTAAAGTGCAATGGTGATTTATGAAAATTTCATCTTGTGAATTTAACAACTGCTGCATAACAACAGAGGACAGCTAACACATTTTGCAAATTGTGTGTGCGTGTGTATATAAATATATATGTAATATTTTTAAGTATTTTTCCTTGTTCTGTAAAGAAACCACCTATTTTTGAAACAAGATGCTATTGCCATTTGTACTGTAGTGAGATTTCCATTTTTCATGATGTAATATTGTATTGTGGTTGTACCTGATGTAAATATTTTTTTCGTATACATTTTCTAAATAGATGTACGTAAACATTTTTCATTGTTTATAGTCAGCAACTGACCATATAAATGAATTATAAACAATTTTGTTGTGTTTTTAACCTTATTTTCCATCATTATATTATTAGACTTCTTAGCAGTTGGTTGATCAGAACTGAAAATTAAAATATCCCTCTAGCTGCAAATGAAAAGTAGCTTAAAGGAAATTCTTTGAATAAGGCAATATGTCACTTTTTTCCATAATGCTCCTGATCTTATTATATGCAAATCATCATGCATTTAAACAAAGAAGACTTAGCTATTAATCATCCACAATGCGTGATTCTAGGGCTTTCAGGATAGTGGATCTTTCTCTAAGTTGGATCTCCATACCTTAAGGGGCAAATTTACTATTATTTCCCAAAATTAGCTTGACCGAATTGGATATTCGATTAGCATTCGATCGTCTAATGCTAAACAAATAGTTTTAGGCTACCTTTTATTCGATATTTGATCATTCGACGATGGAATACAAATTTATTCGATCAGTCGAATAATTTATTCGATCAGTCGAATAAATCATTTGATCATTCAAATGATTCATACGATTCGAACGAGTGAAAACTTCGATCGTTCGAATCCTATTCGATCAGGACTTAGCCTCAGAAGCCTATGGGAGTGCTCCCATAGGCTTCTATTGCAATTCGGTAGGTCCAATCTGGCGAAGTAGGCAATCGAATAAACTTAAAAATTTAAATCCTTTGCTGATCAAATGATCGAATGATTGAATATTCGTTCATTCGAATCTATTCGAATGTATTCAACCATTCGCTATTCGATGATCGAATATGCCAAAATTTCGATCGAACTTCGATCTATTCACGTGAATTTAGTACATCAGCCCCTAAGTCTGCTAAAAACACATGTCGGGGAAAAGTTTATCTCACACAAGCTCCAAAGAGTCTAAACTCACAAAGAGTCAGACCATAAGGATCATAGGGTTTTTATAGGCTTGGGAATGCATGACATGAGAACATATGAGTACAGGAGGGAAAGGTAGAATGGAATACAGATCTCTGCACAGCACAGAAAAACACAGAACTACTATTTCGGCCAAAAAAGGTGGCTTTGCCCTCAAGACCAGGGTCATAGAGACCAAAGGCAAACTTGAGAACAGAATCCATCTAAGTCATGGGAGCTACATGCACAGAATTGTATTCTCTCTCATAAGCATTAAATAAACACCAATATGGGTTCATGCAGCTCAGTTCCCATTTTTGGATGGGATTTTAATGGGTTTCAGGATATGGTCCTATTACCTAGATCAGGGGTCCCCAACCTTTTTTGCTCGTGAGTCACATTTAAATTTAAAAAAGAGTTGGAGAGCAACACAAGCATGAAAATGTCCATGGGGATGTCAAATAAGAGCTCTGATTGGCTTTTTGGTAGCCCCTATATGGACTGGCAGCCTACAGGAGAGAATGTTTGGCAGGACATCTGTTTTTTATGCAACCAAAACTTGCCTCTAAGCCAGTAGTTCAAAAATAAGCACCTGCTTTGAGGCCACTGGGAGTAACATCCAAGGGGTTGGAGAGCAACATGTTGCTCGCGAGCTACTGGTTGGGGATCACTGACCTAGATGGACTTCCTGGTTACACATTTCAGTGAATAAGTTGCACATCAAGGTTTCAGGCCCATGTAATTTTATATAGCACTAAAAAAAGCACTAAAACCTCAGGTACTTGAATTTTAAGGGTCTATGGGCTAATAAGTGTATTTAATGCTTCATGAACAAATTCAAAGAGCTAAAAAAGATTTCACAAATGTTATAATTTACTTTTCATTTAATATGCATATTCATTTCATATTCAGGTTTTCAGTCTCTACAACTAATCTTAGGGTTTTGTTCATAGCTCTAAGCAATGGTTCAGTAAGATCCAAGCTGAATCAAATATATATCATCTATGAACAATCTCTTTCTCTTGTGAGCTATCTGAATCAGAGGTGACTGTACTATATAGTCATTTTCACTTTTGGTCACTTTACCAAAAATTGAATTTATCTAATTAAATTATCATTCAACCTAAGAATGAACTACATTGCTGCTTTCATAATGGAGCCTTTTAAGGGCTCATACATCAAAAGATCCGCTCAAATGGCCAGCAGATCTCTCCCCGTTGTGCCCATCTTGAGGAGGTCAATATCAAGCTAAACGATAATAAAGCAGGAGGTTGGCCCGAGGGCTGCATCAACAAACCAATTCAGTCCTCGATCTGACTGGAATTTTAAGCCTTCAGATGAGGAGGGGGTTAGCCCATGGGTGCTCAATATCATGTGTAGGAATAGGAAAGAAGAATTTAAAAAAGATAGAAACTTGTAAGTTGCTTGGATCACCACATCCTGAATAAAGTAACACCTATTGAAAAAATATAATGATATTATGAGTCTCGGAAGAGTTCCATGAAAATCTGAAGGCATTAAAACAAGTGATGGAACTCAAAGGTGATTTCCAATAACCTCATATTTTTCAGTGGGGGAACTTTATTTATTATAATACACAAGTTTCATTGAGTCATGTTTACTAAGCACCAATTATAACGGATGACATCAGTAAGCACCGTTTATAAGGACAAAATTTACAGATTATTCATGGCTCTTGTATGTTTTATTTATAGATGTTGACTCATTTGTCTTATCAGCAAAATATAAATATGGTTTTGAAGAAATGAGGACGGATGTAATAGAAGTAGGTGCTAAATTGAATCAGTGCAGTTGCCCATAGCAACCATTTAACTTTATATTTTCTAAATCGGAGTAGAGTGATCAAAAGTTTGTAAAATGACCCCTGTTCTTTTAGGCTTATGAAGTGTAGCGCTGCTAATTGTACAGAGAATAGTAAAGACATAGTGAAAAACTACTATTCTGTCCAACAGAGCTTACAATCTAGATGTTGGTGTCTAAGGCACTGCGTGTATACTTTATATTTTAGGAGGCTAACGAATTTGACATATCTGCTGTGGAAGTGCATGTATTGTTTGTATTTACATTCATTTAATAAATTGTTACCCTTTAATGAATGTTTGTGTGGTTTGTGTTTACCCTTCTCAGAGAGAGGAAGTGAATACAGGCTTTGTGGTTAACTATATCTCCTGTCACACTGCACAGAAATCACCAGTATGTGTCCGGCAGTGAAACAAAATGTTACTGGTGCCCATGAAAACTGCAGTTTTGCTTCCATTTTGTTCAGGAGGCAAGTCGCACAGAGCTCAGCAAAACAAAAAGACAAGTATTCACAGGTGAATTCCAAGTGCAGGGCACAGCAAACTGGAAATATTCCTTGAAGTAGCTTGAATTCCTCTTATGGGTGGTGTAAGGGCATATGGTAACATTTGTCGTATGTGGTTTAATAATTCCATGGGCTACAAATCTCTCGATATTTATTTGCCATAGTAAAACACTAAGATCACCATTTAAAACCTATTACTCGATGCAATCTAACTAAATCATGGGAAAATGTGCGTAAACCCAATCCTGGAGTGTATCACCCTTAAAGGCACACTTGACATCCAGCAACAATAGATACAATCTAAATAGAGAGGGCTTGCGCACAAAATAAACAGACCAGGTGGTATTGCAAAAAAAGTATTTACATGTGAAAAGAATCAATTTAGTCATATATACATGATAAGATAAAACTGTCCACAAAGTATACACCACCCAAATGAAGTCAAATACAGATCCAGAAACAACAGGAACATAAATAGCTTTATTCTTCAGTAGCACAATATTCTCACACAGTTCACATTCACTGACAGACATATCCAAGTTGTCACACATTTTTCCTGCAGACTCACTGTTCAGGCAGATTCACAGACATGTATGCCCCCAGTTATCATGGAGTCACAACCCTTTCCAGGACATTGCAGCACATTCTGCTGTTAGCATCGATGTACACTCTACATCCCCTACTCTATTGCCCTATTCCAGATAGGAATTTCCTTGTCCCTGCTTCAGGATGTATCTACTGGCCCTACAACTACTGTATCACTTCAGCCCAGCCTCTGGCTTAGCAATGGCCTCTAATCCACTACTTCCTTGTTGGCTACCCATACTAGTTACTCTGTCTATCTGAAGTAACCTAGTACTTCTCACTAGGAAACCCTCTCTCTACCAGTACCTGTCCAGTTGATGTCAGGAAGAAGAAGAACCCTGCCCTGGGTGTGTCCTTATATTAAATACCCTTTGCACTCTATCCCCCTCTAGTGGGTATAAACTATAGTTAAACTCAAATGACTCTAACCTCAAAATTCAAATTACCTTAAAGTGGCCACTTTAACATATTACACTATTGCCATTCATTTTGTTTTAACCAAACATATATATATATATATATAAAACCAACATTTTCACATTGCATCATGTTCACACAATCACTCTTAATATCCAGTCTCTTCCCTTTGATGGGAAGTGAGGAAATTTCCCATGATTAAGCCGGATCGCCACTAATAAAAGCGTTTACAATCTTAATCATTTTAGGGAGATTTGTTGTCCGCTGCAGAGCTGATTTAACCACAGGAAACAAATCTTACCATGTGCCATCACCCCTAGAGATTGAATCACTAGTTTGGGCTGTGCTCCTTCTCAACTCCTGTTACCCTCACCCTCATTTTATTTAATCACACCTCCTGGGTCTTTTTATTGATAAAACAATAAACAAACAATAGGAATGTGATAATCACCCCATGTATGACCAAAATATTATATTTTTATTTAACTACAGTACATTTCCCTTTCATGGTGCAACAGACAAAGATCTCAGGATACAGATAAATGCATTAAAGGAACAGAAACACCAAAAAATGAAAGTGTTTTAAAGTAATGAAAAATATCATGCACTGTTGACCTGCACTGGTAAAACTGATGTGTTTGTAGAAACTACTATAGTTTATATAAACAACTGCTGTGTAGCAATGGTGGGAACTGAAAAAAGGATATATGGCAGAGGTTGAATAGTGGATAACAGATAACTCCATTAAGTTCTACAGAGCTTATCTGCTATCTGCTGTGTAACCTGAACTTTTTCTCCTTTAAATGGCTGCCCCCATTGCTACACCTTCATTTTCTGATGTTACTGCTCCTTTTACTCTTATTGTGCTGTTACATAGCCTGTTATGTTTTTTGCTGCATAGGCCTATTTGGTGGATAAACCTGATGCAGAGCAATTTTATCTTATCCATAACTATGACAGCATACCTGATTTTAGTTAGATTAATTACTGTTCCTTGTTCTATATAACAGTGAGGTGATGCAGATAGCTATATTATGCATTGAGGGTGTATATGTCACAGGGCAAGGAGTGGGTATAAAATAAAGTGGTTGCATCAGTCTGCCCCATACTGAGATAATGAGTATGTAAATAAATTAATATAGATCTTTATACGTATAAAGTAAAATGAAACCACCACATAAGCATTTCATTTTAGTTAACAAGGAAGTTAGGCCCCCACAGCACCTTACTACTGCCTACAATGGTGATTGTGGATTTTGAAGACATGTCAACTCTACAAATATTTTGACAGTCATCAATTTATGCCCCCTTTTGCAAAGAAACAGCCAGATCCCTGCAATCTGCACACAAATAAAAGCCTCTATGCAATTAAAGGGGCAGTATATATCAAATTTGGTGGAGCATCATGCTGTGGGGCTATGTGGCTAGTTCGGGGACTGGGGCCCTTGTTAACATCGAGGGCCAGATGAATTCAATCTAATATCAACAAATTCTTTCAAGCATCAGTCACAACATTGAATTTACACAGGGGTTGAATATTCCAACAAGACAATGACCGTAAAAACACTTTGAAATCAACACTTTTGAAATTAAGGCATTTATGCAGAGGGAGAATTACAATATTCTGGACTGGCCGTCACAGTGGTACGACTTGAATATCATTGAAAATGAACTGGAGAGTTGTGGGAACCCTGGAATTAGCACAGGATTCAGGGTGGTGGTAGCTCTAGGGTTCAAAAGTATCATTATGTGCACTTGTGCCGGATTCAGCAGAAGTGGCAAAACAGATGCAATGGTGCATGGTGCAAGAAGCATGTTTGTTTGTAAGCACCTTTAATTATTGTTGAAAATATTTGTGCCCACTTTCGTGTGACCGCTGTATTCGTAAATGAGTCCTATACTCCTTGTGATCACCATTTATTAGTTCTGTTCCTTAGCATGTCTCAGAGGAAACATGTAAAGTATCTCCTACTTCATGCCAAGAGTGTGCAGCAGAAGACAAAAGAATGGTGGTGTTTATTCTATTTAAAAAAATGTCTATTATAAAGGTGGCCATGGATGCATATATGAGGTGTGCTAGTTTGGGTTATTTTGACCATACATCTGGGTACGTGTCAGGTTGTGAGTTATTTTTTATCTTGATCACAGAACATATTAATTAAAAAATCATGATTGGGTTTGATTGGGACAGTGGTTACATTAAAAAAAATCTGTCACAATCAAAACATGCATTTTAACGAGGCATTAACATGTGGATTACGGAAAAAAAACTGAACGTCACCTTGCTTCAGTGTTGAACATACTCTTTCCTCTGACTTCTATAGTATCTCACCAGGTTTAAGGTGACAGATTTTCCATTCATGTTTTAGAGGCACATTTTATTATGAATCTTGATTATTTCAGTTTAAAAACCTTGAATACAGTAGAACCCTAATGTAATGTAAAATAGATTTCAATCGAGACCACATTATTATTTTGCTCAAACTGAAAAAACACAGCCAAAAAAAAATAAATCAGCTATGTGATCAGAAACAGTCTAGATTTCTAAAACTAGGCTCTGACTATGGGCCAGATTTAATTCAATGAGAAAAGATGATTTCCTGGTTTATCATGTGAAAACCTATGGATGGCATTCAATTCAACGAGATCCAACTTTTCTACAAATTTAGTTCCAGTTTTTTCACCATAGACTGCAATGGAGTTTTTCTGAATTGAATGCCAAATTAAATCTGGTCCATGACATTTCACGTTATGAACTTTTTTCTCACTGAATTGCATCTGGCCCAAAGTGTGAGGCAAACAATGCCATGAGCCTGTATCTTGTGGAAACGGATGGTTATCTGATGTTAGAGTCCTGCAGCTGGTCAGGTACCTACGGGTTACCCGCAAAAACCTGCGGTAGCCTGTGGGTTGCGGGTAGAAGTTCTGGGTACGGGTATAGATGCAGGTCGGCGGTTCTGCAGGTTTGCAGGTCGAGCCAGAGGTCTTCTCAATAGTGATTTGTACTCCTTTTTTCTGATCAAGCCTACTTCTGGTGATGTCACTTCCGGTTTACAATGACAGCCGTTCTTGATTCTTGATGGTCAGCGGGTTGCGGATTGAGTTGCGGAGAAGGTTCTTGCGAGACAGGTACGGGTTTCAAAAAATGGACCCGCACAGGACTCTGTCTGATGTTCCTGGGCCCACATAGGTCTAAAAATATTTACCTCATAACATGCTAAATTTTAACCAAACAATAAGAGTCTTAAGGTGGTAACCGGCCGATAAAAGCTGCAGACAGACCAAGTCTATGGGGCAGATTCACTACAGGGTGAAGTGGTCGTCGCTAGAGACTCTTCGCCAGAAATCCCATCCACGGGGACAACACCAATTCACTAACAGACTTGGCCACCTCAGACCAGGCGAACGGCTAAAATTAACTAAATCTTCCTCAATCTGATGTCAGCTACATCATATCCAGTCTGCTGGAAATGCATAAGATGTAAAATTGCTGTTGACTTGTTCTTTTTCTTTATTGCCTGTAAAAGTCCTAACTTTTTTGGGTTAAAAAATTATCCCACATTTGAGGGACATGGAAAATTAATTTTAGGGTGGGCTCATGTGCAGGGCATTAGAGGATCTCTTTTGTCTTTATTCAGGTTCCTTGGACATTTGCAATAAAAAGCGCCCACTTCAAGCATTTGCACATCTATAATAAAGTCTTCCATACAAATTTAATGTACCAGTCCTATTCAAATTGACCTATGTGTAAGATCAATAGCGACTTTTCACTAGGCATAAATGAACGCTACAGCATCTTCACTATGAAATGCTAGCACTGAAAAAGTATTGATAGCGAAAAAGTCGCCAGCGTTTGTTGCCCAGGATGCAACTTCACATTTTTGTGAATTAGCGTAGTGGTAGCAAATTTTCGCCTGGCAAAGTGTGTGAAGCGGTCAGGGGCGACAATTCACTCTTTAGTGGATCTGCCCCTATGTGTGTATGGGGCCCTCCGACTTGCTTCCCCGATCGATATCTGGCCCGTTGATCGGGCAGGGCTAAAAAATCCCATCGGATTGCAGACTGCATCTTTTAGATTGATGTGGTCCCTCGATCCGATCGTCCATACTGCTGCATTATGTTTAAGATCCAATCGTTGGACCCTAGGGTCCAGGATCGGATCAGTCCGATATAGGGTTGCCACCTTTTCCTGTGGCTGAACCCGGACAGGGGGCGGGCCCATGACATCGGTGGGCAGGCCCATGATGTCATGGGGTGGAGCTATGACGACACGATCGCCGATCGCGGCATCTATCAAGCTAATCCCGCCCGGTTTTTCTTATTTGGAAAACCAGGCAGGAAGTATTGACCCGGGCAGCCCTTCAAAATACAGGGCTGTCCGGGTCAAAACCGGACAGGTGGCAACCCTAGGTTGCCTCAAGGTGGACATATCGGGAGAGATCTGCGCGTTTAGCAACATTGCCAAATGAGTGGGTCTCTGTGTATGGCCAGTGGCCACCTTTAGACTGCAGAACAAAAAATTTACTCTCTTTCCTGTTGCAGCAGCTCCCTCCATTTTCTCCTCCAGCTACTGCATTTCTACATCCTAGGCAGCAGTGCTGCACAAAATACTCATGCACTTTTGCTTGCTGATATATATATATATACATATATACTGTACAAATGAGGTAAATATACATATTAAGCCTGTCAGCGAGAGAGGAAACCTCCCTCAGACACAAGTCAGGGGCCAGAAGAGAAACTGAACGTTAGTGATATATGTGTATAGGCTGCACTCTCGCGTCCATTTTGTTTAGGAGGGAAGTGACACAGTGTTCCGCAAACTGTAATGAAAAGGACTTCAGCGAGGACAAGCAAATGCCCGGTACAGGGGAACAGCAAACTGAAAGCGAAGTTTAAAGTAAGGAAGTGGCTTGAGCTCCTCCTAGGGGTGGTGTTAGATTTGAATCACTAGTCAGGGCTGTGCTGCTGCTCTCCTTCTCCGCCCCATCCTCTCTCTCTCTCTCTCTCTTGTTTTATCTTCTGCCCTGTGTCCCACCTCCTGGCTTTACTATCAGCGCTTTGGGCTTCCATTTACACACTGGGTTGGGGGGGAGGGAAAAAAAACAACAAAATAATAGAAAGGAGACAAGAGGCAAAACAATAAAGAAACAATAGGAAAAGAAGATCCAGCCTCCTTCAACTTGCAGCCTGGCATCCCCCTGGAGAAGAAAAAGACTAGGAATAGACTAGAGAGAAAGGTAAGAGAGACAGCAGCCCTCATGCTTCACATCCCTCGCAATGAATGGCTTCTGCTCTGCACAAGCGGCACACGCACACAATATATAGACGACAGAGAGATTTAAAGGGGAAGTGCCCCCTGTAGCCCGTGAATAGACAGAGAACAAAAACAAGCACCTTGTTCTGTATTTGCATTTAAGCCTTTCAAACAAAACAGCCACCTCCCCCCGTGACAAAGGCTGTATACTGATCTCTTTCTTGCAGTCTAGTGTATTGAAACATTAAATGTAATTTCTCTTGAATTCAGCTGCCATGTTTACCTCTCCGACGGTGGGACGGGGAGTAATAATCATCCTCAACTAAACAGTATCTTATATTCCATTTCCTAGCTAAATACAGTATATTTCCCCTTCGCTGTACTACAGCTCCAACTCGCAGAATCCAGCTATATGCAATGCATTAACTCTTACTGTGCCTCTCCGTGGGGCTGTGCTGCTTTCTTGCTGCCTAGGCCTATTCTTTGGCGAACAGACAAGCTGTAGTACATTTATTTCTGGAGGCGAATTCAGGCATTACTGTAGCACAAGCTGTATAAAACTGGATTATCTCTAGTTATTGTTTGTGTGATTTATTGGTTATTAAGTGTAAGGGAGTCAATTAAAATCAAAGCGCCTTTATTGTATTTGTCTAATGTAGCAGACACAGTAACACTTTTGTTTTGGGCTTCTAATTACAAAATACCATTTAAAACTGGAGTTTTTTTTTTTCATTTCTATGTTTCTTTCATTGTTTATTTATTTATTTATTTTTGGAGGGAAGGATTGTAAAGATATTGCTTTGAAGCTGAAGTCACATGTATATTTATTTTTTGATCTTAGTTTATAGGGTTTGTCCCTTTTACCCAGTTGCCGTGGTGTAAAATCGTCATAATATTTAGGCTTGGTTTCTTTTCATGGCAATTCTGTCTCCTCCTCCTTCTCTTCCTGCTTTAACCCCCTGAAGCTCCCAGGGGGGAAACAATGATTATAGATAGCTGAGGCAATATAATACCGGTTCTGTACAACCTGCTTTTAGCTAAAACTCCCAGCATCCTCTCTGGGATATGTAGAGTTAAGTTGCAGTTCAACAACAGCTCTGTCGGGCTACAGATTTGATATACTTGAATGGAATTAGCCAGACGCATTCTGTAACGCAACTGTTTCTTTGCACACTGGTGTTGAATTACTGTAAGTATTCCCCCGCCCAAATTCACAATGAAACATCCTTCATTCTCCTCACAGGATTTTCAGCTTTTTCTTTATGCCTGGCTTCATATACAGATGTACCGTGCACATTGTGTGGTGTGTATTTCAGAGAATCTGAATCCTGAATTAATCAGGATAAAAGGATCTGCAACAACCAACATTTTACAGTTTTTCATTAACACATCTACAGCAAATCCAGATTTGAAGGCCATTTGGGGACTGTGGTAGAGCTAGGCCTCTTAAAGAAGCAGGCTGCTTCACTGTTTCACGTAAGGTTACAGACAAGGAGTTGAAAAGCACGTCCCTCCATTTTCCCCCTCTTCTGTGTGCAGGGTAATTACATTGTCTCACACACTTGGTATGAAAGCTAAACATGCCTGTTTTACATGCATAAATTATCTGTGCAGATTCTGTGCACTCTATTTTAGTTTTTTAAGCAAAATGCTTGCCCCGCTGTCAGGTTTGTTCAATATAATGTCCAGCAATTACTTAATTATGCTATTGTTTTTATAGGAAAATGGGTCCCATAGACTCCATTATATCCAAATAATCAAAATTCTAAATAATGATTACCTTTTTCTCTGTAATAATACAACAGTAGCTTGTACTTGATTCAAACTAAGATAGAATGAATCCTCACTGGAAGCAAAATCAGCCTATTGGGTTTATTTGATGTTTACATGATTGTCTAGCAGAGTTAAGCTGGCCATAGACATGCAGATATGATTGGACTAATCTATGTTCCGTACAATTTTTGGACCATGTGTGGAGTGTCCCGACATTTTTT
The DNA here is from genome assembly GCA_024363595.1 of Xenopus borealis. Classification (NCBI taxonomy): domain Eukaryota; kingdom Metazoa; phylum Chordata; class Amphibia; order Anura; family Pipidae; genus Xenopus; species Xenopus borealis. Next base: position 43,729,268 of record CM044443.1, read on the forward strand.
ATGCCATACAGACAGGTTAAAAATTTTCTGCCAGCTACCAATAATATCTCTGCAGGTATTGCCGATCTGCCGATATCAGTGGGAGACTGTCACCAGCTTTTGTCAGACATACCTTGCTGTTAGGGCAGAACTACTTTATTTGATCTGAAAAGTTAGTGGCAGGTTGGGAGATTGGGATGTCTGATCGATCGTCCGATATTGTAGGTATATCTTAACGTCTGTGGCCAGTTTTAAGGTATGAAGACCCAGATTATGAAAATATCCATTATCTGGAAAACCCCAGGCCCCAAGCATTTTGGATAACATATGTTACGTCTCACTTGCATTCAGGTTTCAGTGCATTTCCATAGGTGCTGGCCCAAATGAAAAGCCCCATTAATTCTTGCATTAATGTGCAGTGTAACACATAATGAAGCCACCTCAAGAGAACGCTTCAATGAATGTTGTGTGTGAGGGCCCTAGGATGAGCTTTCTTTGCTCTCATGGTTATTTACCATCTCTGAAATCTTTGCCAATACTGAAGTGGTAGAATGGCAACACTGTGCATTTTTCTGAAAATGTTCAGTGATGCCACACCATGGGGCAGATTTATCATTATTCACCAATTCGCCTAAAATATGATTTTGGAATTTAAATTTGATAAAATCGTATGTAAAATTTACTTGTTTTAAGCGCTATTCGATTTCACGATTTTTTCTAATGAAATTTCATGAAGAATCGTGAAATTACGTTCCATCGTTCAAAAAAATTGTGCGATTCGTAGGATTTCTATACGAACAGGTAATACGAAAAAAAAAGCCTATGGGTGATTCCTGAAAAATTCGAAAAAATCGTAGAATCAGAATTCGATCGAATTTCGAATCCTTCACACAAATTTAGTAAATGGGCCCCCATATGTTCTGTTTGATAATGTACATCACGCCCTCCCCCCATTGTGTTTTCAGGAGTAATTAAGTATGAATTTATTGCATTGCCCCTGATATTGATATATCCTGACACCAGCTCACTGGCCCAGTATTGAATATGGGCTCAGTCAAATATCAGTTGGGCTGACTGCAAATGGTCTTGATTGTGGTATTGTAGGCTGAGCAGATATGGATACAGATTTTTGGGAAGGCCCGGGCCTAGGGCAGCAGGATTTTAGCATCCAGGGTCCGACTGGGGGGGGGTCAAGGCCCACCGGGGCTGCCACATCAGGGCCCCTGCACCCCCCAAGGGCCCCACAGTCCTCCCTCCCCAGCAAACCACCCTCTGCACTCTCCCATCCCCCTCAGAGCATACCTACTTCATGGACTGAGTGATCAGGCAGGGCAAGCGGATAGAGCAGAGGGGGTCTGGGCCGGCGGGGCCCAATTGGGTTTTTTTCCCCTTGTAGAAGAAGATACCAAACTCAAAAGCCAGTGAAGCGGGGGAAAACCCCTGCGTCTTTATTAGTCACCTGATGTAACGTTTCGGGGGCGTGCCCCTTCATCAGACATGCAGTATCATACGTGTTACGTATATTTAACCCTTACGTAATTCACAAATATTCACATCACTCCCATGTGATAATTATACTTCACCCCAATATTAGTGCATCATACGGTGTATTTGCATAATCCATCCAAAGTAAGTGACCTCAAACAAAACAATGTATAAAGTGTCCACAAATATCCAAAGTATATAATCAAGATCCAAAGTCAATTTTTTATGTATCTGTCCAAGTGAGGGTTAATGTGTCCATAACATTTTCCACCAATCCAACTGGGAATAACATTGTTTTAGTGTACAAATAATGTAAATATATTTAAATCTATCTTAACCTACCTCCATGCTGTCTCTGGATAGTGAGAGGTTCCATGAAAAAAATCTAAAAAAAAAAAAATAAGGAAAAATGATTATCCACATGAAGATAATGTGTCGACTATTAGAAACACTTATTAGAGATGTTTGTTTGTTTTTTAAAAATAGATACACTCACTTTCTATAAGTAACAGTTTATATTGAACTCTTAATTTAGACCTCTTAGATACTTTGTTTGTAATTGCCATATCCAATAACATCCCTTTTGTAGCAGTTTTCTTTTTATCTCTCTTTCATTTTTCCCTTGTATTCTATCTACAATTTGCCATCTTAGCTGGGCAATCCCATGCCCTTGTTCATTAAAATGTTTTGCCAGTGTGGTTTCTTTTTTCTTTTCTTCTCCTTTCCCTGTTTTTTCTTTACTGCCCTCCCTCCCCAGCAAACTGCCCTCTCCTGTCCCCCTCAAAGCATACCTACTTCATGGAGCAAGTGATCAGGCGGGGCAAGCGGATGGAGCACGCCAGAGGTCAGGAGTAGAGAGGGTCTGGGCCGGCGGGGCCCACTGAGTTTTTTCCTGTTGGCCAAGTCCAACACTGGCTGCATCCATGTTGATTTTGAAGCATTGCGTAAATGCAGGAGATTTGATTTGTTTTTTTTTTTAAATGTTCCCAGCAACAATCTTCCTGAAGAAGGAAATGTGCACATGTGCATATGTCAAGGGGAGGGTGGTGAGGGTGATGGGCCTAGGGGCACATGATGAGTAAATCTGGCCCTGTGGCTGGATTTATTTTACATTTACACAACACACATGATTAGGGGCCAGTTAACCTTCCTGTTATTTTTTCCACATACACACAGGATCAACATACCTTTTGCCAACAGGGCCCTGGTCAAAACAGAACTCAAGATCCCAGTGTTGCAGGCGGCACCGCTAACCCAAAAGTCCTGTTCTGTCACAGCTGCAGGGGACACATAATATAATAAGACTTTTTTTATATAAAGGGATTGTAAATCATTGCTCATCATCACTCGTAAGTACTCGTACGTTAAAATTATACCAAGGGTTGCAGTTTTTTGCAAGCTGTAGTCCAGCAATAACAAATGACGGAGAATCCTCCAATGTGATTCCGACCTGATGCATGCGGCCATGTTGTTTCTTCATGACACCAAAATAACACAATAGGGGTGTAAATTGCAGTGTGTGCAACTGTAAAACATGGGTGTAATGCTACACTGTGTGGCTACACTCATGCATACAACACTGCCTGTTTCTTGCAGCGCTGTATTCATGACTGCTGGTGGGGGATTCACACCTGTTAAAAACATTTAAACATTAAATAAAACCAATTAGATTGGTTTGCCTCCAATAAAGATGAATTATATCATAGGAATAGGACCAATGACACAGTACTTTTTCTTTTTAAATTAGAATCATATGATTAAAGTAGAGTTGATGGGAGATTGCCTTCCTGTAATTCAGAGCTTTCTGGATAATGGGCTTCCTGATAATGGACCTGTATATATTTATTTATTGTAAGTTTCCTGTGTAACCTGTTGGTGTTAAACAAATTAACGATTTGTATATATGTAAATGTTAGCTAAATAAATAAAAAGCACAGTTCAGCATCCCCTATTTCTCCTTAATTATATTAGTAATAAAAAAAAAATAGCTTTTAACTAGACAAGCACATTGTGGTTAGTGGAGCAGCTAACCCTTGCATTATTTCTCAGTTCCACTGAATAGGTTTTACATTACATAAAGGTCAACATGTTATCACTTCATTGCTTCTCTTTTGTTTGTATATAATGAGCTTTTTACTTTCACTTTTATCTGTTCTGGATTGTAATGCAGTGTGTCTGATGACAGCATACGAGTCTTTTCATGAGGGGCATTTAAAATGTCTACCCAATGACATTTGGAGAGATTCCAAGTGTTTTTTCCCCTACATAGTAGCACTGGGGGCAAAATGCATGGAATTATCCACATGCTGTTGCAGGTACATAAACATGGGATCCAAATACAAAAGAGTGGCCTGCTACATTTTGTTTAGCCAATAATTTTTACACTATAAACATAATCAGAATCATTCATTTATTGTACAGGTATGGGACCTGTTATCCAGAATGCTCGGGAGCTGGGGTTTTCTAGATAAGCAGTCTTTTCACCATTTGGAATATTTATCCCTAACTGCTAAAAAAAAAAAAATATTCATGTAATTTTGCCTCCAAAGAGAAATTATTTATGTCTTAGTTGGGGTACTGGGTACTGTTGTATTATTACAAAAAAAATTTTTTTTTAAAATGTGAGTTATTTGATTAAAGTGGAGTCAGGCAAGTTTACTGATTTTTTCTAGGGATCCCATGGTTTCAGGTTATCGCCCATTTATATTAATTTATAAAAATAAATAGTTCTTTATTTAAATGATTCTCAACACGGGTGGGCCTTGTTTATCAAAATCCGATTAACTTTCAAAAAGGGTAGGGACCTCTCCCAATGGCTTATATACCTCAGAAATTCTGAGATGCTGGATTTTCAGATTCAGACTTTTTTGGTATAAAAAAATCTTGAAAAATTAGAGCCTTTTTTCCACTAAAAATGTTTTTAATTTTATAGTTAAGAAAAACTCAAATTATTAAAGTTTTTGACGTTCAAACTTTAATAAATAATCCCCGATGTGTTGATCAGCGACGAGCAAAATCTTTTGGCAAGTTTCCCCGCGAAAAAAAAATAGTTGTGCATAGACCAATGCATTTTGGTGAATTTTCACTAATTTTCAGTGAAGCGAAATGGGTAAGATTTGCCCAACATTAGTGTTGAGGAGTCCATGCTCCAGAAATATTGACAAACTGGTGCTATGACTATTGTTAAGGAGTAGGAATGCACTAAATACACAGTCCTAGGAAAAAGGATTCACCAAACTGAATACAGATGCAGTCACTTTGGATTGTGTGTTTAATGCGTCGTGACTTAACTCATTTATCCCATTTATCTCACTTATCACAGAATATTGTGTCACAGCATCCCATCCAATTCAAGAGTTCACCATTGAAAACAATGGTGCTTTGGTATGCTAATGAAAAGGTTAAATGCATTAAATGAGTTAAGATAACTTTAGATAACACAGTTTCTTCAATTAGCCCTGAGTCACGACGCATTAAACTTACAAATCCAAGTGACTACATCTGTATGTATATTCAATTCTGAGGGAAGAAATTTGGTTGTGAGCAAAAAATGTTCTGTACAAAGCTTTAAAGACGTATAGGTTTAAAGGAGAGGGAAAGTTCCAATCCAGGGGGGTGCCAAGTGTTAGGGCACCCCACAAGGTACAGAAATCTACCCAGGCCCGGGACTCTTGCAAGCAAGTGAACCCCTTCCTTTTTTTTTTTCTTTTAAAGAAATTGTTCAGTATAAAAGTAAAAACTGGGTAAATAGATTGGCTGTGCAAAATAAAACATGTTTTCAATATAGTTAGTTAGCCAAAAATGTAATGTTTAAAGGCTGGAGTGACTGTAAGTCTAACATAGAACAGAACACTACTTCTTGCTTTTCAGCTCTCTTTTGTTTACACTGACTGGTTACCCAGTGAATTGAGGGAGGGCCACATGGGACATAACTGTTGCTTTTGAATCAGAGCTGAATGCTGAGGATCAATTGCAAACTCACTCAACAGTTATGTCCCATGTGGCCCCCCTTCAAGTCGCTGACTAACTCAAAGTTATAGAGCTGAAAAGCAGGGTGTTGTGTTGTGTTCTGTTATGTTAGACATCCAGTCACTCCAGAATTTATACATTACATTTTTGGCTAACTATATTAAAAACATTTGTTATTTTGCACAGCCTATCTATTTACCCAGTTTTTATTTTTCCCCTGAACTGTTCCTTTAAAGTGTGGCTTTTTCTCTCTCCATGTGTCAGCCGCTGGATTGCAAGTACCCTGGGCTGGTGTAGTTTTCTGCTAACAGGAGCGTTGGCCCAGGGTATCAGGTAAGCATTTGGCACCCCCCTTTGGATTGGATCTTTCGTTCTCCTGTACTAGGTTTTGGGTTCAATTCAACTGAACAATTATATGATTGGCTCTTGGTATAAAACCTTCTGGCAGAATAAATCTCTGCTTTTCCACAGACATGAAGCCACTTAAACAGCATTGGAAGCAACAACAAGTGGTAATGTTTTTGGGGTTTTTTTGTGTTTATTTTTCAAAGTAAGCATTATGTGCTATATCACAAATTAACTGTGGCTTTATAAAAAAATTTTTTTTATATTAGTGAGTTTGAAAATTGGATTTCCCTTAAATTTTGTAGCAATTTTATCGGCTGCTGCAGCTTTTGTTTGCCCGTTGTATACGATGTACAAATAGTTTTCTTGTGCCTGCAGCTGGTACGTCTTCAAAATGTCTTGTCTCGTTGATCATAAAGCATTGTTTTTAAGATTGAAGTATATTTTAAGACCATCAATCCTCCAGGTACCTGTTACCTGTTTTCAAATCAAGATTACTGCTAGTTTCCCATGTGTATAACAGGGGCATTTTTATTCTTACTCAGTATTCATACTAGAAATTAATTAAAATTTGTTATTAAGATGAACAGCAAAAAAAAATGATATATTCTTAAATAATATATAAATACACAAACTAATTAGGAATGTTTCTTAATTATGTTTTCATTTTAAAGACAGAGCTTCCAATTTTTATTGGAAGTTTTCTGATTTTTAAAAGAGCAAATGGAAAATTGGTGACCCTCTTAGATTGTGCAACAAAGTGCACGTATCTTGTTTACCGGAACATCAAAGTTGTTTCTTGAGCTAAACAGGCAACTAGGATCCTGTGAGGTACATAATAAGAGCTCCACTATAGAATGCAAAGACCTTGCACGTATTCAATAAATTCAGCACTGTGCTCATGAGGAGCAGTGTGGGGTGGTATATGGGTTTCCCTTTGGAAAGGTGCAGAATGCATCAGTTTTCAATGGTTTGGGATTCCGAATGTCTGAAAGTCCATTTATGTATCTTGCATTACAGAATCAAAATTAATAACTGAAAGGAAATAATTAAAGGGGTTGTTTACCTTTGAGTTATCTATTAGTAGAGTACAGGGCCGCTCCGGCCATGAGGCAAGGTGAGAATCTTGCCTCAGGCGGCACGGAGCGGCCAGTTGCCTGGGGAGGCAATAAGCCGCCTCTGGTAACTTTAAGAGCCGAATTTCCGTTTTTTAAAATGGAACTTTGGCTCTTCTAGTGCAGCGAGCTCGCTTCCCCACTTCTTCCTGTTACAGTTAGGGGTTGATTTATTAACGGTCTAATTTCGAAGTTAATTAATTCTATCCTTAGTCGGCCCCTTAGAAATATTTCTGGTCAGGTGATCTCTGAGGCAGCACACAGACCATCACAAAATGGTGGTTCAAGGCAAGAGATGTAAAAGGGCAATATTTACTTACAGTTTCTAATGATAACAGATGCCTGCTGCACAAATATGGCAGCCCCCTCATACAGGAACATGGGGGATCAGACAGGTAATGTAAAAGCATCATGCAAATACTTTATGGCAAAGTTAGAAGTAGCTTTCAAAGCCAGTTATTATAATAGCTGTAAACAAAAGTTTAATTTCAGGTGTCAGTATCTCTTTAATACCGAGTATTGCCCCCTTTAACATCAATGACAGCTTGAAGTCTTTTGTGTCATCTTTTGTGTCAAGCTGTGTGCATGTTATCAGGCCAAATCACCAGGGTATGTAAACTTTTGATCAGGGTCATTTGGGTAGTTTGTGTAGTGATTATGATTTAAAAAGAGTAAACACAGTTGTCTGACAATAAATGTCTTCAGCCAACCACTAACCATGAGTGAAAGAAAAGTGTTTGTGTTATCATTCATATTCCTAGTGGTATCTGTTCTTAGGGTTTATACCCCCTGACAATTTTTCCAAGCCTGTAAACTTGCAATCATTATTTCATTAGCTCCACACACCCTTTTTCCAGCTTTTCTGGTCTGCTGTGTTGAAATGTTGGCAGCAAATTAAACTCCTAGTGTGTTGCCATTCTGGGAGACAGGCCTTGCCACATGTAGAACTCTGCCATATATTAAATTAAGATAAGGTTTTCCCACTGCATATTGTTAAGGGAGTTTTAATGAATGCAGACTTCAAAATTAATTTGCTTACACCCTCATTGTCAACATAGAATTCTGGCCCAGCAACTTTTCTGCCGAGAATAATATGTAGGTATGAATGTATATTATTCTTTATATAGCGCTGCTAGATGGAATTTGTTTTGAAGGATTCCTCAACAAATGAATAAAATAAAATGCTGCAATGTGATTTTAAAAAGTGATTTTTAAAAAATATTTTTTTTTCTACACCACAATAATGGATTATGAATTTATTTTATAGAGCCTATTATTGCTGTTTTGTGGATACTTCATTTCAGTGTATGCAGATTCCTTGATGATACATAATTAGGTCTCTTTATTAGCTTGAGTCCCCCAAAACTTTAAAGGAACAGTAACACCAAAAAAATGAAAGTGTTTTAAAGTAAAGAAAATATCATGTACTGTTGCCCTGCGCTGTTTTGTGTTTGCTTCAGAAACAAACACAAAACAGCGCAGGGCAGAACTACTATAGTTCATATAAACAAGCTGCTAAGTAGCAATGGCGGAAATTGAAAAACGGCTATATGGCACAGAATAAGAAATGGATAACAGGTAACATTATGTTCTCCAGAGCTTATATGCTATCTGCTGTGTAACTTGAGCCTTTTCTCCTTTGACTAGTTGCCCCCATGGCTACACAACAGCTTATTTATATAAACAATAGTAGTGCTTCTGAAGCAAACACTGCAGTTTTACCAGGGACGTCCTACACTGCATTATATAAAGATGCTTCATATGGCACCTGTTGACCATACTGCGCATTTCTATTGCATTTTTATAGCAGGTACAAAATAGGGACACTTTCGACAGTAAAGTTTGGTGCAGGGAACAGAGGCAATGCATTGGGCTGAAGGTTCTGCAGAACTGCGATTTGTTATGAACAGGATGCTGGGGAGTACTGAGAAGTGATATCTGCATGACAATAATTCATTTGGCAGATTAAATTATTGGGCCATACTGACCAGTGGTCACTTTATCAAATCTCCCTTTAAGGGGGCCAAACTTGCAGATGATCAGAAAGTATGATAAACAGCAAAACTGTCAAGCTAAATCTAGAATGTCAAACATTGGCACAGAACATTTCCTGATCCTGATTTTTATCCTAATTAAAGTAGTGGGCCGAAGACACTGCTGCACTGGGTGCCCTTTTAAAGGCAAAGAAATACTAATTCATTAAATGGTGCCAAAATGTTCCCCCATAGACTCCAAAGGTGTAAATTCTTTGCATAGGGTGTTATTTACTAAAACTCGAATTGTTCTCTTAATTTCAATAAAACAAACTTGACCAAACCTTTATTTTACCTTTATTAATACCTTATTCATCAATAAAATAATTTGGTTCAGGAAAAGTCTCAATAAATTCGAGCAAATCATATGAATTTTTCAAGTTTAACTGCCGAATTGCTCGATTGATTTTTTTTTTTGGGTTATCGTCCGAAAAAACTAAATTTTTCGGATTATTGTACAAAACCCATTGTAGACCACAATATCTCTAAATTAGAAAAGGGACATCTGCCATTGAATTCTACAGGACCTCAACTGGTTGGAGTATTTTCGTATTCAGACTTTTAACAGCTTTGGGGGTATAATAAATCTAAGTTTGCTTGAAAAACTCCCCTCTCCTTTAAAAGTCAAAACCAGAAAAATTCCAAATTTAATAAATAATCCCCAATGTGTTTGAAACCTAAAACTCATAGTACCTCTCTATAAATATTATCTTGTGCTGATTAATCCTCATTATTATACGTACTCACTAATATTGTATTCATAACATATTCTAGCTCTTTTAGCAAGTTAGTTTCATTAATAACTTACATTGAGGAAGTCCATAAACTTGTCTAGTTGTGTGAAATATTTCCTTTCATCATGCTGTGTAAAACCTGCACTGCAAAAATCAGTAAAATGTGTTAATGAAGAACACATTAATTGCACTTTTAATATATCTGCTTCCTGAAAGGCATCTGTATTAGATAAAATACATTATTCACCTGTTCATACAAGGCTAGAGCAGTTATTTCTTGCTTTGCTTTATAGCCATGAAAAAAATCTTTATTAAAATGTACCCTACATGATTATCTTAAAAATAGAATAAACAAAATCTAACAATCTAAATAATCATTTCCCTGTTTCCTAGCCAAGCATAGTCATTATTATTTTCTAATTTTAAGTAAGGTATGAAAGCATACTTTTTATTATGAATAATGGTTATATTTCAACCTGATAGATAATTTACAGTTTAAAAAATACTTTATTATGTTCATGGAAGCTTATTTACAGCTCAGTTATTGCTTTTAATTTAAAAATGAAATTTTCTTTTGTAATGTTCTTAAATATAATAAATGAATATACTAAAATCAGAACAAGCAAACGTTGCATATTTCTCATTTCAACAAGAAAAAATGCATTTAGCGCCTATACAACGTATTGTATGTCTTAGAACATTAAAGTAAAGTAAAGGCAAAGAAATAAAATCCCATTTTTACTTTTTGTTTATGAAAAAGAAACCTATCTCCAATATACTTTCATTGAAAAATGTGTACCGTTTTTATAAGAAACCTGACTATGCAATGAAATCCTCCCATCATTTACTGCTGTGGATAGGAATTGTCAGACAGTGCCTGACAACTGCTACAGGGAAACAATCATATGAACAGCAGGGAGAGCCCCTGCCTTATTTCCCAGCCATGCAGAACTCCAGCAGCTTTGTTTCCCTGTAGAGCAGTCAGCGACTGTGTAGAGATTTGATTTGGTTTTTATTTTTGCCTTTACATCCCCTTTACTTTTTCCAACTCCAGCTGCAGGGACAAAGGTCATGGAGCCAGATTTAAACAGATAAACTGGGATTCTATTTGGAGGATTATTTTGCTGCAGCCACTTGTGCAGAGTTGGAGAAAGTTTGTATTAAACAATACAAAAACTATAAAATCCACATTAGATTAAATGACAACACAGGACCCAGTGCAGTCTGTATATTCTGATTATTAATCAGTCTTGCTGTATAGGCTTCTGGCAGATATTATTTAACGTGTGCTGTTTGTCATTTATGACGATCCCTAAGCAGCTCAGACCACACTGAGAATGTTCACAGTCTTGGTCTTGCAAATATGTTTAAAAACGTTACAAGATGACAGCCCCCTGGGCCCAACTTTGAAAGCATAAATCATTTGTTTGATTAGGTTTTGTGGTGTGGTATGTTCATGGTTATGTTTAGTATACAAAATACAGCATTTCCAGCATTATTCAATTTTAGACTTTCGTTGTCCTTTAAATCTCAGGTTATTACATTTGGTTTTTTTTTTAAACTGAACAGCACAGTATAGACTTTTTTTTTGTCCAATAAAAGGTGAATATTCCTTTAAGGTCATTGCTGTCCATTTCTTTGCTTGTAGTGGGACTTGTTATTTTTTCAGGATGGAACTGCTTAGAGACAGCTATTATTTCTCCCCTTCTTGATGTATTATACAGTGACCCTAGGTTGTGTTACAATTGCTAAAATTCAGAATAGCACCCAAGCAGGAAAAAAACAGGTGTTTGCCAGTTTTGCTGCTATTCTTATGTCTACCACTAGGTGGGGCTTTTAGCAATGTAAACAAATCCTTCAGCTGAGGTGTCAGGTAGGCGCTATCTGGTTAGTTAAACATTCTGTTGTTAGACTGCTGTGGGCTGCTGGGTAGGGAAAGGAGGGGGTGATATCACTCTAACTTGCAGTGTAGCAGTAAAGAGTGATTGAAGTTTCTCAGAGCAAAAGTCTTATGGCCTGAGGGCATCTGCGAAACTGACCATATGGGGCAAATTTACTATTATTCACCCAAAAATTTCAACCCAAATTTCAATAGTAAATATAAAAAAATCTGTTTCCTTGTTTACAAAATGGATTTCAATGCAGAATTCTGCTGGAACAACACTATTAACGGAAGAAAACACAATTTCCTTTGAACAGATTTGGGTGGAGGAGCTGTTTTCACTCTGTATCATCCTAATGGCATGGTATTAACCTAAAAGAGCTCCTCTTAGTGTTAGTGCACACCAGGCGATTCTGGGAGATTAGTCGCCTGGCGAAGGATTCGGCTGAATCCGAATCCTGCTGAAAAAGGCCGAATCCTCGATTCGGTGCATCCCTAATAAACATTACCTAAGTGGTAAGTGAGCAAGTAGTAATATCAGTTTTTAACATAACCGGTGGACATTTGTAAATTACTAATATCTATTTTGCTTAATACTTTGATAATACAATCATTAATTGATTGGTAACTATGCATTAACTTAATCTATTGATAATTCATATACACTATTCAATAGTATTTTGCAATAGTTAAATTTTAGCACCAAAAATACCTGCAAAATGCATAACAGAAACTGATCTAAATTGCCCACAAAAAAACAAACAATTAACACTGACCATTAGGGGCAGAATTACCAAAATCACAGAATTCTAAGTTCGATCGAATTTTCATTAAATTCAAATGTTCGAATATGCAAATTAGGCAAATTCGACCATCGATTAGTCGAATTTGAACAATTGGAATATTCCAATAATATTTTATTTGAATATTCGACTATTCGATGGTCAATTTACTTCCCCTTTAAATTTTTATTCGACCACCTACTTCGCCAGAACCAAGCTACCGAATTGGGAATCTTTATTTTAGATTGAATAAAAAAAATTAGATCAATTAAACGATTGATCGATCTATCAAATATTTCCTATTCGATCTTTCGATCGATCGAATTGTGGTAAAATCCTTCAAATTCCATATTCGAATTCAAAGGATTTTACTTCACCCACTATTCCCATGGTCATATTTTGAATTTTTTTTTATTCGAAAATCGACCAATAGTAAATCTGCCCCTAAGTGTTATGCTTGTCTAAATACCAGCAACTATATGGCACATCTTACTTTATTATGGGATCTGCATCAAACTTGCATTTTCAGCATATAAGGGTGATGGGTTATAGATAATTGAATGAACTTTGGTAATTTGCAAGAGCATCTTATCCAAGAATCATTTCAGAGTGGAGGAATGTCTGTACATTACATTGGATAAGAGAATCCAGCACAAGGTGCATAGTACAGTGGCAGGGTATGCAGGCTAGCCCTGTTATGGCTGTTGTTCTCTGCCACTCATTAACTGGCATGATGTGCGAGATAGGAGTCGGGAGGGGGTTTGACAACATGTCCTCCATCCAACCCTAATGTATTTAGCACTGTCAATCACAGTCAGCACTGTATTCATAAGGGCAGCTTTAGCTGGTCTCTGTGCTCCTGAATGGAGAGCTGAGTTCTGCAGCAAATCAGGGGCATATGGAGGCAGTGTGGACAGTGCATTTTCCACATTGCCTTTTGTCCATTGTTTTGCACTTTGCTACTGCCTTCCCTTAACTATATGAGCCCTAAAAAATGTACTCTAATTTTGTATATAAACTATACCCCTCAAACAATGTAGGTCTCTATAAAAATATATTGCCTAAAACAGCTCATATGTAAAATACTGCTTGACGCAAATAAACCATTTTCATACTACTATACTTTTATAGTAGTATGTGCCATTTTAAAAAATAAGGGCAGCCCCCTGGGATTGTATGATTCACAGTGCACACAAACATACCAATAACTATACAAACTATTCTTGTTAGGTCACATCACATGAGCCAATTAACAGGCAGAGTTCTGTCTTTTGCTTCAACACTTCTTCCTGTTACAGTTAGAGTTGAAATATTTCTGGTCAGGTGATCTCTGAGGCAGCACACAGACCATCACGAAATGGTGGTTCAAGGCAAGAGATGTAAAAGGGCAATATTTATTTAAATATATATATTACATTTTGATAAGATTCTTTAATATGTCACTTAATTTTTATATAAACTATTTGTTGCTCAAGTATTCATTCGGGGGTATAGTTTTCCTTTAATAACGACACCTTTTGTTGGCGCTTCATCTTCCCTATAAAAATTTATTACATAAAATAGCCCATATGTAAAAAACACATTTCATATAAGTATAACTTTTTTATGAAAAATATATCTTTCTATTAGTGACACTTTAGGGTATTTGAGTTTTATTTAGAAATGATGGGGTTTATTTTTTGACGTATAAGATATGCTACAGTGAAACCATAACACTATAATAAAGCAATGAAGCCTCTAATTAAGTCATTGCTATACTTGTCATACAACAACATACAACACCCCACCCAGAATCTTCCATTTCAGATGATACATATGAAGCCACGATGCGTCATACATTGTCTTCATATCTTTATGGAGCTGGTATTGTGTTATCATATTTGTTTGACTGATTTAACTTTTTTACAGATTATGTGGACATCTGAATGTGTCATGGGTGGTATGCAATGGGGGGGAATGAATGCTGGAAATATCTGCTATTCACTCCCCATGAAAAGCCTGCCTAGTTTCTGTGAAATTGCAAATCACATTGACTCCAGGGAAGATCCTCTAATAACTTTTCTTTTCCAGATTTTCTTCTTGTGGCACTGAAATAATTGTAATTTCCCAATTTATGGTCAAGAATAGTGAATTAAACTGTGAAACATATTTTGCATGTTTAAATTAATGTATACTCAAATCCAGACCCAATTTGTAAATCTAATACTGTATTTTTTTCTGTCTTTACAGTTATTGCTTTAATTGAAGAGTAGCAACAACTAATCAGTATATAGAGACGGGAACCGAAAAGAAAAAAGATGTCTGCTCGAGGGGGGAAAAAGAAAACCACCAAGCTGTCCCGCTCATCCAGAGCTGGAGTCATTTTCCCAGTTGGTAGAATGATGCGCTACCTGAGAAGAGGAACTCACAAATACAGAATAGGCATGGGGGCACCAGTATACATGGCTGCTGTTATAGAGTACTTAGCAGGTAAATCTTAAACTGCAGATGCTCACTAATACAAAGGATTTCCACTTGCACACTTTTACAGTAGACAATGGGTAGTAGATAAATTTGTATTTCTCTCGTGAGATATGGTGTAAAAAGAGTCAGTGTTTTATCTTGGGCCAGCAACGCAATTTGCTAAAAAAAACTATATCCCATACGTAGGACAATATTTCCTGTCATCAGATACATCAGATAGAGGGTTGGGAGGATTTTAAGAAAAAGACAATTTTCCTTTTTTGTTTTATACATTACAGGTGTTATTATTACAGATATGGGTCCTGTTATCTAGAATGCCGTGGGTCTTGTGGATAAGCGAGTCTTTCAGTAATTTGGATCATACCTTAAAGCTACTAAAAATAATGTAAACATTAATTAAACCCAATAGAATTGTTTTGCCTCCATTAAGGATTAATCATATCTTAGCATCAGGTACAGGGTACTGTGTTATTGTTACAGGAAATATTTTTAAAATTGATTCTATGGGTGATGGCCTTCCATAATTCATAATTAATTAACATTGTTATTAACAATGTGTATAAAGCTCCAAAATATCCCACAGTGCTGTACAAGAAATGGGTGTATACATTGCACATACAGATTAAATAAACAAATAAAAACTGATACAAGAGGAATCCAAAAGCTGTACCAGTAAAGGCCTTTGGACATGTGCCCTCTCTGTGTCTTTACAGAAAATGTACCCCATATTTAGAATTACAGAAATTTTGCCCACTACAACAAATTACATATTTGTTTTTAGGAGACCAGTAAATGCTGCTAGCTTATTAGTTGATATGTGTTATCTGAAGTACAGTAAACTTTACACCTGCATTACTTGCTTTATGCTGTCAGAATTAAATATAGTATAAAAAAAGTGCATTTTTGTAAACATTCATAATATATACCTTATTCTAAGGTCACATGGGTCTAGCCACTGCTATTCACACCTTGTATGTGTGTTTGGTGGATTGGCTGATCAGTGAACACAGAGAGTGAAATCTGCCCTTTGTTTCCACTAACAGCCTGGCCCCTTTACATGACAGTAATACTAAAGCTGGCCATAGACGTAAAGATTTTTGAAAGATCCAATGGTTATCGTGAGACCACGATTGTCTCAAAACGATCATTTAAATGTATGATGTGTCCATCAACTAAAAAGACCATTTCAGGTGATATTGCCAGCAAAACTGAAGGGTAGCTGCCTGCTTGGCCCTGCAAACATAGGTAGATTGCATGGGGACCGATAAAGATTTTCTAACCTGGCCGATTAATTTTCAGACCGATGTCGGACGAAAAATCGCAAGATGTACTATCGTTCAAATCCCACTAACCGCACAATAATCTGACAGATTGGTCGGATTTTGCTAAGATTGGTCGTTCGGCAGAGAAAGATCTTTGCGTCTATGGGCAGCTTTACTCATCAAGCATTTTAATCCTTATTTAATCTTCCATTTTGTTTCCGGTTTACTGGTCACATTCTTCTACCTCACTGTCCCTATACCTTCAATTGTGTTTTAAGAAGTGTCCAGTGTGACCAGCCAAAATATGCCATTAATAGCAGTCTCCATAGCAGGAGCACCTCAAGTTTTCCTGATAGAATATAAAAAGAAATGCTACAAATCTATGCTAGCAGAGTTATTGCCCTGTAAGAAAGGACAATTCAGGAGGAGTAGTTCAGTGTGGTCAGTTAACATTTTTAAAATTATATATTACAGAAACACTGTTGTGAAAAAAAATCCATATTTGTCTTGCATTCACTGTAATAGTTCTACGGATATTTCCCTTTTGTATGTTTAGCAAATATAATCAATATAAGTATAAAACTAAAGCTATTACTATTAAATGACAAACCCATAAACCTGGTAAAAAAGAGATTATTGCTCGACAGATGCTGCAGACTCACTGTACAGTCGTGACTGAAATAAAAAACAAATAATAAAAAGGACAGTCTAAGGAGTGTTTATGCACATTAAAACCTTTACTTGGATATTATATTAACAGTCAGAATTTATACAGCTTTTATTAGCCTGCTAACTAAACATTTATGGGGAAAATTACTTCAGTTAAAAGAGGATAGACCACATAGTCTTCATAAAACAAGGAAAGAATAACTCAGTGGGATATTAAAAAAAATTATTTAAGGGTTATTGGGCTAAATGTCAATTCTAATGCTGTCAAAACTCAAGGGAAGTAACGGCATCAGTTATCCTACAGCTTCAGTGTTCTAGCTTAATATACTATGTCATGCAGTGGCCATACACGGAGAGATCTCTCTCTCCGATCGTGGGCCCTAGGGATCATAATGGAGGCCATACGGGCGGTCGGATCGCGGGACCCCATCAACGAACAGATGCGGCCTTGATCCAACAGAATTTTTAGCCCCACCCGATCGACATCTGGTTGACTTTCGGCCAGATATCGATTGGCAAAGCCCGTCGGAGGGCCCCATACAGGGGTCAGTAAGCTGTCGACTTGGTCTGTCAGCAAATTTTATCGGTCCGTGTATGGCCACCTTTTTTCATGATGACACAAGTTAGGGACACAGAGCTGGCAGAGGGTTTTTCAGTTTCTTGCATTCACAAAAGTGGAGATAGCCCATTTTTGGAGTAAAAGTGATGGTAAACTGGAGTAAAATAGTTTCCAGTGTGTCAGATCAATTCTAAAATAATTGGCTCAGCTTTGGTTTATCAAGCATCATTTCACACTTCTTGTAGGTGCCCCATTGGGGAAATATTATCATATTAATAGGGATTAGCAGTTTATAATCAGGGCACAAGTTTCTGTCTAACTCTATAGGTGTAAAAGTCTCATTAACAAAACAAGTAAAACACATGTAAAAAGTTTTGAACTCACGCATTATTTTACTAGTTTTAACTTAATGAATGAGGAAATATTAGCAATTTGAGTGAATATATTATCTAAAGGAAAAGTAGAGTCTCCCAGTCATTTTTAGTTTTAGCAGCAATTAGACACTTGACCTAAGATAATAAAACATATTTCTGATACAGCTCCCCATATTATGCAAAACAGCATTTCCTGTATTCAGACCCTTATATCTTGTCACAGAAGTGGAATTACACAAACATGTAGGCAGATTTAGAATGCCCAGGTAATCTTGAAAAAAATGATTGAAAACTTTCCTAGGTAAAATAAGCACCCTCGTCCACAAATTGAAATTTGATGTCTGACTAACAGGTGTAGTAAGAGCTAAAGACACATTCAGAAAAATGTCTTTAAAATGTTGTGAAAAAGACAAAATTTGAAAACTGTTTAAAAAACAAATTCACAAAAGTGGAGCTAGAGGTTTGTGAATTTGGTGGGAAATCCAACATCTTTATCTCTACCTTTATTTTGTCTCAATATCACCAATTTTGTGAATTCCCCCCAATGTCATTTCCTTATTAACAACATCTTTAAAAATGTTTGGCAGTGCATGGTGAGCTGTCATTGATTATAACATACTGGCAGTCCCCTTCAGCTAATACCAAAGTCCCGCTTGGAGAAATTTATGTTAATTAGGTTAGTTTACCCTACAATATCCTACAGATCTGGGATGCTGGGATAATTAGACCTGTAGCAAATATGCACCTTTTTACTTAACTGAATGCTGTTACTGTGGGCGTTTCCTCTTACATTTCCAGTAATGTTAATATCTGTTCCTATCTCATTCATAGCTGAAATCTTAGAGCTTGCAGGAAATGCAGCTAGAGACAACAAAAAGAGCAGAATAACTCCAAGACATATCCTTCTAGCAGTTGCCAATGATGAAGAACTCAATCAGGTACTAACTTTATCTTTGTGACATTTAGGGGGTTATTACTAAACTCTGAATGCAGAAGTTCCGAAAAATGTTTTTTTTAGTATAAAAAAATCACGAATGTTTGGCTATTTATTATACGTAGGATGGTAAAAGTCTGAATTAAAAAATCAGGCATCTTAGACCTGTCGAGGTTGAAAAATAAGTCAATGGAAGAAGCGTCAAAAGCTTTTTTGATGTGCTTGTTTTCGTGCAGTACCCCAAGGTTTTTGGGCAAAAAGCATAAAAAATGGGTTTTCGGGTGAAAAAGCGGAAACTGAATTTTTATCCCACTAAGCAAATTTTCAGGAAAATCTAATAATAAATGTGCCAAAAAAATCCTGTGCGGATGTGATCAGATTTTTTGCCAGAACACTTTGATTAATGGGCCTCTTATTATTTACCTTTTTTGTGCTGTAAAATAAACAATACAAATTAAGTTAAGAAGGGTAGAAGCTGGAAACTTTTCAATGTATAACAACTGAGAGCAGATGCAAAAAGTTTTAGGGAAGTCTAAACCTGCAAGTATGAAGGGAGCATGTTAGATAATTTTTTTAGAAAAAAGATACACCTTGAAAAACATTTTGCTATGTAAGCCAAAAATCTGCCAGGCATTTCAAATAATTCAGCATTTGATGCAAAAGAATCCCAGGCCTTTTTACAGTAATTATATTTAGGTTGTAAACTTTTTGTTGTTGAGTCAAACAAAATCCTGAACTTTTTTTTCTTGAGTCAAACAAAATCCTGAACCCTAAAAGTCAAGTGACTAAAGCACAACATCTTGTGAACATGCACAGTAGGCTCCAAACTTGGTTCATCATTTGGCAGAATTTGTATTTGGAATACTGCATGTATTTACATGTTTTATAGCCTCTTTGTAAAGGCACTGAATGCAAATTCAACATTGTTTTGCAGAAAGGGGAGAAATGTGCAGGAAGTCTCTGATTGAGTACACAAATGAAAAAGCAGAACTTGTTTCTTAAATAGTGTCTTTCAATCAAGACTAATTTAAGTATTTACATATCTATTGCAGTGTGCCATTTATATGTAGATTTTTGGAAATAGAGTACAGAAGAACTGTTAAAGGGATACTATCATGGGAAACAAATGTTTTTTTCAAAATGCATCAGTTATTAGTGCTGCTCCAGCAGAATTCTGCATTGAAATCCACGTTTAAAAGAGCAGGAAGTCACTTGGGAATGAGAGTGGAACCATAGATACAACTGTCAGGAAAATTCTCAGTGAAATTTCGGTTATTAAACTTAATGAGCTAAACCACAAGAAAGAAAATGTGAAGTTATGGGTTAATTTGGATTTTTCTTGGTCCAACTCATTTTCTTATGATATTTCTTAAAGTGTGTTTATCACTGTAACAAATGTAATATTCTTGTGACAGTTGTACTGTATGAAGTCTGAACTTATTGTAAATATGTATATTTTCTTAATAAAAAAAATTCCCTAGTAGATCTAAGAATAGCACTCAATAGTAAAAATCCAAGTCCCACTGTGTTCCATTCAGTTACATTGAGAAGGAAAAACAACAGCCTGCCAGAAAGTAGTTCCCTCCTAAAGTGCTGGCACAAGTCACATGACTGGGGTAGCTGGGAAATTGACAAAATGTGTAACCCCATGTCAGATTTCAAAACTCAATATAAAAAAACTGTTTGTTCTTTTGAGAAATGGATTTAAGTGCAGAAGTCTACTGGAGCAGCACTATTAACTGATGCATTTAAAAAAAAAAGTTTTCCTATGACAGTATCCCTTTAAGTAGTAGCCTTTGCATTTACTCATTTCTGTACATATTTATTAAACATAGCTGCTCCGTGGAGTGACGATTGCCAGTGGAGGGGTGCTTCCAAGAATTCATCCTGAGCTGCTTGCTAAAAAGCGAGGCTCCCGTAGTAAGGAGACCATTCTCTCTCAGCCTGTGGAGAAGAAGAAAAAGAGTGGTAAATCGCTGGAGAAGAGTCTGGCAAAGAAACCAAAATCTGGCAAAAATAAACTGCTTAAAAAGGTAGGTACAGCTGGCCTTATAAAGGGACCCACAAACTTTAAAAGGACCAGTAACATCAAAAAACATAAAAAAATTGTTAGTTTACATTTAAAAAAAGACACCAAGACAAAGATAGAAAATCGCAAAGCCTTTATTAAGAAATAATTGACCGAAACTCCACTTCCGCTCCTCTTAAGAAAAGGCGACAGAGCGACCATCCATTGTGGTGCTCGACTCCTCCTTCCTGGCTATCTCCTATAAGGAAGGCAGGGAGGAAAAATCGAGCGCCACATGATGAATCGCCTTGTCTGAAGGGGAGCACAATCGGAGTTTTACTAAGTTATTTCTAAATTTAAAAAAAAAAAACTTTTTGCTGTTGCTGGCCCTTTAATTTGTAATTAACATGGAACTCCATTTTAACATTACATACATACTGATATTCTTAGTCCAATTGAAGTTGATCTTCTATTTTGTGTCTTCTTTTTGAATATTTTGTTTTTCTGTTCTACCTTTGCCTGGTTGCTATATTCAGTTGCACCAGAGGCGCTGGATCAGATTTATTAAGGGTGAAAATGTGAATTTTCAAATTTAGTTTTTTGGACAAAACTCTCAAATTCGAATTGTGAAGTATCCAGACTCGATTCGAGTTTTAATTTGAATTTCAAGATTTATCATACTCTGGCCACCTTAAACCTGCCGAATTATTGCTGTATAAGTCAATGGGAGAGGTCCAGGGATCTTTGATTTGGGGATGTTTGCAGCCTTCCTGACATTCAAGTTTTTTTCAGAGAAAAAACTTGAATCAAGTTTGTTTTAATTTGATTCGAGTTTTGGGTTAGTTCATCCGAGTTTAAAAAATTTGATTATAATAAATTTCGATCGGTCGAATTTATGGGACTTTTAAAAAAATGCATATGAATTCGAAATTCAACCCGTAATAAATGTGCCTCATTGTGTTCAGAAATTAGATAGAAAGCAAAGAGATCATAAGAGGGCCTGATCTGTAAGGAAAAATGGAAAAAAGGTGCTTATAATTTAAATTTGATAATTCTGTGACATCTTTAAAGGACAAACTGGCAGATGGAAAAGAAGGGGCATCCAGTTCAACCTCTGATGATGGGCCTGGAGATGCATTTACTGTTCTTTCATCTAAGAGTCTAATGGTTGGACAAAAGGTGAGCATAATTCATGGAAATTGATATGATTCACATTTAAGCATTGGATCCCTTATCACTGTAAAATAAGCAACTACAGAGCTATCTTATTGCAAGGTGCTACGCGCTGTTTATTACCGCTTGATACGCTAAAACTCTTTCAGCTAAATTCAGCAATATTCTGCAGAAGAACGGAAACATTTCTTTGTGAAGCATACATCTTAACTTTGATATTTGGGGATGATTTATTACAGTGCAAAGTACGGATTTGGATTATGTGATGTTAATAAATGTGAGCGAGCTCTTTAAAGAAGGAAAGCTATGGAAGCATTTTATTGCCAGTGGATTAGCTGCAAAAGTGCAAGCTAGAATGCTATATTTATTCTGTAGAATGTTTTACCATACCTGAGTAAAAAGCTCTAGAAGCTTTCAGTTTGTTTAGGATAGCAGCTGCAGTATTAGCTTAGTGTGACATCACTTCCTGTCTTATAACTTTTTTGTGGCATTTAAATGGCTTTTTAAAAAGCGTGTTAAATAATTTCAGCATAATGTTGAAAAGTCGTTATTTTACCCCAGTTTGTAATGTTGCTCCCTAGTCTCCGTTCTTGATTCGTCTAAGTTTTAACATTTGGTATTGTTTTAAATGATAAGAATTTATATACCAGAGACTCCTCCAGGAGGCACAAGGTCACTACCAGCATGTAGTCATATTGGAGAAACTTGGAGGGTACCAGCAATGTGTATATATTCCATGCATAATTACTAACATTCAGCTATTTACATTACATTAACTTAAATTGTATATTGATTTTTTTTCACTGAGCTGGCTTTACTTCTTTGCAGTTGTCCTTAACTCAGAGTGACCTGGCACATATAGGTTCAATGAAAGTGGAAGGCATAATCCATCCAACCTCTGCTGAAATTGACCTAAAAGAGGATATAGGCAAGTAAACACGTTATCAAGCATAATTATATTCATCATTTAAAATCTCAGCTATGGTCAGTTCTTAACTACTGTTTCAGACCTAGGTGCAGGACAAGATATCTGTCTTGGTATTCATCAGGGTGCTAAAAAAAACCTTAAAAGGGGGGTTGTGGGAGCACTCCTAGGGCTAAGTAAAAATGTATTAAAGTATACAGTCACCTGTCTCCTAAGTAATTCAGTATATAAGCAAATGCATAAGTTAACAAAATTGTTACAAAATTATGATCATAAAGTTGATAAACCATACCACGTCAAGGTAAACCCCACACGGTGGTCCCTAACTTGTTTACCTCGGGTCATAGTATAAAGGTCTAGTGCCTCTCTGCATAATAGCATGACTTGAAGTAGATTCCTCCTAAAGTAAATGTCTCCTGAACCTTGGTTTTGTATAAGGGCTAGATCCTGCCCCGCCACTAACTAGTGGCTTTTAAGAGAGAGAGATTGGTCAAACCAACGCCCAGTTTTTAAAAAACCTTGTGCTATGTGCCTAACCTTGTATTATATGTAGGCATTTGAAGTTATTGAACCTGATCAAATGCTGTCTTCTATCAACCCAGATTAAAGAGGTTGTTCACCTATAAACAACTAGTTGATTTCAGATAGATCACCAGAAATAATGACTGTGTAATTTTTCACCTTCTAAAGCAGCTCTAGAAAGGAGGTCCCCGACCTCCCAAACTGTTCTAAACTGATACATTTAATGGATTAATTTCTTATCTTTGTCCCTGCTGAGCAGAATCCCTGCGTTTCATTACAGGCAGCTGTTAGAGCTGATACAATAGTTGCTAATACTCCAGAGATGCTGCTGAAGAATGTTTCAACTTATTTATCCGACTGCCTACTTCGCCAGATTGAACCTACTGAATACCAATAGAAGCCTATGGGAATCCCCCCATAGGCTTCATTTACAAACACCTGCTCAAATACCATTCGTACGATCGAACACCTCGATCGTTCAAATCGTACAAATTTTTCGAGCGCTCGAAGGAAAAAGTACGATTTTTTCATGAAATCGAATGATCGGTATTCATTCGGACGATTTCATCG
Organism: Xenopus borealis; assembly: GCA_024363595.1. Classification (NCBI taxonomy): domain Eukaryota; kingdom Metazoa; phylum Chordata; class Amphibia; order Anura; family Pipidae; genus Xenopus; species Xenopus borealis. The sequence continues at coordinate 43,753,051 of CM044443.1, forward strand.
TGAAATCGAATATCGAGGAAAAAATTGCCTAAAACTCTTCGATAAGCATTCGACAGTCTAATGCTTATCGAATTTCGAATAGATTCGAGGGATTTTTAGGTGAATTATAGTAAATTTGCCCCTTAATGTTGCAAAATTGTATCAGTTTAGAGAGTCTGCACCTGAATTACTGAGCTGCCAGCCTCAAACTCCAGAGACAGGAACACTAAACTTTAAACTAGATTTTAGAAAAATAGTAAAAAATAAATAATGGAAAGTAATTGAAAAAAGTCTTTATTTCTGGGGAACAGACTGAACTGAAAAAAGTGTTTGGAATGCGAACAAACCCTTTAATTACAGTAGAACCCCCATTTTACGTTTTTCAAGGGACCAGAAAAAAATAGGTGGGACCACAAAACAACAATGTAAAATGAGGGAAAACTTAAAATCAGGGGATGTAAAATGGGGGTTCTACTGTATATAATTGAAATTGGTCACTTACAACATTCCTAGATATTTCATACCCAGAAATATATTCTATATTCAGCAATGCACTAGCCAGGCTGACTTTGCATTTGCAGTAAATGGACAAGTTTCATTGATAGTCTAATAACAGTTCAGCTAAACCTATTCTCATGCTGTTTTTTTTTTGTTCTACACAGGAAACGCCTTGGAAAAAGCTGGAGGAAAAGAATTTCTCGAGGCTGTAAAAGAGCTCCGAAAATCCCATGGGCCTCTGGAACTGACTGGAGGTAGGGTTATGTTTTGGCAAATCAGCCGAAATAAAGATACATTTTTTTTCCGATCCTAATGACTTTTAAAAGATATTGGCAATTAGCAGAACTCTCTATAAGTTACCTGTGTGTAACTATTCTATTCTGAGTTTTCAAACAGAGAAACTTCGAAATAATGTGTATATTATATGTGTATCCGCTCCCAATAACTGTACTGTGCATACTTGTCTTATGGCTAATTAATGTTAATATAATTGTATAATGTATACATCAGAAAAATCAAAATGAATGGATAACTAGTAAATGCTATAATGAAGGAAATATTTTTAATAAAACTGCTCTTGGGGGTAAATTTATCAAAGAGTGAAGTGAAGAGTGAAGTTCCCCCTTAGTGTCTGACAACAAATAGCACAGCAAGATGAAAGGCTTTCTGCAGGGAAAATGTTAAATAATCTAAGGTGGTTATGTAATGTAAGGAAGGGGTCCCCAACTTTTTTTGGGGAGCGGTGTCGAGGCAAAATATTTTTCAAGGGGTGTGGTGCTCCAGGGGGAGGGTGTCCATTTTGGAACAACTTGTTAATTGCGGGCTAGGCTCCGCGGCCCACTCCAGAACTGCCCGCAACCCGGAGGTTGGGGACCCCTGATGTAAGGTACAAAGTTTTCTACAGTTTTTTCACCAATAGCAACCAATAAGCATGTAGCATTTACTGGTCACCTCTTTTAAAGCGATTCTAACATATTCCTATAAGAATAATAGGAACGTGTCAGTATGGAGTATGTGCTGCACCCAGCATATTTTGCCTCAAAGCCCCTTGCAAAGCTGCCCCCAGCCCTGAGCACCTTTGAGCCGACAGCTCACATTACAACCGGATCTTCTGAGCCATTTCAGTGACGCTGGGCGGGGGGGAGCAATCCTTCCATAGGCTGGATTCATATTTTCATTCATTATTAGCCTATGGAAGCGTCACACCGCCCCCAGCCCAGTGTCACTGAAATGGCTCAGGAGGTCTTTTAGTAGTGTTGGAGGGTCGTGTCACTGCAGGGCTGAGGGGGGTTTTGAAGGAAAATAGTCCGGGTGCAGCACATACTTTATATTGACACCTTCCTATGTTCGCTTTAACGCAAACAGCTTATTGGATGCTATGGGTTTCTGCACCTCGGCAAACTTAGTGCCTTTGATTACATATGGTATAAGGATCATTTACAAAGCAAATATCGTCATGCAGCATTTTTTTCACCAGAATTTTCCGTGTGAATTATGGTGTGTCAATGTGTATGGCATTTATAATGATATTATCATGCAATTTGCTTGCTATAGATTAGTAATGCCTGTTGAGGCAACCAGCCTGGAACTGTGAAACTACCCTAAAACTACTATTATACAGAGCAGGCTGAGCCAACACATTGGCACTACCCACAAGTACATGCTAGTGCAAGGAGTGTGTATAGTCACATGACCAGGGGCAGCTGGGAAATTGACAATATGTCTAGCCCCATGTCAGATTCCAAAACTGAATATGAACAATCTGTTTGCTCTTTTGAGAAATGGATTTCAGTGCAGAATTCTGCTGGAGCAGCACTATTAACTTAGGCATTTTGAAAAAAAACATTTTTCCCATCACAGTATCCCTTTAAATTCACTTCTTAGTATGACACAGGAGTGGTCATTTATGAATTTACTTGCTGCATCCTTGTATCTCTTACTCAGCACTAGTAAGTAGCAGGTACATTAGTTTGCTGCCTGTGTCTCACACTGGATTATTTACAGGGCGCAATAGATCCCTGTACTTGTGCTATAGGGCAGGCAGTAAGTACAGGGCCCTGTTGTGTCCTGCACCTGACAGCATTCCCTGTTCTATTGGAGGTGGAACTGGGGACTTTTACATTCCATCTGTAGCCCATGTCTAATGAAGTGCCGCTGAATACAGGCCATGCTGTATTCATCAGAGAGACTAACATATTTGCACTCTATGTCCTCCTTCAGTTTGTATTGACTTGTAAAAGAGACCCATATATTCTAAGATGTAAACAATTTTTTATTCTAAAAAGTGACCTACCAAAAAATCTTCTCAACTTTCATATCAGTAAATTTTGTGCCTATGTGTTTTATTACATATTTTGCACAACATTTAGGGCGTTATTTAATTTAAAAACCCTTGATCAAACTCCCATGCCCAATTTGACCTTATTTATTAATTTAAAAAATCGAATGAATAGGTTTGGAGGGAAAAAAACATAAAATTGAGTGAAAAAACTAATTGTTGAGGGGAAAAACAAAAAAATGAGTGAAAAAACAAATTGTCCGAATTTTCCCTACCTTTTCCCCAGATTGATAGATTTTCAGATTTTTTCGGATTATCGAGCTCCCACTGATTTATACAGGACCTCGACAGGTCTGAGATGGCAGATTTCCAGATTCAGGCTTTTTTCAAAATAAGGGGATTTTTAAAAAAAATTGAGTTTTTTTTCCCACTAAAAATTTGAGTTTTTGCCCCAAAAAGCCTGACCAGATAAATTTGAAGTTTAGTGAATCCTTGTGATGCGTTGTGTGTTACTCACTGATCACCTGACAGGAAACATTGCAGGATCTACCTGTAACAGGGAAAGTATTGAATTAAAAGATACAAATCTGTTCATTGGCTGATGTAACCTAGCATGTTTCTGTTCTCTTTAAAGGATAACTAACCCCCTTTTCTAATAACAACCCCGACCCTCCCCCACCCTGTACAGGAGTTACCACAAGTAAATAACCCTTAGCTGGTAATTACCCAGAGTCAGGGCAGCAGAGCTCACAGGGTCATCTTCAGCCGCTTTGGTTGTAGCGAACGGAGAAAACTCCAACTCGCTCCAACCGAGCATGCGCTGATACTGCGCTTCTTTACTCAGATTACAGAAGAATCTGAAGATGGCCCCTGTGAGCTCCTCTGCTCTGACTCTGCAACAAGGGGTAATAACAGGCTTAGGGGTATTTAACTCCTGTGCAGCATGGAGGGTGGGGTTTTTATTAGAAAGGGGGTTTAGTTCTCCTTTAAAAATTATATTCAAAAAAATCAAAAACAAAAATTTGTGTTGTAGACCTGTTTATTTTCTGTAATTTTCTTATAACAGCAATGCAGCTATGGATGATAGTACATGAAGCCATCAAGACTATGATAATCTCTGCTCTTCTCTTTAACTTTAGAATGAAATAGCCGTCTTGCTCTGCAATCATATATAATTTCCATGTAGTGCATTTTATCTTGTTAAAAGTAAATTGCAGAATTTGTACAGACATTTATATTTAAAGCTTTTATTCCTCGTTCTTAGTCTTTTAAACTACTTCCGAGTTTGAGTGGCATCATTCAGCTTGAGCCTATTATATCTCTTTTATATGTCTGATGTACTGTTTAAATTTTAATGTTATCCATTATTGTTCTTTAGCTGCTCTTAGCCAAGCGAACGGATTAGCCGCCAAGTTTGTCATCCACTGCCACATCCCACAGTGGGGTTCGGACAAGTGTGAAGAACAGCTGGAAAAGACTATAAAGAACTGTTTATCTGTCGCTGAGGACAAGAAACTTAAATCTGTGGCATTTCCTTCTTTCCCTAGCGGCCGGTATGTTGTCTCCTTGCTTTCAACCCAGCTAAATCAACTGTATTGTTGTGTCTAGTACCAACAGTCGGTCAGCCAGACAAAAACATTATTGTCTGTTTGTGATGAAACACTCTCAACGCCCTTCTTGATTCTTTAACAGCTGGGAGATATTGGACCCCTAATTCCCTAGCCCACAGTTTCCAGTATCTGTGCCAGGTACTGGTGAAATTAGCACCTAGGCAGCAGTCCACGATTACTTATACTTATACGTTTTCAACTTTCAAAGGTTTATTTTTTAATCCATAGTTTCTGAATGAGGGAGACAAAGATTAAAGGAGAAGGAAAGGCTGGATACACTTGGGGGTGCCAAACGTTAGGCACCCCCAACTGATTATAGCGACGTACCTCAAACCCAGGGCCAGTGCTTCTATCAGGACAAATCTGCACCGGCCCTAGGTTATAGAAGCGAGCACCATGCAGAGATCTTACTTCCATCTGCGCACAGCTGCACATGCGCATTAGAACGAAAAGCCGAACTTTAACATTAAAATCGGCTTTTTCCTTCAAATGCGCATGCTTCAGTCCGGGGAAATGCGTAGCAGCGCGGAGACGGAAGTAAGATCTCTGCGTGGTGCTCGCTTCTATAACCCGGGGCCGGTGCAGATTTCTCCTGATAGGAGCACCAGCCCTGGGTTTGAGGTACGTCGCTATAATCACTTGGGGTGCCTAACGTTTGTCACCCCCAAGTGTGTCCAGCCTTTCCTTGTCCTTTAAACATATTAACAATATTATAACATTGCCATAGAGATGTAAGACACCTTGCTTGGTAGACCTCAGGATCTAATGGATGTTTAGATATTATATATATATATATATATATATATATATGCATCGTAGCTGACTGATTAGTATAAAATATAAAGTATTAAAAAAAGTATAAAATATTCCTTAGGAGAGAATCTAAAGAAATGACTGGTTTGGCATGCAGTTTTTAGCTAAGGCATAGCAGATACATTGGGAATGATACCTATATATTCATTTAGTTGTTATTGATGGAGGTCTAATATTATTAAACTCAACTGCAGAAGCCATGCCTCTCAGAAGTTCCATGTGTTTAAAAAGAAGGATTACTTGATAAATATTTCAGAGCACTATATCTTGTTTAGTATATAGCTTTATACCATAGTCACTAACACATTTTCTTTTCTTTTGTTGTGAAAATAAACAGAAATGGCTTCCCCAAACAGGCTGCAGCTCAAGTCATCCTGCGCGCCATCTCCAGCCACTTTGCAGCTTCCAGCTCTTCCACTGTGAAGAACATTTATTTCCTGTTATTTGACAGCGAAAGCATTGGCATCTATGTGCAAGAAATGGCTAAGCTAGACACAAAGTAGAGGGTGAAGTTTCTACAGCAGCTTTGCAGACCCAGAATGGCTATGAACCAGTAACAAAAGGAGTTGAAGATATAGATCTGGTGTTTTCTTGTAATGAGTAATGGAGCCGTGAACCTTGCTTGAAGTTTTGTGGTTTGAGGACAACTTTTGATTTTCATTTCCAGTGGGTGGAGGAGGGCAGAGAAAGTATGTGTGGGTTGGTGATCCTCATTGTGAATGCCTCCTCTTTCTTTAACAAGCCAGCACCCCTTTACATTTTTATAGAACCCCCAAAAAAAAGGAAATATATCCCTTGTCGTCACCAACCGTTTTTCTTCAAGGATGTTGTTCCCGTAGGTTTCTCTTTTCTTTTCTTGTTATTTTAGTCTTAGTGTTAAAAAAAATATTGAGAAATCTTGTTTTAGATTTGTAGTAATGGATTTTTCAAGAAAAAAAAAAAAAGACCATGACTTTATTTAAACCGGTTGAGTCAAGTTCTTACATTTTGTGTCTTTTTGTCTTATTCACTGGGTAAATGTTGTAGTTATTTCCTTATTTTGTTCTGAATTAGAAGTACACCAATAGAAACGCAAAAACCTTTGAAATACGTGCTTCTGTTTCCAAACATGCCAGTCACGTTTCTTTTTTCAGCTCGGTACATAATAAAACTTGTTTATGATTGGTCTACAGTTCACCATTCATCCTTCAAAGTAATTTGACACACAACATCAACTGCATACACGTTTTCTATTTTTACATCTTTGTAATATGTATCCTGAAGCTAGCTCAGGATTTCTGTATTCTCTAGCTGGACTGAAGAATATTTAGTCTACCATATGTTACTTACCTTGTCCCTCTTCTCCCTTCTTTTTTTTTTTTCAATTTTCTGAATAGGAAAAAGGCTGCATTTGTTGTACTAATACAGATATGGGATCTGTTATCAGAACGCTCGGGGCCTGGGGTTTTCTGGATAACTGATCTTTCCATAATGGATCTTCATACCTTAAGTCAGGGATCCCCAACCTTTTGAACCTGTGAGCAACATTTAGAAGTAAAAGGAGTTGGGGAGCAACACTATCATGAAAAATGTTCTTGGGGTGCCAAATAATGGCTATGATTGGCCATTTGGTAGTCCCTATGTGGATTATGAACCTACATTGAGGCTCTATTTGGCAGTACAACTGGTTTTTATACAACCAAAACTTACTTTCAAGTCAGGGATTCAAAAAATAGGCACCTGATTTGAGGCCACTGGGAGCAACATCCAAGGGTTTGGAGAGCAACATGTTGCTCACGAGCTACTGGTTGGGGATCACTGCCTCAAGTGTACTAGAAAATCATGTAAAAATTAAATAAACCCAACAGGCTGGTTTTGCTTCCAATAAGGATTAATGATATCTTAGTTATTATTACAGGAAACCATTTTTTTAAATTTGGATACAATTGAGCTAATGGCAGAAAGCCTTTCTGTAATTTGGAGCTTTCTGTATAACAGTTTTCTGGATCCCATACCTGTGATTTATTTGCATTTGCTGCACTTAAGGGAAAATAAGTGATACCAACAGCTTCCAGATAAAAGGCATATTCTGCTTGTCAATTTCTGGAAATGCAGATTTGATGATCATCGCTCTTTTTCATAGATGCTGACCAATCTGAACTCTCATGTGATGGCAGCTGGCACACAAATAAGCACGTTTGGGTGGATGCTCAGTTCATTTTAGACACACACACACACTGGGCTTGATGCTTGACTTTTCTAGGCGGCTAAAGGCACACAAAATCAATTTAAACCAGAGCTAAAAAGAATATGCTTTTTCAGTAAACAGTGTCTTTATTTCTTTAATGCACATTAAGTGCATGTTTCACTTCTCTTTTTTTTTTTTATCAGGTTTAAGACTAATGTACAAGGTGCAAACTAATACTAGTATTTTTTGCTTTTAAGGGAGGTTGTCACCCCTTTCTAATATCCCTTTTACTTTTATATGCACAATAAACCCGGTCTGTGCAGATTTCTGTGCAAGCTTTCATAAAATGATATATTTTAAAATGATCGTGTTTTGGTTTTCTCTTAGTAGAGAATCTTTCTGACTTTAACAGCTTAGCTTTATAGACCTCACTTTTGAACTGCAGCCATAAAGATTCACAGGGCTGATGCTTTTGTATAGAAAGGAAGAATATGCACACGTTTAAAGGAGAATACAACCTGTAATAAAAAAACCCTCTTCCCCCGCAGCCTACCTACCTTTTTTGTCAGTAGACTTGTGTTTTCTGCGCATGCCCAGTTGCAGGAAACTTCTAGAACTACTGCACATGCGCCGAAAGTTTCCGAGGAATGACTTTTGGTGCATGCACAGTATTTTCGAACTGGAAGTTTCCTCCAACTGCGCATGTGCCGAAAATGCCTTGAATTCGAAATTCAACCCTTCAAATATCGAATTAGAAGAGTTTTAGCGAAATTCGATCGTTCGAATAAAAAAAATTCGATCGAACGATAAAATCGTTCGAATCAACCGATTTTAACCGTTCAATAATTTAAAAAAATTATATATATATATATATATTATATATATCTAAAAATGCTGAAATAACCCTATGGGAGCTTCCCATAGGTTTATACAGCAATTTGGCAGGTATAATCTGGCGAACTAGGGATTCCAATAAAAATTTAAATTTAAATTGGACTATCGAATAGATTTTTATTCAAATGATTCGAATCGATCAAATTTTTTTAATTTGATGGTGGAAGTGCCCAAAAAAAAGGTATTCGAATTTGAATCTTTTTAAAAATTCGATCGAATTTCGAATCCTTCAAACAAATTTAGTAAATCTGCCCCTTAGTGTCTTAGTATTAGAGAGCATAAATACTAATTCTTAGCAGCGATGTTGGGATCAGTGCCCTGATGTACAGACTTACATTACAGAAATAACCACATTAGGGATGCACGGAATCCACTATTTGTGATTCAGCCAAATCCCAGAATCCTTCATGAAAGATTTAGCCGGAATACAGAAAAAGTGGGAAAAATGTTTTACTTCCTTGTTTTGTAATCAAAAGTCACATGCTTTCCCTTCCTACCCATAATTTACATATGCAAATTCAGTTTGACCAGGCACAAGGACTTGACCGAACCCTGCCGAAAAAAGGTAGAATATCTAACTGAATCCTGGATTTGGTGAATCGCTTAACCACATAAAAAAAGATGCTGTATATTCTTGTACTAATTAGTAAAATAAATATAGCCAAAGACAAAATATAGCCCTGGTGATATATGCTTTTAGTCCACACTATAGAGACTGTGGGGGAAATTCACTAAAGTGCAAAGTGGTGAACGCTGGCGAAAATTCACCAGTGTTAAGTCATTTCGTTATTTCGCCTATTTACGGTCGGTGGTGGAAATTCACTAGCGAAGGAGATAGAGTCTAGCGCAACTTTGAACTCTAATGCCAGGCAAATTTCCCCAGGGCTAAAGATCGTTACTAATCAAATTCAGTAAGATGTTGATTGTACCGACCATTACCCCTTACAACAGACTTGCCTTCGCCAGCTCTGACCTGGCGAAGTGCAATAGAGCAGATAGGATTTTAAAAAAAAAAGTCCCAAAAAACGCTGGTGTCTTTTCCATTTTCATGGGTGATAGGCTGCAAAAGGATGGAAAAATGTTTTTTTTTCCTATGGCACATAAACTATACTCTGGGCACATGTGTAGGACAATAAAACAACTCTATTATCTGGGCTTGTGTAGTGTTATGTATTTTCTGTAACATATACGCCCATTCAAACTTTAAGTTCCCGCCATATGCAAATTTCCTTTTGCTATCGCAACTTCGATTTGCCTGCCAAATGTTCGCTGGCGCAACTTCGCTAATGTTCACCTCCCAGACTGCAACTTCCCACTTTAGTGAATTAGCGGATCGCTGGTGAAACTACGCCTAGTGAAGTGCAGTGAAGGCTGCGGTAGCGAATTTCTGCACTTTAGTGAATTTGATCCTCTTAATTTAATGTTATTGTTGCAAAATGGGATATTATTTTACCCAATTTCATTTTACACACATAAATGTATGTACAGGAGAAAATAAGGCATTTTCAGTGGTCATTGTTGTTATTACTTCACAGTCTGCAAAGGAAAAAGAATCTAAGAGCCTAATTTATTAGCATGGCTCATGTTGAAAAATTGTTGGGCACAAATCACCAGGTTTTTTTTACCCACAATGCAGCATTTTAGGCACACAGGGCAATGCGTCAGAATGCACACAATTGCAAGCGTGTTTGTTTCCTCATTGAATCCAAGTGGGGACTGTGTCACTGCCACTTAGTGTGTCTGCTAATACACTGATTATGATAGCAATTTTTATTTCCTTTTGGCATTCCATTGGTTGCACATATCGTTAAGTATCCGTAGGGTCAAACATCATGCTACAGAGTTAATAAGCTATGAGACGTAACCATGGTAGGGTTAAGGGTTAGGAGGAGGATTTTTTCCCCAAAATAGAGCAATGCCGTGCTTATTTGAAAAAGTGGCCATGCACAGACAAATGTAAACCAGAGTTGAGTAGCAGATCAGTAGATCATTCAGGGTCATTAATTTGAATTTAATTTTGAAGGACAGTGGAAGCCAGTACAGGGATTGGCAGAATGGCATGGCAGAGGAGGAGCGGTTGCTGAGGTGTATAAGTCTAGCAGCAGTGTTCATTATGGACTGGAGAGGTGACAGTATCTGGCAGTATTGGGTCAATATCCACTTGTTTGGCAAACTCGCTAGACGAGCCATTCATAAAGTGTAGCCCCTTATAAGTAATACTGTTACTGTTCTTATAACTAATAGGAAAAACATGCAAGAGAGTCAGACCCAGAGGTAATGCTAGGACTGAAGACAATGTAGAGCTTGTTACTGATACTGTCATAGTTGCTATCATTGATAGAGCAGAGAGTCAGACTCTTGAGCAGTGCTATGCTGGGGGTATGGCGGGTTTACAAAACTAAATGCTGTACTTATTTGTTAGTGTAGTAACATGAATTGTGCCAGTATTTCAGCATTTCAGTGCCCTTGCCCCTAAGGCTTACTTAAAGTAAGGATTTAGCTTGGATCTCCATGACCCACTTACATTTTGTGAATTAAATATAAAGAATAAACAAGGCAAATGTGTGGTTATAAATCAATTGTTGGTGCATATACTTTTTAAATAATCTTGTGTTCTGCCTCCGTGATGTATGTAGTATCGTATGCAAACTAAATGAATCTTTGCTTGTTGCTAAAGGTGGACACAAGCAACAAACCCAGTCACATTACCACTAATATAAACTGGTAGCCTTTAAGGCAGCAGGTAATATCAGTGAAATTTTTTATGAAATGTATTTACTCAGGTCCATTTCTACTGGTTTCTAAAGGACAAATCATTGTGTACCAACAAACTACCCTCATGCACTAGGAAAACAAAGGTTACATTCATTTTCCAACTGAGGTTCAACAAGGTGTCAAGTAAGAGGTCCAAAACATTTATTCTGAGGACACAGAGAAAGTTCATATATGTCTTCTGACAAGATGCCACTCTAAATCAATAGAAATTTTAAAAAGTCTAGCTGAGACCCTTTAGTCACATCATTAAGCAGCTCTGATTTCTTTCTGCTCCATTAGGGTTCTGGCACACAAGGAGATTTGCCTTGTGAGGAAACTTCTCTGTATGACAGTAGCCTGTATTAATCTGGCAAACCTTCACTTAGCAACCATCTTCTAACCCCCTCCCTTCAAGCCCAGTTTTTTTTTTTTTTTTTAAATCTAACTATTTTAATTCATGGGGCACAGTATTTCCTACTACTGCCTTGCAGCACTGGCGTCCTGTGTTCAGTTCCAGATACATTATATGCTTTCTTCAGGGAGTTTGTATGTTATTCCCAGGGATTCCACTAGTTCCCCCGGCAGGAGGACTGGCATTTCAGGTATCAGTTACTGTGTGCACCTGCCCCCCCACCAGGCCCCCTCCTTAAGTGTGTGTGTGTGTGATCTTTTCCAGACAAGAGTGTGCTTTTCCATACAATGCTTCACCATTGTGTCTCTGGCAATGCTGGCCCCAAGGGGATGCACCAATAAATACTTCCTTTCTATGGTATATTACAGCAGCACCTCTGGTATTTGCCAAAATCCACAGATTGGCAATCCAGGCCTATTCTCCACCCACACTTCAAAATTATACAGTCATATGAACCGACTCAGGATAAAACTGGCCGCCATGTTTAAATTATTTTAAAGGTAAACTATACCCCCTGAACAATGTAGGTCTCTATAGAAAGATATTGCATAAAACAACTCTTATGTAAAACCCTGCTTCATGTAAATAAACCATTTTCATAATAATATACTTTTTAGTAGCATGTGCCATTGGGTCATCCTAAATAGAAAATGGCCATTTTAAAAAAATAAGGACAGCCTCCTGGGATCGTATGATTCAACGGTGCACACAAACATACCAAACAAACTATAAAGTTAGGTCACATGAGCCAATTAACAGACAAAATTTTGTCTTTTGCTTCAACACTTCTTCCTGTTACAGTTAGAGTTGAAATATTTCTGGTCAGGTGATCTCTGAGGCAGCACACAGACCATCATGAAATGGTGGATCAAGGCAAGAGATGTAAAAGGGCAATATTTACTTAAACATATATACCAGGTAGGTAAGATTCTTTAATATGCCACTTAATTTGATATAAACTATGTATAGTTTTCCTTTAAATTATTAATCTAACTCAATATATATATTGTACAGCTGTATTAAGATTATACATCAGCTGCATCCCCAATGGAATTTACAGTTTAATCTCCTGCCTGTAGGACCTTACTGATCTGCTGCCTTCCCAGCCCTGTTGATCTGCAACGAAAGTGCAGCTTCTGCTTATATGAAGGCACACACACAGAGGTCAGCCCGAAAATTCCTCATTTAGCTTTTGCTGTCCAACCATCACTCCACTCTGTACACATGCATGCAAGCAGAAACTGTACTTTTCAGTGCAGACCAACGGAGCTGGGACAGGGAGCGGATCTGTAAGCTGTGTTTTTTTTGCAGGCTGAGAGCAGTGGAGTCAGAGCCTTGTGTGCCCTCAGCCCAAGGGAGTGAAAAGTAGTTGAGCTGCAAAAAGGTAGCACGCAGTCAAACCTGTGTTTCTGTATCTGCAGCTAGGGTTGCCACGTGGCCAGTATTTTTGATGGTTGATCCCAATGTTATTATTAGGAAAAAAGATAAATATATAGGAAAAGGTGGCAACCCTATCTGCAGCCCAGCTTTCACTAGTCACCCTTCAGATTTTGGAGGTTTGTAAATCTCTATGTTGAACAACTGGACTGGGAGCCAAGGTGCTCAGCACAAAAGCCAGGCAGGAGGTGATTAGGTCCACTTCGTGGTAAGACGTTAATAACAGCAGATGAATACAATGGGTGTATTTATCAAAGGGTGAATGAACAGTTCCCTGCTGTTCACTATTTCTAAAATAGTATTGCAAGGCGAATAAAGGAAAGAAATGACTAGGGATGGCGCGAACCGCCGAAAAAACGTTTGCGAACTTGTTCGCGAACTTCTGGAAATTTGCGAACGGTTCGCGAACGGTTCGCGAACCCCATAGAC
>CM044443.1:43766421-43791038 GCA_024363595.1 Xenopus borealis
ACTGCCTATCTAGACAAGCGTGGCCAGAGAGGAGAGATAAGTTTTCCGAAGTGAACTTATATAACTTGTGCCTCAGGCACCAAAACTGGCTAGCTAACTGTATGCGTTTCCCGTGTATCAAATACTGGTACGGGAAATAAGCCACTGATTGTGGATCGAAACCGCGACCCACCCATCCACCCTCTCCCCCCCCTCGGTGTCCTCCTTAATGCGTGACCCTGCTAGGTTCAAACTAAAAAGCGCCGACGCGCGTTTCGCCCGATCGGGCTCATTTTAATCTTTGTATTAAAAGTTACGTTTTATATATTGGCTGATTTGACATAGATGGGAAGGTGCAATTGTATGGGTCATTTCTTTCCTTTATTCGCCTTGCAATACTATTTAAGTCTTTTTAGACCGACCCTGCACACCATCTGGATAGCCCTTCTCACTAACGGAAGGTGCTCCCCTATATTTCTCTTTCTCTATTTCTAAAATATCCTATACAGGGGAATACAAACCAGTGGAGTTCTCCTGAAGAACAATGGCTTTACTGTCCCTTCACCCTTTAATAATGTGCTCTAAAATCCTTACATGAGAATCGTGACAGAGCAGTGCATTTTATGTTACATGTATGTTGTGTGGACATGCCAGAAGATGCACTTCATTTACTGAATGTGTCCTGTTATGTACATTTCCTTTCAGAATCACGGGATGGCCATTTCCAATCCATTTTAAAGGACAAGGAAAGTAAAACTAAAGAAATGTTTTAACATTATGTTTTAGACTTCTGTACCAGTCCAAGGCAACCACAGCCTTTTAGCAGTAAAGATCTTTAGGGCATGTTTACTAAGATTGAAGATGAATATCTGGAGAAATATCTGGAGATGTTGCCCATTGCAACCAATCAGATCTTTGCTAACTTATAGGTGGCTGTTTAAATCTAATTGCTGATTGGTTTCTATGGGCAACAGCTCCAGAAATCTCTCCAGATATTTATCTCCGATCTTAGTAAACATACCTGTCCCCAAAGATGCCCCAGTAGCTCCCCATCTTCTTTTCTGCTGATTTACTGATTCACATGCTCTGTGCTGCTGTCCCTTACTGAGCTTAGGGACCGAATCAAAATATACAGTACACGTAGAATAGAAATGTCACAAAGGCTGATAAGTAATTAATATGGATAATTACTACATGGCAGCACAGAAACCTGAGCAACTAGCATCAGAATTTAATAATCAGCTTAATTTTCTGCTTGATAATGTGTGAGGACCCCTAAGCTTAGCTTCTCAACAGAGCCCACTCAGAGACACTTTCCAAGCTGGTGACCCCCTGTGACAAGTTTGAAGTCCTGGATCATTGCTGCTATTGAGGAGCTAAAACTTTAGCCTCGTGCAATAAGTTCATTATATAAAACATGGCATTTTTAGTCCTATTCATGTTTTCAGGGTTTCCTTCTCCTTCAAATAAATAATTAAACATTTTTAAAAGCTTTTCTTTCTCCTCTGTAATTATAAATCTGGCATGTAAACATGCGCCTTTTTTCATATTCCGCTCGAATGGATGTCCCCCTGGCTACACAGCAGCTTATTTATTTAAACTTTAACAGTGTTTCTGAAACAAACACATCAGTTTTACCCGTGCAGTGCAACAACACATTTTATTTAATTGCACATAAACATTTTCATGTTGGTGTTACTAATCACAGGTTCTACTATTTTACACTCCTCTTCACAGATACCCCAACTTTGTAATAAACAGAATCTCACTAGCAGGGCAGTGTTATGCTTTGGATTCCACAAACTACCTGAGGAGAATTTCAGCATAATAAAGGAAAAATGCTTGACAATAAAACACAGTGCTGTTTTATGAGTCAGCTAATAAAGCAGAAATGCTGACAGTTACTGCCCAGTAAAATGTTATTTGTAAGGATGTTCCTAAACCCCTTTTTTATTCTATTGACTGTACATAGTGGCTATTACCTGTAAGTATATATTTTAAGGGTTGTCTGCAGAGATAATAGACTATCTTCAGTGTATGAATGCTTTCTAATACAAGGCTTGAAGAAATGTGAGAAGAAACACTCTTAACCTATTATACTTTCTGCTTTAGACACAGGCATAAAAAGTACCTCAAAGGGAAGTCGAATGGTGGAAAGGGAATAGCAGAGTGCCAAAATCTCACTAAAATATAGTAGAACAAAAAATATAAAAAAGTAAAAAATAAAATCCAATCAGTTATATCAATACAGAACAGTTATAAGTGTAAGTGCCCCTTGGCCACCCTCGTGTGCACCAAGATCTAAAAACCTTGTTTTATAACATTTGTGTTTTATTGTATTTTTTTTAACACATTACATTTTCCTGAGCCTGGCACTCATAGAACAATAGAATAGAGAGTTGTATTTGGATATCAGAAGCACGCTAAGTTGCATTAAAAATATATCCCTGTTTTGTTTAAAGGGTAAGGCATTTTTTAGCAGCTGTACGCACAAAATGTCTCAATGTCTTAAATATATTGATAATGGGTTGAGTGCAGAGGACCTCTTGTATTTGTCTATATGTATTTTGTGGTCACAGCCTCATTGCACCCCCGGCACAGGAGGAAGGGGTCTCTAACATATTGGCACCCCTCTCCCTGTGAATGGGTATTTCTTTGTACTTTAAATGAAAATTATGGAGGTATGTACATTATACCAGGCACATTAGAGACTCTGGCCACTGCACTCTGGTTGCAGAATTATTCATTCCAGGAAGCTACCTAGTTAATTTTACCACTCCACAATCAGAACCAACACAAACATTTCTGTTTTTTTTTTGCACACAAATTAAAGGGCAAGTCAACCCCAAAATAAAAATGTATCTAATAAAAGAAAACATAATTCTAAGCAACTTTGCAATATATATTCATTATAAATATTCTATGGTTTTTACGTTATTTATATATGTATTTCTATTGAAAGCAGTCTTTGCGTGTCCCTTTCCATTCTCTGCGCTGATGTCTCAGACCCGTACAGGGCCAGATTGAATTCAGTGAGAGAAGGTTTATCATGTGAAAACTCATGGATGAAATGCAATTCAATTCAGAAAAACATATTTCACTGTTTAGTGTATTATCTGGCCCAATGTAAGACAAGGCAGCTGATTAACAGACCTGTCTTTTCTGGGGAACTAAGACTTTTACAAAATTGTTTAAAATGTAACAACCAGGAGTTAAGCAAATGTTGCTTTCAATAGCAATTGTTTTTTACAAATAACTTTAAAATCACTGAATATTTTAAATAAATATATATTGGAAAGTGGCTTAGAATTATGTTTTATTCTACTGGGCAAATTTTTATTTCGGGTTTTACTTGTGCTTTAAAGGAGAATTCAACCCTGTAAAAAAAAACCTGTACCCCTCCACCCCACATAAACCCCCCTTCCTCCTCCCCCAGCCTAACTGCTCCCCCCGCGGAAATGCCCAATACTTTATACTTACCCCTCGGCCGAAGATTCACACAGCCATGTTCAACCACTTTGGTAAGCTGACTGGGAGATCAGCGTATTGGCAGATGCACAGTTAGAGCATTTTGCCGGTTTGCGGCAACTGCGGAATGGACAGATATTGAACTCCCAGTCAGCTTACCAAAGAGGTGGAAGATGGCTGCGTGGAGCTGGCTGAATCTGCACTGAAGGGTAAGTATAAAGTATGGGGTATTTCCCTGGGGGGGGATGAGCAGTAAGGCTTGGGGGAGGAGCGAGAGGGTCTATGTGGGGTATGGGTTTTTTTTACAGGGCTGAATTCTCCTTTAATGAGCTGTGCAGATGAATGCAAATTAGCTGAACCTACCTGTACTGTGTTTCCTCTCCAGCTCTCTGTTATTTTGTGCACGCCCAAGGCTCTTGTTTTCATGCAAGTGAAACGAAACATCTGTACGGGTTCCATTGTAAGGGTAGGGGCAGACAGGGAGATTGTCGCCTGCAAAAAACCCCAGGCGACAAAATCTCCCCGAATCTCCCTGTCTGTCACTACCCTAAAGGGGAACAGTTTCAATGCTTTTTTTATGCCATTTTTTAAAACCAGTGTCATGCCAAGGACAACCCACACTTTGACTTTTCAGAGTTTGTTCCACCATTATTATACCTTGCACAATCTAAAAGCAGTATTTGTTTGCACTGATATATCATGTCTAACTAATGAAAACAGGCTGTCTGGAAATTTGTAGTTATGGCTATGAATATTTAGACTGCATCTGTGCTATTAAACCAGAGGTTCTTTATGTATACTTGGTCACAGGGATATCAAGAAGTCATTTGCTTGTCTATCCCCATGATTCCTTGAGTGAGTTGTGAATAATATTAATAAAGAAGTCCAGGTCCAACACTGAAGAAGTCTTTGGCTGCATTGCTTGCGTTAAGTTATATGCATATATAATAATCTATTATACACTGTATAATGCATAGCAGTCAAGTCAAATCCAACTTTATTGTTTTATTTACTAGATACATTGGAAAGATTTACATGGAACAGGCACAATACAACATGTAACAACATAATAGATTGAGTTTATGTAACTTCCATATCTATGCATATCTAAGTCATCTATATTTATTCTACAGTATCAGATATCACCTTGTACTGGTTGGGATACAGGAATTGTTAGTTGCCCTTTGACGAATGACTCACTGCCCTGGTATAGAAAGTATTCCTCTAGTACTAGAGGTATGGGACCTGTTATCTCTATAATGCTTGGGACCTGGGGTTTTCCATATAAGAGGACTTTCTATAATTGTGATCTCCACATCTGAAGTCTACAAAAAAATCATTATACCAGGCCCGGACTGGCAATCTGTGGGTTAGGGCAAATGCCAGATGGGCTGCTATAAGGTGCCATAGAAAGTCAGTATTTAGTGGGCTGGTGGGGACTGCTTGGGCCTCTATGTGGGCTGATTGGGCCTCTGTGTACCTGAAATACCAGGGCCTATTTTGATTCTCAGTCCAGTCCTGCATTATACATTAATTAAACCCAATAGGTTGATGTTGCCTCCTATAAGGTTTAACTATATCTTAGATTGGATTAAGTACAAGGTACTGTTAACTGTTACAGAGAAAAAGACAATCGTATTAAAATATTTCAATAATTTGATTAAAATGGAGTCTGTGGGAGTTGGCCTTCCAGTAATATCCAGAGCTTTCTGGATGATGCGTTTGCAGATAATGAATCCCATACCTGTATTTGCATTGAAGATCACTAGTCTTGTGTGTCTTGTATTGTGAGATACAAGACTGTAGCATTTAGGAAGGTGTTGTTTACTGCACAGTTTTCAGCTTGTATAAGATTCTACTATTCTTTGTTTATGGCCTTCATAACTTCAGTATGACCTACAAAAGCACTGTGACGCAGATTTATTCTCTTAAAAGAAAACAAGAACGGGGTATGGGGCAGCAACCAGTGGCTTACAAGAAACTGATATATATACTGTATATGATGTAATGATATCAATACTAAATATCTAATGTAACGGGGCTACATATATGTATATATCTAAAAATATTCAAAATATATCTATATATTTAAACCTGTGATATGCACTGAACAAATTCAGGTAAAAATGGTTGTCCTTATGGTGCTCTCGTTTGGATTTGATCATCAAGCTTTTTGTTGAATTATTTTACAGTTTTTTTTTTCCAAGATAAGGATATAGGAATATCCAGTGGAATAGTATGAACCTTCTCTGGGAACAGTTGATGAAACATTTTCCAGGTTTGAGGTAGTGTTAGCTGGTAGGTTTTAAAGTGTCTTCAATTGCATGAATTCCCCAAGCTGTTACACGCAGTTACATTTGCATAAACATCAGTAAGGAAAACGTTCATCCAATGCCTGAGCTTCATCTTTAACGAGGCATCACTTGGCCCATTTCCTTCCAGCTCTTTGAAACAAAAATATCACCGCTTTTAGCCATGGTCACAAAAAAACGACCCAAATAAATCCCATTGAACTGTCCGACGCCATCATTTCGTCCCATTGACAAAAGCATAGAAAGAGCCCCTAGAAAAAGAAGTAAATACACTTTATGAATAAATACTACAGTACATATATTAAAGGGGTTGTTAGCACCTTGAGTTAACTTTTGTTATTATGTAGAGGGATATACCAGGACAATTTCCAATTGGTTTTCATTTTGTATTATACAGTACAAAGGATTTATATGAAGGTGAACTTCCCCTTTACCACTAGATATAAAAAAAGAAAGGGCACCACTGGAAGGAAATTGTGCTGCTTGATTCATTAACTACTCTAACCGCAGATGGAGCCCATTACAGATTGTGAGCAGTTGGTCATAGTGAAGCCTATATGGAACAGTTGCCTCTGCTAGGGATTTTGTATTTAGTTTGACTAAATACAGTAAATCCTCCAGGATATATAAACAATTTCTTTATGCTAAATTATTTGCATTTCCATCCATCCACAGCATTCCAGCATTTTTATAAGCAACTTTTGAATGCAATCATTAAAGGGGTTGCTTTAAATCCTTTGGGAGTATGGCATTGCTATAATTGAAATGAAACACAAAGCTATTTTTATATGCAACATGCTGCTTTTTTAAATTAAATTTGGAGCATAATGTCACTTTTGGATTATTGACCACATTGGTTTGATTAGATCATTGAATAAATATGTCAATGACACCACAAAGAATTCTGTTGGCTTTATCATGGAATTAGCCAAAGTACAAATTTAAAGGAACACAGCCCCCACCAAGTACCTGGTTTGTATGTTTTAAGTGACTTCCCAATCAAGCTGTTCCGAACATTGGTTGCTGCCACTCTGGCATGAATGCCTGCATAATATGCCATCTTGGGTTCATTAATAAATGCACAGTCCCCAACTGCATAAACATTGTCATGTCCTTCCACCTGAAGATAGTCATTAACTTTAAGGGAACCATCTTCTGCCATTTTGTCACCTGAAAAACAAATAGTTGAAGTCAAGCTGCCATACAGTATGCAAGGGTACATTTAGCATGCAGAGTAATTTCAACTAGAGAATATTAAATGACAGTAATAAAAGGTTAAAACTTTTTCGGAATAGTTCACGGTCAGCCAAACAACCTGGGTAGGCCTTCAAGATTTTCTTAAATGAAAATTATACCCCCCAAACAATGTAGGTCTCTATAAAAATATATTGTATAAAACAGCTCATATGTAAAACCCTGCTTCATGTAAATAAACCATTTTCATAATAATATACTTTTTTAGTAGCATGTACCATTGGGTAATCATAAATAGAAAATAGCCATTTTAAAAAATAAGGACAGCCTCCTGGGATCATATGATTCAACGGTGCACACAAACATACCAAACAAACGTTACATGTTAGGTCACATGAGCCAATCAACAGACAGAGTTGTGTCTTTTGCTTCCACACTAAAGTAAATAAGACCCTAGCAACCAAGTAGCTGCTGAACTACCAAACTGGGGAGCTGCTGAACAAAAAGCAAAATAACTGAAATCTACAAAACAAATGATGACCAACTGGATATTTTCTCTGAATATCAACATCTACAACATACTAAAAGTCCATTTAAAGATGAACTACCACTGTAAGTTATGTACCAGGTGTGCAATTGTTGGGGAAGGGAGAGTGGATCTGTGAATCTGAGCTAAATAAATTTGTGTGGTCTGATTAGATCTTCTTTAAAGTGGACCTGTCACCCAGACACAAAAATCTGTGTAATAAAAGTCCTTTTCAAATTAAACATGAAATCCTATTTCAAATTTTTATTAAAGCATTTATAGCTGTTTTAAGCTCATTTAAAAATCTCAGCTGTCAATCAAATATTGTCTGCCCCTCCTCTATGCCTTAGGCATAGAGGCGGGGCAGATAATTACTTTCACTTTCCATTCAGCACTTACTAGATGTCACTGCTCCCCACACATTCCCCCAGTTCTCTTAACCATTTAATTGTGTAGCCAGGACATGGGGATAGACATCGGGTCCCCCATTCTGGTGCACAAACAAGATTCTGAGATGATGCAAGGCTTGTCTTAATAACAGTTAGCAGGGGACATGATAAAACATAGATATACAATGACACATTATTTTTCCAATATAGTTGATTATTATAGTGTAGCAATACAAAGCTGTTTCTGGTTGCAGACAGGTTGCAGATATGTTTATATATCGGATGTTCTGTTCACCCAACTGCTTGTTAGACATACATCAACTTAATCCTAAAGGGATTTAAACTGATTAAAATGCATCAGTTAATAGTGCTGCTCCAGAAGAATTCTGCGCTGAAATCTATTTCTCAAAAGAACAAACAGATTTTTTCATTTTGAAATCTGACATGGTGCTAGATATATTGTCAGTTTCCCAGCTGC
The DNA here is from genome assembly GCA_024363595.1 of Xenopus borealis. Lineage (NCBI taxonomy): Eukaryota > Metazoa > Chordata > Amphibia > Anura > Pipidae > Xenopus > Xenopus borealis. The sequence goes on from CM044443.1 coordinate 43,774,768, forward strand.
CCCAAGTCATGTGACTTGTACTCTTTTAAACTTCAATCACTCTTTACTGCTGTACTGCAAGTTAGAGTGATATCACACCCTCCCTTTCCACCCCCAGCAGCCTAACAACAGAACAATAGGAAGGTAACCAGATAACAGCTCCCTAACACAAGATACTGTAACAGCTGCCTGGTAGATCTAAGAACAGCACAAATAGTAAAAACCCATGTCCCACTGCGTACTATTCAGTTATATTGAGAAGGAAAAACAACAGTCTGCCAGAAAGCAGTTCCTTCCTAAAGTGTTGGCACAAGTCACATGGCCAGGGGCACCTGGGAAATTGACAAAAAGTCTAGCCCCATGTCAGATTTCAAATTTGAATATAAAAAAATCTGTTTGCTCTTTTGAGAATTGGATTTCAGTGCAGAAGTCTACTGGAGTAGCACTATTAACTGATGCATTTTGAAAAAAAACAAGTTTTCCCATGGCAGTATCACTTTACCATTATGTTATGGTGCTCTGTAACAGCCCAAGGCAACCACAGCCCTTTAGCATTTAGGATCTGTACCTCCAAAGATGCCCCAGTAGCTGCTGATTCACTGCACATGCTCTGAGTTGATGTCAGTTACTGGGCTTAAAGGGGTGGTTCACCTTCAAATTAACTTTTAGTATGTTGTAGAAGGGCCAATTCTAAGAAACTTTTCAATTGGTCTTCATTATTTATTTTCCATAGTTTTTTAATGATTTGCAATTTTCTTCTGTTTATTTGCAGCTTTCAAATGGGGGTCGCTGACACCATCTAAAAACAAATGCTCTGTAAGGCTACAAATGTATTGTTATTGCCACTTTTTATTACTTATCATTCTATTCAGTCCCTCTCCTATTCATATTACAGTCTCTTATTCAAATCAATGCAGGGTTGCTAGGGTAATTTGTACCCTAGAAACCAAATTGCTGACACTGCAAAATAGAGAGCTGCTGAATAAAAAGCTAAATAACTATAAAACCACAAATAATAAAAAATGAAAACCAATTGCAAATTATCTCAGAATATCACTCACTACATTATACTAAAAGTTAACTCAAAGGTGAACAACCCCTTTAAGGACTGACTCAAAATATATTGAATATGTAAGATATACAAGTAATTAGTAATGTATTCTCATTACATGGCAGCTCTGAAACCAGTGCAAAGAGCATCAAATTTTAATAAGTAGCCTTGTAGCTTATCTAATATCAGCCGCACTTTCTGCTTGGTGATTTGGGACAACCCCTAAGCTTAGCTTCTCAACAGCCACCCAGAGCTTATTGAGTAGGTGCAGTGTCACTGACACTTCTAACAAAATCCAAGATGGCAAGCTCCTGCGTGCAACTTTAAGACCTGGATCATTAATGTTATAGAGATTCTGAACCTTTAGGCTGGTTCAGTAAATTCAGTAAATCAAATATGGCATTTCTAGCCATATTCATTTTTACGACCACAAGTACATTTGCAGTCGAAACAAATTTGCCCACAGCCTTTATGTGCAAAATTTCAATTTATTAAAAGCTATTTGCATCCCTATGTACTTCCTACTAAACATCAGTAAGGATAAGGATACTTGGCAAAAAATAACGCAGACCGACTGTTACACAAGTGGCAGCTTCTGCCAGCATCTCTATATTTTCATTTATTTTCCTTCATAGGTGAAATCAACAAGGTGAAACAGAGGCACAATATTTGCAATTCTTTCCTGTCATTAATGCCATGAACTACACCCCCTGAGAGTCTTACCAAAAGCACTGCTGTAACTTGAGGAGCTGATATTAAATCCAGTGCAACATAAAACAAGGTCACAAGTTACAGCCTCTGAGTTCTTATCCAGCTGCAGCTCTATGTTCTCTTGGGCAACATTCGGAGTCACTTGGTCCAAATTGGTGACTTTTTGTGCTGTTAATAATAAATAAATAAATAAGTACAATACAATCAATAGCCCCATTCATAAGGTATCCATCATCATAAGCATATTGTTCATAAGAGCTCTCAATGTTGAATAAGAATTACAATATTTCTTACTATATACCCAAACAACCCACTTATATAGCCAAGGTTGTCCCTTTTAAGACCCATCATCGCCAAGTCCCCAGATGTTGCTGGACTACAACTCCCAGAATCCTCCAATACAAAATGGAGGATCCTGACACTCTGTGTTTTGTTGTTCTGCAACATCTGGGGTCCAAAATTATGAACAGTAATTTGAAGATTTTATTTGGCTAAATGATATCTGCATTGTTTTGCCAACAGATGGACTGAATGCTAAACACTGATCACATGAGATGTCTGTTGAATGCTAATGATTGAAACTGACCAATCTCTTCACTTCTTGGGGCAGATTTACTAACAGGCAAATTTTCGCCAGTGTCCATTTTGCACCCATCGCAACACTTTGCCCGTGCAATATGCAGAGTTTCGTCCTAGGTGCCGAACGCTGGTGACTTTTCGCTAGCGGTACTTGGGCAGTGAAAGCATTTGATAGATAGGTTGTGATAGCATTCATTTCTGCCTAGCAAGAATTCACAACCAATCTTCTGCTCAGGTCAATTTGCATAGGGTGGGAAATTTAAAGTTGTATGGATGTCTTTATTTCAAATGGTTTGCAATTTTTAAAACATGTCAGTGAACCTTAATAAAGAGGGATTATTATAATGCCCTACACATAGGCCCACTGTAAAATTAATGTTCCCTATGTTTTAAGATGTATGGGGAAAACTGGTTACTGAAAAAAAGTTTAAGTTAGGACTTTTGCAGGCAATCCTGCTTAAAAAAAGGAAAAGTCTCCAGTGTTTTTTGAAATTTGATGCATTTTTTGCAGACAGGATATGATGTAAGTGACATAGGATTGAAGAAGATCTAGCTACTTTATTGCACTTTGCCTGGTCTGAGATGGCGAAGGCAACGATCAGTAAAATTAGCATTTTAGTGAATTTGCACTGTAACGTCTGTTCACCAGAGCTGAAAGTCACCTGGCAATAGAGTGTGAATGACCGCTAGCGCCAATCTGTTTCTCTAGCGAATTGGCGCCTGTTAGTAAATCAGCAATGTCCCTGCGGGTGGCAACACTAGCCAATTGTCACTAGAGTTAGCCACTTTGCACCTTAGTAAATCTGTTCCCACGTGTGGGGACCTTTGCAACATTATATAATGTGTTCATTTAATTTTCTATCCTGTGCTTAGTTCTCTCCCACATTCATCTCTTTGTCTCTAATTCATATTTCTCAACTCAGACTTGTTACGAAGTAACTTGAAGGAAATTGAAGCCTCTTCAATTTGCCTCAGAGAAGGAAAAAAAATTCTTCATCACTCCAAGATGACAATCGGACTAGTCCCTGGATCAAAGTACTTACCCAGGATTAGTCTGACACCCTTACTCAACAAGATTTCCTTCACAGTTCTTCTGACACTTGGTTGCAGTTGAACATCTGCTAAAGCAACCTTGGAATGAATTAAAGTGACCTGTGGTGACAAAAATGAGGACATCCTGTAAAATATGTGAAACATATATAAGGCCTGTATTCAAGCCCAAATCTGTGGCCTACTGTAATGGACCATAATGATGAACTGGCCCGACTGATATGCTGTCAGGGATTGGAGAAAGAGCTATTTGGCGGGGTTAAAACTACCAGGATGAAATGAGGACCCTTTCCAACCATTTATGTAGTCGATCCCTGATGGGTCTGCCTAGGCATTATTTGCAAATACATTTTTGACCTTGGGGACAAATAATCTGATCAGTCAGATCTGGTTGTGGGTTTCGATTAGCAAAATTTTGTCGTAGTTCATCAGAACAACTATGGAGAAAAACTCGCAGGCTAAACAATCCTACTTCTTTCAACCCATCAATACACTTGGCACCTTTTCTCTCTCTTCAATTCACTGCTCAACCCCCAGACTGTTACACCACCACTTTCTGTTCTCAAATCCCAACAATTTACAAACCACTTCAAACTTAACATTGACCCTATCCACCAAAGCATTACCCATGTCTCTTCATATGACTTTCTCCCCTTCAGTACAAAGCTTCCTAAAGCATCCTTTTTACGCCTTCCCCCCAGTTACTGAAGATGAAGTATCAAAGCTGCTTTCCTCCACCCCAGCCACCAACAGCTTAACATTTCCAAGACTGAACTACTTATCTTTCCACCAAAACCTGGCCTCCACCCTCTGTTTAACATTACAGTTAAAATGTCACCCTACATCCAGTCCTCCAAGGCAGGTGTCTGGGTGTCACTTTAGTCCCATCACCCACATTCTCAGCCCACATCACATCCCTCACCAGAACATGCTGTGAAACATTGCAATGATACACCCCTTCTGCCCCTCCACTACCAAAAAACTGTCCCAGGCCATCATACTCTCCAGATTAGACTACAGTAACATATTACTAGCTGCTCTCTCTGAATCATGTCTCCACCCATTACATTCAAGCCTCACTGCTGCTGCCTGCAGTGTCGGACTGGGACACTAGGGGCCCACCCAAAAACCTTAGACCAGGGGCCCACCATAAAACCTTAGACCAGGGGCCCACTCTCGATACTAATAGTCTTCATCTCCTCAATCAAACTCAATTCTCCTAGTTTGTTTTCTTTACATACTATAATCAATCATTCCATCTATTTAGCCTCTTTGTTCTCATAGAAATAGGGAATGACCATGAAATAGGCCAAGATTTTAGCAGCATGAGGGCCCACTGACACCTTGGCCCACCGGGAGTTTTCCTGGTATTCTGGTGGGCCAGTCCGACACTGGCTGCCTGTATGATCTCACCCGCATCTACATCTGTCTCCTGGCTTCCGGTCAAGTGGCGCATAAAATACAAGCCTGTCTTTCAGAGTCCTTCATTCTTCTGCACCTCTTTTTATATCAGATTTCATCACCCCACACACTCCCTTCCAAGCCCTATGCCTATCAGCTCAGAACAATCTACCGACTGTACAGTTCACCAAAACAGTCGCACATAAAACTTTTTCCACTGATTGCGCCCCAGCTCTGGAATGCTCATGCATCAGGAAAGCCCCCCACTAAAGCTGGCCATAGACACAAAGATTGATTGTCGAATCATGTGTGGCGTGTCCCAACATTTATCTTGCCAGGGCGATTGGTCGATCAGTCGATCAGACAGGTTAAAAGATTCCTCATGGCTGCCGATCATATCTCTGCATGTATTGGCGATCTGACGATTTTAATTTCAGAGACTGTCACTAGCTTTGTTGGACATAAACTTTCATATGATTGCTGTCAGGTCAGAACATTGGCTGATCTGTTCTTTTACTGCTTTATTTAATCTGTATGTTAGGGGCAGGTTGGGAGATGGGGACATACAATCGGTCATCCAATATTGCAGGTAGATTTTTGCGTCTATGGCCACCTTTACACTTTTCTGTAAGTTCCTTTAAAACCACTTAATAGATGAAGCACTTTGCTAGCCTTCCTCTGCAGTGAAGCATCTTTATCCTACACATTCACAGCATACTCCAACGACCTTTTTGCTTTGTTCTCCTCTTCCTAATAGATTGTAAGCTCCTTGGGGCAGGGATCTCATCAAAATTCTCAAGTATTGATTTATCTATTGTTACTGTATAGCTTGATTATTATTATACCCCTGTTTGTGCTCACTTCTTGTAAAGCACTGCGTACAATTGTGGTACTATATAAATAAATACTGTGCATGCATACATTTGACTTGCTTTACTCTTTAAATAAAGCAAGATCAAGGGTTCAACTCATATTACAAGTACTGATGGGAAAATTTATTCGCCTGGGGTGAATTCGTAGTGAATCCCCGGCATCTGTTTTTTTGATGCCCACATCCAAAATGCTGGCGGCGTTTTCACAAATTTTTTTGCCGACGCAGATTCGCCCATCACTAATTACAAAGTATTCACACAAGTGTAATAAAGGTAATATTCATCCTCATACCTCTTTTTCTGGATAATCAGTCTTCACCTCAGCTGCCATCTCAACACCTGCAGATCCACCACCGACTACTACCACATGCTTAGCCTTCTGAATCTAGAGAAGATGAACACAATGTTTAACTGTTAATTTTCTATCAAGTGTGATGTGATAAAGTGGTTAGAAAACACCCAAGCTGTGATCAAAGGGCCATTTTATAAGAAGCAATCAGAATATGGTCTCCACAAATCGGAATTTTACAAATATCTCCCAATCAGGCATTTACTGATGAAAAATCCAAACCCATGCAACAGAGAACGGTCTTCAATAGAAATAATTTGTGCAAGAAATCCTGCACCCATCAAAGGCATTGCAACATGTTACAAAATATTATCAGATACCAATCAGCAGGAGAAGTTCTTGGAAATGCTCAACTGGGAAAAGGACCTTAACCAACAAATACCATAAGAGAACCGTTGGAGAGCCAATACATACAAGTTGTGCAGACCACCTTGAAAACTACTTTAAAATACTACACAGGTGGTACCTAACTCCAGAGAAATTGGCCCAAATCTACCCAGGGACATCACCACTGCAAAATTAAAGGGTTTGTGTTACACATCTGGTGGATCTGTCCTAAACTGCAAAGATTGGCATGACTTCATCGCACTTGGTGTGAAATTCAAATATTTAATGGTGCCACAGCGTGATTCTCAACACCCAACGTAGCTCTATTGTTATATTCTGGTTTCATTTACTATTCCTAGACCCTTGCCTGTCCATGACCATTCCTGTCTGCTGACTGAACTCACCATTGTCTTTTTTCTGATTACTCTTCTGGATCCTGATTCTGTACTGCGCTGTCTGACTGATTAGTGATTATACTTTGCTGTAACAATGTGACTCCCATCAAACGTTCGGATGCTTTTGTCTGCCCAGAACTCTCTCCTTGGTTCTCTCACTTTAAATCCTGGCAACAAAGGGCTCTTCCCAACATGAAAGGAGGCTGTTATAGGTGTGAGTGTGACCAGAACCTTTGTGTATGTTCTGTGTTTTGGGATACCAAAGGTGACATTACGATGGACTTGTGTGTTCCAATCATTAAAGGGCCAGCCCAAAATAAAAATATCACAGGATACAAATGTACCCTAATTGTGATCCAGTGAAAGGATTTGGATAGGGAGCAGCTAATAATATAATACAACAGTGGGGTAAGTGGTTAAGGGCAGGATTTACAATAGAGAAGTTGTGAAAGACAGTATACTGGAAAGCCTATTAGGAACAAGTTGCAGTAGCAATGCTGGGCAGTAAGTGACTGAAAAAAAGTTTTGGTTGTCTCTAAGCTGAGGTAAGGGCAGGTGAAAGCAAGTTTTTTTTGACTGATGGGAGTCAAAAATAATTTCTAGGCAACAATAATAATTTTTAAATTAGATTATCTGAAAAGCAAATATGACTCACCTCTTTAACCAGATCTTCATACAGCTGAATAGCTTGGTCTTTGGGGATGACTTTATTAATCTTTCCAGGGAAGGGCCCATTACTCCCAGTTGCAATTATGAGGTGAGAAAATGGAAGCTCCTGCAACACATAATTAATTCAGGATAATATAGAATGGTAATCACATTCAAAATAAACATCACTTATTACTTATTTCTACGGATGCAACCTGTTTTAGCTTTTTACTTGTACATGTTTGCTCCATTTTTGGGTCTATTTCTAAAACAAGGAAGACTTGTGAGAATTAAACCTGCTGAACAGCACCATGTGATCTAAAACAACCATCCTGGTTACAACATAAATGATGCTTTCAACATTTAGTAAATCAAAAATATGGCGCAAGGTGTCCCAAAGGTTCCCATTGATATGCATGGCAATCACAGGCAAGTTCATGTTAGGAAATAGCTGCTTAGAAAAGTAATGTAATAATCAGTAGGGAGGCACCGAACCCCCGAATCCTTCCTGAAGGGGAAAACTTTTTTACTTCCTTGTTTGTGACAAAAAGTCAGGTGATTTCCATCCCTGGCCCTAATTTGCAAATGCAAATTAGGATTTGGATTTAGTTCGGCCAAACAGAATGATTCGGCCGAATCCTGCTGAAAAAGGCTGAATCCCGAATCCTGGATTCGGTGAATCCCTAACAATCAGAAATTTACATAATCTCATAGGAACTGCACTCCATATACTGACTTACCATGGGCACAAATGGTGGCATAGTTGGTGCACACTGGATTAACAGATAAATATATAATATCAACACAAAAAAGAGACCAGTTCAAAACACTGCAGTCTCATCCCCTAAAGGACACGTGACACGTGACCTCTATATAAACACACATTCACAAAGTGATGTAATATACCCTTAAATATGCAAATGATTAAAACCAGTGGTTTTAGCATAAAAGATGTTCATTATAGGCATAGAAGTTACTAATTGGAAACTTACTGCAATCTGGGCTCCCATATAGCAGGAAAATTATTACAGCATGCCTGTTTGTGATATGTATAAACTTGTCCTAACTCTGAATGTACCAACTAAATGAACTGCTCAAATCCGTCAGTTACTAATTAGTAACTTCTATGCCTATGGTGAACAATTGATAGGTAGTCCCAGTTTTTAACTATTTTATTCCATGCAGTTGTGAGAAACCGCACACCACCGTGTGAAGATGGCTCCTGGTGCTCAGCGAGAGAGGAATCGGCAACCTCCCAATTAGGGCTAGTCCACATGGGAAGATTCAGGGGGATTAGTCGCAATATCCCTGAATTGCTTACCCATGTCTCGCGCCCACTTTACATTTTAGCGGGCTCGAAACATGGGTAAGCAATTCAGGGAGATTAGTCGCCCCAAAGAAGCGGCGATTAGTCGCCTGCCGACTAATCTCCCTGAATCTTCCCATGTGGACTAACCCTTAGGTAAGAGAAAATCACCAGCACACAGGATTTGTAGCAGCAGGGTGAATCCTTGCAATTTTAATGAATGCAGTGCAAAATGCAACGTTTCACTTGATGCTTGATAAAGGGGCGTGGCATTTTGCACTGCATTAATTAAAATTGCATGGGTTCACCCTGCTGCTACAAATCCTGTGTGCCGGTGATTTTCTCTTTCTTTAACAATTTTATGCAATTTCATTTTTTATATTGAAGTTGTTAAAATTTAAAGAAGTAAAAAGCCTCTAGCATTTTGATGAATAGGCCTGGGTGTACCAAAACAAACAACACAGCCTGGTCAGATCATACCATCACACACAAAGAAAATCAGAATTGAATCAATAAAGAAATGTATCTGGGCCTTGATGCTAACTGCAGGCTTTCTACATGGCCAAGATCGTTACAATTAAACATACTATCAATAACTTCAAGAAAGACCATAAAAACCTACACATTTACAGCAGAAAGTTGGAGCAATAGTATTTTCAACACCAACGCCTAAATTGTTTTGATAAATTAGATTTATCTAATTTGATTAGATTAAGCAGCAGAATTTATTAAATCTTTGAATTCCAAAATCCAAAGTAGGTTTCCTTACTACAGTTTCACTTAATTGAAACTATGCTAATTCCCTCCTATATAGGTCTGACTGGCAATCTTTGGGTTCTTGCAAATTATTAAGTGGGCATGTGGGGGGCCTTTTTGGGTCACTGTGTATTTTTAATCCCAATACAGACTTGCTCCTATATATAACTGTTTGGGCTTTGAATCAATTTGTTGTTCAGAGACAGGGCTGCCATTAGTGATCATGGAGCTCCACACTATTAAAGGTGGCCATACACACAAAGATCTGTTCGTTTGGTGAGGTCACCAGATGAGTGGATCTCTCCCTGATATGTCCATCTTGAGGTAGAAAATATCTGGCTGATCCAATTGTGGGCCCTAGAGTCCAGGGCTGCTACACGGAGCAGCTGAAATTCAGCTCCGCTAGTGCAGAGAGCGCAATTGTGCTCAATGCACTAGCAATACCGCCCCCTTTTGACCTGCTCCAACGCTGATTTTTAAGCGCAGAGTGGGAAGGGGGGGAGTGGCATTGGGGCTGCAGCCCCCAAGATCGAGGACCACATCAACAGACAGACAGTCTTCATTCCAACGGGATCTTTAAAACCAGGCCAATCAATATCTGGCTGATTTTTGGCCAGATATTGATCGGTGAAGCCCTGTTGGAGAGCTCCATACACTGCCCAATAAGATGCCAACTTGTTCTGTTGACAGCTTATATTGGCCCGTATATATTCCCAATAATTAGAGCACCATTCACCAAGGTGCTGGGCAGTGGCCCCTGCCAACAAACAGAATGAGGCCCTAATGAAGAAAAATCCACACTACACCTGCTCCAAAACAAGTGTGGCGTCCCAGAGCCTGGGGCCAGTTTATGGGCACATAAGAGCACACAGGCAGCTAACAACAAGCTTTACTAGCAAGCAATCTCTTTATGCAAATGGAAGGTTATAACCGCTCATTAGTAGTGTAACTACTTAGTATTTGTGGACTAGTTTCTCAACAGTGTTTGGCAGCAATCTCACATTCAAATTATAGTTATTAAGTAAAACTGGGTCACCAGTCCTCAGTTATTATTATAATTATTAACATGTATTTCTACAGCACCAATTTCTTTCAGTTTCAGTTGTTGGATTATTTGGATAAAATGGAGTCTATGGGACAGGGCCGGGCCATGGCAGTTTGGCACCCTAGGCAAGGGGTTCAATCAGCACCCCACCCCCATTATGTATGACCATTTCCCACCTATTCACTTTTTCTGAAATAAAGAAACCGTATAACACATTAATAAATCAAACTGTACGTGTGCCAGCCAGCAGCACCCAAAAAAATGCTTCCAATCTGTACCCGTGCCAGCCAGTAGCACCCAAATTATTGCTCTCAATCTGTACCTGTGCCACCAGCCATTGCCCCCAAGTCTGTATCTGTGCCACCAGCCATGACCCCCCAAGTCTGTAACTCTGCCACCAGCCATTGCCTCCCAAGTCTGTACCTGTGCCACCAACCATTGCCCCCTAAGTCTGTACTTGTGCCACCAGCTGGACCCCTAAGTCTGTACCTGTGCCACCAGCCATTCCCTCCAAAGTCTGTACCTGTGCCACCAGCTTGTGCCAGAGCAGCAGCAAAAATATTGCCCCAAAAAGGGCAAGTAAGAGGGAGGTGGGGACTGAAGTAGAGCAGAACGCTGCTGCTGGAGACAGGGGCGAAGTTAAAACTTAAAGAAATAAAAAAAACATTTCCCTTCTAAAGTGTGCCCCCCCCCCCCCATGACTGCGCCCTAGGCGACCGCCTACTCTGCCTACCCCTAGTTCCGGCCCTGCTATGGGAGACAGCCTTTCCGTAATCCTTTTTCCTTTAACAAAGTATTGTCTGCAGCCATATTGACATGACCCATACACTACATTGTTGTTACATAATGACACTTCTAATCAAAGTGCCATTACTGTATTTTAACCTGGTCAAAAGTGATGTGTGGACGGCCCAAACCCATGGTTCTTTCCACTCTACCTGTGCGGGACCTAACACTGCAGGAAAAATGCAGCATGTTGCGTCTCAACCTCGTTCGTCGCCTACATGTGCTTGTGTGAGTATAGCCCCATTGAAAAGAATTGCTTGCATCTATTCCTGCGCTCCCCTGCGGCTGAACGCAGCAAAACGGAACACAGAGGAGCGCCGCGTTAAATGCTTGTGAGTAAGAGCCCTTAAGTCACTTGATGCTGTTAATCTAATTTATAGCCACCCTTACTAGTCCTGCAATACTAGGACAGATCTATAGGACAAAATCAAACAGAGAAGACACGGTTCTGATTCATACTGCATGTCTAATGAAATGAGCTGCCTGCACTGAAGAAAAGAATGTGGGTGTGACTGTAGCTTTCTGGCTTAAAGCTGGTAAATTTAGGGCTAGATACAATTAGCTGAATCTGTTTCTGATTTTATAATAATGCTGTTTAGAAATGAATGTGTTAACATTTGCAAACAGTGTCGGACTGGGATGCCATGGGCCCACCAGAAAACCTTAGACCGTGGGCCCTTTTTCGAAATTCTTATTCCTCCTCTACTCACTCAGCCTCTTTATTCTCATAGTCCTTTATATCTACAGTACTTACTATATTATTCCATTACTAAGCATTTTTTCCTATAAAGAAATAAGGAATGACCATGAAATAGGTTAGAAGCAGAGGGCCCACTGACACCGTGGCCCACAGGGAGTTTTCCTGGTATCCTGGTGGGCCAGTCCGACACTGTTTCCAAATATAACAAGCTGTAATATACTGGAAACATCCCAGCAAAAAAATATTATTAACCAGTGACCTCCATGTCTGTGACTTCATCATTGTTATTGTAAAGCAAACGCAACCATACCTTAGTAACAAAATATATCAAACTGAGAAGAGATTCAGCAGTGTGGATATGGGGTTGCTTATCCAGAAATATCCAGATTACAGGCAGGCCATCCTCCCACAAAGTCAGTTTTAAGAAAATACTATTATTTTCATAAAACAATATCCTTTTTGTCTTTGAAATAAAAATTAAAAAAAAACTGTACATTGTACTTGATAATAACTAAGCTGCATAAATTCATACTGGTGGTATACGAATGATACTGTGTTTATTTAATTATTAAGCACTACGCAATATGTTAACATGTTAATAATAATAATAATAATAATAATAATAAATAGTTTTTACTGTTTACTGTTTACTATTGTCTTTGCATGCTATTTATAAGTTTGCTACAAAAGTATTTTCCCTGATACTTTTATATCCAGAAAGCTCTGTGTTATCGGAAAAGCCATCTCCCATAGACTCCCTTTTAGCCAAATAATCCAATTTGTAAAAATATTTCTTTTTTCTCTGTAATAATAAAACTGCATCATGTACTTGATCCTAACGAAGACATAAATAGACAGAAATAAAAATCCTTATTGGAAGCAAAACCAGCCTGTTTAAATGATTTTCTAGTAGAATTAAGGTATGAAGATCCAAATTACAGAAAGATCCATTATCTGGAAACCCCCAGGGCCTGAGCATTCTTGATAATGTGTCCCATACCTGTACCTATGTGGTTTCTTATGGTCCTCTATGAGGGGGCTGCCATATTTGTGCAGCAGTAGTTCATTAGTATTAGAAACTAACTGGTTGAAAAGGGACAGTCAGGTTGGCAAAACAGGTTTAGGAACTTCAAATAACAATTATTTACAAAAGTAACCAGAATACAAAAAGCAAGTGGAAGAATGCTATATTATAGTGACATTGATTACAGATTACAGTTACTATTATTTTGTATTTTTGCACGTAGTTGTTGCATTTTTTTTAAATACAGATTTTAAAATATTACCTCATTGCTTTCTAAAATCACAAGCCGGGTCTGAAGATTTATTCCAGCCACTTTGCCTTGTTTGAAGTTGTCTTGAAAGGTCTCTTTATAGGATATGAATGTTTTTCTTGCAAAGCCTGTAACAAAATCCCACACTTTAACCTGCACTCACACCAATATAGAATCATAGAGCAGCAATAATGTCATTCACAATTCTGCAAATTACAGCATAAAGAAATGTTGAAATTAGTTTATTCTAAATAAATCTGTCTTACAAAATAGCTGTTCCTACTCTTGCTGTGGAGAGATGCGAATGATACAATCAAGCTTTATCCCCAACATCAACCCATGGACTCAATTTTATTTCTCTGTAATAATAAAAAAGGTATCTTGTAACTGATCTAAACTAAAATATAACTAATCCTTATTGGAGGCAAAACCAGGCTGTGTATTTAATATTTACAAGATTTTCTAGTAGACTTAAGGTATGAACATCCAAATTATAAAAAAAATCCATTATCTGGAAAAACCCAGGTTCCAAGCATTCTGGATAACAATTCCCATACCCGTACTTTAAACAAAAACAAAAAATGGATTGGCCATACTTTATGCAAGCGGTTTGCATCTTCTAGTGGAAAGTCTTCATAGAGGAGTAGATGGTAGAGGCTGTTTAAGTAGCAAAGAGACAGCATCGGACAGGGCCAGCAGGAAACCAGGAAAAAACAAGGTCCAGACCTGCTCCCAGTGATTTTGCTCTTTCCTGGTCTCTCCCCCACCACATCAAGAAATAATGGGCATTAGTGGGCACTAGTGGGGGAGGAAGGGGAGAACAAAAAATAAAAATTTATGGCAGAGAGCCCATGAAGGTGGAGGAGGGAGGAGTCGGGGTCTCGGGGTGTGGGCCCTTGATGTGGCAGTCCTGGTGGGCCAAGATCCCCCCCAAGCCTGACGCTGCAAAGAAAGAATCAACTTCATATCATTACCCTTTTGAGCTGTTGGACAGGCAGGTGTCTGGATACTTTCTACCATATAGTGTAATTTGCTGATAATGACAAATATGCAAAGGTTTTCATAATAAAAGATAAAGCTTACCACTCTCTACAGAAGCACGAAGAGCAGCTACATTATGATGAAACGCATCCCTCATATCAACTAACAGAAAAGGAATTCCAAATGATTTCAGCTGACTGGCAGCAGCGATACCTGCAAATCCTCCACCAACAATCACCACTCGTACCGATTCTTCCACCGAGACCTTGGCTCCCATATTTGTATCTTGAATGTCAGGAATGCAAAACTAATGAGACAAAAACAGCTGTTCTTATCATGGGACAACCCTGAATACAAAAGAAGCATGTGGGTAGATTTGTATCAAGGCTCCTTAAAGTGATTTTTTTTTAAAAGAAGTAACACTTTAAATTACATATTAACACACAATGAAACTACTGTTGCAGCTGGTGTGTTGAAATCAATGATTTAGCTCTTGGACCCATCAACTGGTACATCTGCTGGTGCATACGTGCCTTCATAAACATGATTACACATGCACTGGCCTCTATCTTTATGTCATCTACCGTTGCCCCATTACATATTATGGTATTTTCTAATTTTAACTTTTGATCTGCACAGGATAAATGTTGTTGCTCGTATTGCTAGCTACATTGGTGCAACAACTCTCTCTATAACAGTGCACAGGGCTTGTGCCTTGCTTTCATCTAATGTTTGTAAAGAAGGGATGCTGTTATTCAGCTAGTCTCCATGCCAGTCTAAATATCTCAGGAATGATTTTACATTCCAAAAACCTTAGGTAAAACGCATTAGGCTTTTTTTTGTCCTAATAAAAGCGGCTGCTATTTTACTTACGTTTGGCGAGGAATCACCTCTATTATATTATTCAGGTCATACACCCTAATACTGAGGGCACAAGGGATACACCTCAATGCTTCAGGGATTTACCACTCCAATATAACTAGTAATAATACTGTATTTTCCTTTTTAGCTATAATATTATTTTCTACTGTGTTAAAAAGCCTTTTCCACTGATATAAATCATATCAGCAAATGAAAATTCTTAGATCTGTGTTCATAAATGGTTCTTAGATGTGTAAACCGAGTTTATTTAGGTGCAAGTCTATTCATCTTCTATACAAACATATCAATCTGGGCTTTGATATAGCGGAGGTACTCCATGCTTTTTCTATAAAAGGATATTGCAATACACAAATAGCCCATAAAAATATTTATAAACAGTGATTGGTGCTGTAATTTATATCACATGACTGAATCTTGTATGTTGTAAGAAATAACATACTCCCATTTGCTCAGAGTCAGCTTAGTGTTTAATTCTCTGTAAAAACATTGCAGGACTGCACTCTTGTGCTTTTATATGGTGATAGCATACCTAGATTTTTGTCTAGCATTCTTCTATTTTCCAACAGGGTGAATTGGTCCACATAGAATGTACAGAATGCCATCATTTATATGGGCTGCACATTTTATTATTTTTCTATGTTATGTACACCAAATTGTGACTTTGTGATTACATGAGCTGACTGTAAAAATGCCAGTAGGGCCTAATATCCACAAGCAGGGAAGGGAGACTTCTTAGAGAAAGAGATTGATTTGATTTAGAAAAATGAGATCAGTTGAGCTGTAACTGAAAGGATGAGTGTTTGCAATGTTTTACCCACTGTCTCCAACTGGCATTGCTACCCAAGTACTGTCATCACTGTGCAGTAGCTGTGTGTGTCTGTTCCATCAAATACCAGTTACCTTATTTATGCAGGAAATAATCAGAAATTTCCAAAAACCAAGGAACAAAGAGAAAGGGAAGGAGGACATGAAGCATCCAGGGACTGGGTTATGCTCCTACTGAACAGAGGGGAAAACTTTTAATGATGCAAAATACAGAGCAATAAGTCATGTGAACTCTGAATAGTCAAACTGCATGATACGGAGCCATGTCAATTGGCATAGTCACCTAGTTGGCTCCAGCTTAAAGGGGTTGTTCACCTTCAAACAACTAGTTGTTTTCAGATAGATCACCAGAAA
>CM044443.1:43795713-43831277 GCA_024363595.1 Xenopus borealis
CCAGGCGCCCGGGCAAATGCCTCTAACAGGCCATGGGAGTTCTCTGGCGCAGTAATAATGTACTTTATGAATATTGGTGAAAGAGACTCTAATAGGTATCCAAGCAAGCCTTTGGAAACATGTCTATGCTAAACAAAAGAAAGGCTTGGAAGACAGTTGGTGTTACTAAAACAAACTAAGAAGAGAGTCATTTTCCCCAACTGAATCCATGTAAAGAGTGCTGACCATCCCCAAGAAAAACTAGTCTTACAGGAATTGAGTAAACCTGGAAGACCCACAGGACACAGTGTACAGTGGCACCTAATGGATGGTATTCAGTATAGTACATTACTGGATTTCAATGGATGCCTATGGGACTTGAAGTGTCTTATGGTATATAGTGACTACAACTGGACAGTGTTTCATCCTGTACAAACAAACTGTAGTGGGCTATGGTCTGGTTGACATGGAGGGCAAATGGCTATAACTGGAAGCTCTAACATTTGGGGGCAGATTTATCGAATTCCACCATCGAATTTGATTTTTCAATCGAAAATGGACCATTTTCAATTGAATAGGTCCGTTTTCAATTGTACTGAAATTGTTTGAATCGTTCGATTCTTCAAAAAATTTCAAAGTCTCCATAAATATTATAGGAGGTCCCCCATAGGCTTAAGCAGCAATTCAGCAGGTTTAAGGTGGCAAAGGGTCGAATTTGAATGTTTTAAAGAGACAGTACTGCGGTTTTGGAATGGTTGAATTTTTTCAATTCAAACTGAATTTTGGCCTATTCGATAGTCGAAGTACCCAACAATTACTTCGAAATTAGAATTTTTTTAATTCAAATTTTCATTTCGACCTTTGATAAATCTGTTCACTACTCTGAATAAAAGTTAGTTGCAGTAAATCTGCTGGATTTCCTTTTCCTTCACATATATTTGGATTGTAGTTGGCAGTTGCAGCACAGAGGAACCTTCAAGGAATAGTATACAAGCATCTGGAAGAAAAATATTTGTGCTGACCACCATCCCCCTCTTCCTTTTGAACGATAGCCACCTAGACATAACTCTGTAAGCTGCACACCAAGACATTAGGTTAGAATAGTTAGAATATACCTCATAAGCCTTGTTGCATTAATTATAAGAGTTAATGTACTGTACACTATGGTAACTTGCTGTAATTGTATTAGTTAATTGTAGGAATAATAAACATGTATGTCTATAATTTACCAGGATATATTCACTTGTAATACTTAAAATAACCATTTATATCACTTTTAATACTTAAAATAACCATAGCTGTTCTTCCACACCTGTCTATGGTTTGTCTGAGCTCTATTACAATATGATATTCACCTTTTATCACCCATATGTAATAAGAGACTCAAAGTGTGCCCAGGGCAGTAACCCATAGCAACCATTGGTACAGCCTATTTGACGGGACACACACAACACTTGACACATACAAAGTGATACTTTTCAGTGACTGACCATTTGGCCTGCAGGTTGGTGTATTAATACCACAGTATGGTTCCAGTCAACAGCCCAAATAATGAGAACAAAAGCAAGCGAGGAGAAGCTGCTGCTGCTCATCTGGCCGATGTCCCATCAATTATGGACCAACCCATATTTAAAGGATATGAGATGTGATTTTGTGCTCAACATACACATACCAAAAAACATACAATTTTTATCAGCAAGTGTATGGATAGAGTAAGTTGCATGGAGTAATGGTTACACGGATGTTTCTCATGGGTTCAGTGGAAGTAATTCTACATTAGGGCAATGCTCTATGTTGACTTTCATGTCCAAATTAGAATTGCAGACAGGTCAGAGCCATCAACTTCGTAGGGGATTGGCTAACAGTAGAATTATCGGTCAGTTTCATCCTTAGGGAATAACATTTATAGCTTCTGGGTGTTTCGGAGTTTCGGACATTGTGTAATTTATATCTGTGTTCATCTGTTTCCAACTTTCATGCAGAATATACCGAGCAGTCTCCAGTGCCAAGCCTTTTACCTTTTTCTCCTGTATGTTCAGTTTGGGGGAAACACAGGTTGAATGTAAAAGGATAGTCCGCCTTCAAAACAGGGGCTGATTTATGAACCTAATTCTTTTTTTATGAGCTTTAGTGACATTTACTGCTTGTAAAAAATTTCCTTTAAGATTCCCCCGTTAGAATTTTAGTATCTAATCTGCCCTTACTGCTTTAATAAATAATAATAAACCCCTGACAATTAAATTTTTCAGTTCCTCTTTTTTCTTTTTATATTGTTACTGTTTTTATATTTTAGAATTACATTTCTTTGTTTCCCAATAGCATCTCAGCGATTAGGTCAATTCAAGAAGTGGACTGGGGTGGGAAACTGGGAAAAAAATTACCCTGACTCGCAAGTTTGCAGGGGGAGGGTTGGGTGCTGCTGGGAGTTGTGGCTGGGGGGCCTCAATAGGAAGACCTGGTGGGGTCCAACACTGATAGAAGTTTGGAACAGTCAGAGGAAAGAAATAGAATATGGATCAATTTAGATAGAATCTTTGAATTTATATGTTTGTTTCAGAATGTAGCTAAAGAGTTGACTTTATTGGTGCCCTTTAGTTAGTTTTGGTTTTTATTTAAGAAAAAGTTCAAATGGATGTAATGTATTGCTTAAGCATGCGCAGTTCCAGAGTCCTATATCAGAGGCAGCCATATTAATTCCAAAAATACTTTTAAAAATAAAAATGTGATTATGGTAATGAAGGCTAAACTGGTACGGTAAGCAGAATTGGAAGCAAATCGTCATGTTTTCTACCCACAACACTGTTTTATTTTAGCACAGGAGTAGCAACTTGCAAGCAATTTATACATTTACTAGACTAGCATTCTCTAGATAGATTGGTAAACTATCTACACTTATAAAACTGCATCGATAAAGACATTAGTGCGCAATTCACTAGGTGTAATTTGTAAGAAGTGTACATGGGCAAAAGTACCTCTGCTGAAAACATCTCTTTCAAGGGGGGGAAAATTTACTAAAGGGCAAAAAAATCGCCAGAGTGACGTCATTTCTGCCACTTCGCCGATTTACTAACGGTGTCTGGCGTAACTTCACTAGTGAAGTAGACAAACCCTAATGCCAGGTGAAGTTGAACTCTGGCGAAGGGACATAACTACGTTAATTCACTAGGTTACGCATTTTACTGAATGTTAACTCTTGCGCCAGACTTTACTTTGCCAGGTCAGACCAGGTGAATTTCAAATTTTTTCTAAGTCCCAAAAAAACGCTGGTGTCTTTTATTTTTTTTAGGGTGATAGGCTGAAAAAGATCGTAAAAATTTTCCCTCTTACATTTCCTAACATATGGCAACTCAAATATACAGTGGGCACATGTGTAGGGCAAAAGAACAACTTTATTTTATTTTATAGAGGTTTCCCAGGCTTGTGTAGTGTAATGTAGTTGCAGATGCAGTGAAGGCATCACCAGCGAATCTCCACGTTAGTGAATTTGCCCCATGGTTTCAAGATCAGTTAATGTCATGGGGAGGGGGCAGTGGCGTAACTACTAGGGGAGCAGGGGGTGCAATTGCACCAGGGATCGCTCCCACTTGGGGCCCGCCAGACTGACTAGGAGATCTTAAATGTGCAATTCATAGGTCCAGTACATAGCTACATGCTGCACATAATACAGTGCTGCTTACAGGGCTGTGAAAGAGGAGAAGAAGATAATACCCTGGTAAAAAAAACATCTTTTTTTATATCAAAGCCATTTCCAAACAAGTGACAAACCAGTGTTTAATGCAAATATATGACCCATAATTGATTTTGCATTCCTAATTTCCATATTGCTTGACAAAATCAATGTTATAGCTCAAAGTAAATACATATGTTTGATCCTGAGTCAATAATTCTGCACACTAAACTGTTAAACAGCAAAGATATCTATTGAGGTACAGTAGCTGAGCTGCTTATTAGTTACAATGAAAAAGAGGTAATTATGTAATTTGTGTGTAAATTGTATTTTCCTTTCTAGAGTTAAGACTGAATAAATATTGAAAAAGCCGAACTTCCCTGGGGAATTCATGGAATTTTTTCTGCAGAACGACGGCACAAGGGGCTTGTATGCTAAAAATGAAAAGTGCAGTTGTTTGAGCAAAACATATATATACGTGAAGCATATTTCTTGTACACATGGCACACAAAAGAGTCTGTCTGCTTTTCTGCAACTTGTGAGCAGATTTGACCCATAAGAAAGTGATTCATATTGAGGAATAAAAATTATCCTGAGCCCTGTCCTACTGAAGGAATCAAGGAAGAAATTTGCTCAGGAAAAATGAGCTGAACGCTTGCCCCTGAAAGGAAAAAAAATAACAAATGTAGATATTATTTAATACATTTTCTTGGAATAGAGTTTTGCAAAAATGGCCAGCAGGGCCGGAACTAGGGGAAGGCAGAGTAGGCGGCCTCCTAGGGCGCAGTTATGGGGGGGGGCGCACTTTTGAACTCATTTCTTTAAGTTTTAACTCCGGCCCTGTCTCCAGCAGCAGTGTTCTGCTCTACTTCAGTCCACCACAGATCTAGGGCAATATTTTTGCTGCTGCTCTGGCACAGGCTGGTGGCACAGGTACAGACTTGGGGAGCAATGGCTGATGGTACAGACTTGGGGGGCAATGGCTGGTACAAACTTGTGGCACAGGTGAAGACTTAGGGGGAATGCTGGTGGCAGAGGTATAGACTTGGGGGGCAATGGCTGGTGGCACAGATAAATATTTGGGGGGCAATGGCTGGTGGCACAGGTACAGACTTGGTGGGCCATGGCTGGTGGCACAGGTTCTGACTTAGGGGGCAATGCTGCCGGCACAGAAACAGATTGGGGACAATATTTTGGGTGCTATTTGCTGGCACAGGAACAGATTGGGGACAATATTTTGGGAGCTGGTGACACAGGTACAGATTAGGGGCTGGCTGGCACACATACAGTTCATTAATGTGTTATAAGGTTTCTTTATTTAAGAAAAAGTGAATAGGTGGGAAATGGGCATACAGAACAGGGGGGGGCGCTGATTGTACCCCTTGCCTAGGGTGCCAAACCACCTTGGCCTGGCCCTGATGGCCAGATTCATTTCTTGGCAAAAGTGAAACATGTGTCCAAACAATATTAAGATTTGGGCATATTAAGATTTGGCAAACACATCTCTCAGCATAAATGTGTCTGATTCAAAGCACTTCCCAGCCATATCACAACTTCTGCTCTGTCCTACACAGATAGAAAAAACAACCCTCATAGAACTGCGCAGTCATTTCCTACCTTTTTCTTATCTGCCCTTAAATAAAGTTACCAAATGTTTATGTTTGAAAACAAGAAACAATTGCTGCTACATTTATTTTTTAAAGAAAGGAAAGCCATGGGGAAAAAACAATGCTGGAAAAAATACCAGCCATTGCATGACATTGGCATAAAGGGTCATTTTCACCAGTCAGGAGCCAGCCCTACTCACAGCAGTAAACCATATGTTGAATTAAAGGGGCATTCTGTCCAATATGGCATCCATGTTCGTTATAAAAAAATATGCATTTTTATGTCCTATTATGCAAAAATCATATTTTTTTAGAGCAAGCTCCCTCTTCTCTGATGTATAGGCAGTCACTGGCTGCACCCTTGTAAACTGTTTGGTTACCTTAAGATTCAATGTTTGATACTGGGGGCTTATATTCTCTGCTACCAGAATTTCATTAACACAACTCCTGGGTCAATGCAAAAACATCCCTGTCACAGGGGGTTACAGTCCCCAGATTTTCTGAGCATTATGGAAAATGAACCTTATGAATTCCCCTACAAATATTTAATCGGTGATGCTCATACTAGCCAGAGGTTATTGGGAGTTGTAGTCAAAGGACAAGGAAAGGCAAAAAAATAAAATCCCATTTTTACTTTCTTTAATGAAAAAGAAATCTATCTCCAATATACTTTAATTAAAAAATGTGTACTGTTTTTATAAGAAACCTGACCGTATTCAGTGAAATTCTCCCCTCATTTACTGCTGTGGATAGGAATTGTCAGATGGTTCCTAACTGCTGGGCAGGGAAATAATAATAAACAGCATGTGTAGCCCCCACCTTACTTCCCAGCCATGCACAACTTCAACAGCTTGCAGTCGGCAATTGTGTAGAAATTTGTATTGGAGTTTAACTGGTGCGTTTTCCCTTGACAGTATCCCTTTAAAATTAAAGGAATACAAATGCATATTTTCTTAGTGGCAATACAAATAGTTTCTCATATAGTTTCTACTACAATATATCTGGTTTCGAGAAAATGATAATAAATCTGTTGTTACAGTGGTTCTTGCAGGTGATTAATTTTCATAGTTAGTCTATTTTCATAACTAACGTTGACAGCTCTAGGAACCAGGGCCAGTAGGTTTCCTGTTTTAAAAACATTATGGGATTTGTAGAACGGATACATATGGCCAGGGGGTGGGGCCAAGAAAGTTAATCAAAACCCCCAGAAGGCAAGCTTTTGGAGGGAACTCTTGGTGCTGCTCACAGGTTGTCAGGGTGGAGAGGGACTGACTTCCATAGGCAAATTAACATCTGCTCTTATGCTTAAGTTTGGATGCTTCACTCCAAAAAATTCAATGGTACAAGGGTCAACAGGTTGAGTTGAGGAAATTACCAGTGCGGGGCCATTTCGGCCTTGTGCCCCAGGCAACCAGGCCAGTTGCGTTGACAGAACAAGCATGCTCATGCACGGTTGCACACAAACAAGCGTGCGCTTGGACGTACGCAAGTGAGCATGCTCAGGTAGGCGCACTTCAGCAGGAACTTGCATGGCAAGGTGAAGTAAAATTGCTGGCTAGATAGGTGATAGTTGACAGGGAAGGTACGTGCCTGGTGCCCCCAAGGTCTGGCCCTGGAAATTAGATAGAGAGTTATTTTCCACTGGGGAGGTGCAACCAGCAGCTGGTGGCTAGTGATGGGCGAATTTATTCGCCAGGGGCGAATTCCCGCAATTCGCCGCTGGCGAATAAATTTGCGAAACGGCAGCAAAAATTCACCGGGAAAAATGCGCCCAAAAAAAAAAACGAGTTGCGCGTCGTTTTTGACGCGGCGCGTCGTTTTTGACGCGCGACTCGTTTCGCGAATATTTTCGCCAATTCGCTAATTTTTCGGCGAAACGGGTGAGATTCGCCCATCACTACTGGTGGCCCTTTAATCTTTCACAAGAAAAACCAACCTCTGATAAGTACCAATTTTAAGTGTTTTCAGATGAAGTTTGGTCTGGTTGGGTACAGACCCAATGGACTGCAAGACTATTACTGCAGCCTTCACAGCTCACATGGTAATGGTAACAGGTTATATTATGTTATATATGAATGATAATAGTCAACTGTGAGAAGCAGATTCATTAAGGGTAGAGTTGTATTTTCCACAAAAAAAAATTCAAGATTTCGAGTTGATTTTCAATCAAAAATCTATTTTTTTGTGTTTTAAAAAAAATCTACTTTTTTTTGAGTTTTTGTAAAAAAAAACTTGAATTTTTCAAGATTTATCACACCACAAGGAAAGAGTCTGAATCTGAAAATAACTTAAACCTGTTGAGGTCTTGTAAAAGTCAATGGCACAGGATCCCTGAACCATTGGAAGATATTAATAGCCTTCATGATGCTTGAGGTTTTTTGGAGGGTTCTGCTCAAAAACTCAAAATTCAAGCAATTTTAGTTTTTTTCCTGCGGAAACCTGATTAATTCAAGTTTTTTTGGTTGTTAACACCGAACTTGGTTATTCCAGTTTTTTCAATTCAAGCTTTTTCTTAAATTGGATACCATTCAAGTTGTGAGTTCATTTGAGCTTATTCAAGGTTTTAAAAAGCTCACATAACTCTACATATTGCCATAAAATAATGCTGACACTTAGCAGTGGGTTTAGTTAATGTGAGCAATCATATTTTCTCTCTTATCCAGGATCAATATAAGGAACCTGGCAAAGAAATTGGTCAGGTAGAGACCTCAATAGGAGAAGAAAGCAGCTGCAGTAGTGAGGATTTAGTTCCAAACTAAACATTGTACTTTACTGGATTAATTAATCGAACTTCGATCTATTCACGTGAATTTAGTAAATCGGCCCCATAGTGTCAGTTTCCCAGTAGTCCCCAATCATGTGACTTGTGCTCTGACAGACTTCAGTCACTCTTTACTGCTGTACTGCAAATTTGAGTGATATCACCCCCTCCCCCCCAGCAGCCTAATAACAGAACAATGGAAGGTAACCAGATAGCAGCTCCCTAACATAACAGCCCTGGAATATCTAAGAACTACGCTCAATAGTAATAAAATCGAGGTCCCACTGTGACACCTTTAGTTACACTGAGTAGGAGAAACAATAGCCTATCAGTAAGCAGTTCCATAGTGCAGCACTGAAAGCACATGACCAGGTTGCAGTGTGTTATGTAATGGCTGCATGAACCTGCTAATAAAGCACTTTTATACTCTCCTCATCCTCGGCTACCAAACGCAAGTGTAAACAGTGTCGTTTAAACATAACAACTAATCCTTTTAAGAATGTAAGGCAGCATAAAGTCAGTCAGTCAGTGTTTTAAAAAAAAAATGTTTTTCCTTGACAGTATGCCTTTATGTACTTTTAACTATAAGGCACATTAATACTAAGGGGAAGATTTATTAAGGGTCAAATATCCAGTTTATGGCAGTTTCTAAAAACTCCCATAAACTCAAAATTTAGAGAAGAATTTAATAAAAAAATTTTAATCGAATTCAATTAGATTGTTTTCCCGAACATTTTTTTTTTTTCAAAAGTCCAAATTGATTGTAGGAGATCCCCATAGCCTAAATGTGGAAGGAGAGGGGAGAATATGTGCGTTTTTCTTGTCTACCGTGACACTTTTTTTGTCAACAGCATGTCTATTTTGTCTACCATCATTTTTTTCCATGCATGAAACAGACCATGTGGCAAATTTTAAGCACCATTTCATGAAACTTTGTGCTGGAGGTGAAAGTCAGGAATTTACTGCAAAACCATATACGACAAAAATTTGCGCATTACTATTCCTGATAAACCTGAGTGTGATGAGAGCCTAATATTTTAAGATCCTCTGAAGCAATGATTAATATGGATGATTTATAATCTCTGTAAAGCTATGTAAAATAACCAGGGGTTTTCAAGGGTCTGCTGCTGCCGCCCCCCTCCCAATCCGTGCTTTGCTTTTTAGCGTCGGAGCAGGTCGAGGAGGGGCTGCATTGCTAGTGAATTTCCGTTTTACAAAATGAAAATTAGTCTCTTAAAGTTACAAGAGGCGGCAAAAAGCCACTCCATGCCGCCTGAGGCAAGATTCTCACCTTGCCTCATGGCCGGAGCAGCCCTGAAAATAACATAATAATAATGTCAATACAAAGACTTCAATTATGTATTTTTATACTGGTTAGTCTTTATACACATGATGCCATTTATATAAAATACACAAGAGGGCGCCCGTTTGCCAGACAATCACTTGATTTTGTAAAAGGCAGAGCATTGGGTAGGTTTCTTTTAATAAAGTAGTGCCCTTGCCTACATCTGATATCGGTGTTTATGCATTCTATAAAGTTATTCAGAATCTGAGTTGAATCCTTGTAAAGTGCTATGGGATATTTTATGTAATTCATATAACATTTAAAGATGATATATTTTTTATAATATATTTATACTAAATATAATATAAATATAATATATTTTAATACTTGTTAATAGCAATCATCATTGCCCCAGTGGCACAGGTGTTTAGCCACTTTTTACCTTTGCAAAGTGAAATGCATACAACAAGCTTCCTTAAAGGAGAACTAAACCCTAAAAATCCCTATTTTATTTACTGAACTTATTGCACCAGCATAACGTTTCAGCTTCTCAATAGCAATATTTGAATTTGAAGGATTTTAGTTCACATACTATTCCCATGGTCGAATTTCGAATTTTTTTCAATTCGAAATTCGACCAATGATAAATCTGGCCCTCAATGTTTGACAATGTGGGTCTTCTCTGATTTTACCCCCCACTGGTAACTTAACTTACCCCTTTTGGCTGGTTGTTAAGCACCTAATTGTTGAAACCCTAGGAGATAAATTAACCCAGTTTCACATGTTCTTTATTATGTTCTACAGTTTTAACTTTCACAGTTTGAATGTAAATGTTTTTTTAAGATGCTGTCATTATGTTTTCCCACTATCCTGTGTCAGAACGAAACTTGGTTTAGGCCTAAAAAACCACATGTAATATGGCTCTAAACTGTATCACTCATAACGTTAAAGGACTCAATTCACCCTCTAAGAGATCTTTAGCTATGAGGCAGTATACTAGAATGAGGGCAGATATTATCTTTATCCAAGAAACTCATTTCTCTAAAATTTCTGCCCCAAAATACCTCCATTATGCTTACCCCAAATTCTACTTAGCCTCAGATGACAAAAAGCATAGAGGGGTCGCCATCTGCCTTCATAAGCAAATTAATTTTAATCTCCAGTCTTCTATAGCAGATCCAGAAGGCAGGTATCTAATACTGGTCAGACACCTCCAAGACAATCAAATCACATTAGCAGTTGTGTGCTGCCCTAACGAAAATCAAACTGAATTCTACAAAAACATGTTTAAACTTATTGAGGAGGAGAGCAGGGTCCTGTAATACTGGGTGGCGACTTTAACAAAGTAGTTAATCCCTTCACAGATAGAAATCCTCATATTCCAAGCCACAAAAGCGGGAGAAGACACCGTTTCGAAAAATTACTAGAGCAATTCTCTTGGATAGACACATGTAGGGAAAGACTTCAATTATATTATTATTCCCCACCTCATAAATCACATTCTCAAATAGATACTTTCTTGACATATAAACCTACAATACCTCTGATCCTAAGCTCAGAAATAAAATCCTGCCCTTGGTCAGATCACTGTATAGTAACACTACGGTTATCTAGTATAGTCAACAAACCGATTGATTTTAGGTGGAAACTAGATGACTCATTGTAATCCCATCCCAACACTATGTATATATATTTAGTCTGTACAATGAGCACACTCCTTGCGGATTTTGAATCTTCTGGTGCGTTGGTCAAGGATTTACAATACACAATTTATATATATATATATATATATATATATATATATATAAACACACACACACTTAGATAGACCTAGCTGAAATGTTATTTTCAAACAAATTCATTTTTGAAAAGGAAATAGTTTTTCCTGGTCTAAAAGAACGCTGTGCAGTTGCTTATTATTGTTCTTTCATTCTTTATTTTTATAGAAGAAATACACAGCCGGTGTATTTTTAGAGTTTACGCAATTACTTACAGGCCTGGCTTTAAAATCAGAAAACTGTAGACTATAATTTTGGGTAAATAGGTGGTTTTATTTGTTCAAGTGTGAATTGAAAGTGACCTTTATGCAGCCACTTACAAAATGATTCTTTTTACAGTTGAATGATTGAACAAGATGCTAAAGCACAAAGTGTAAATACTTAAGGAATATAAGTAGTTTTTTACAACTGTAAATGCAGTTGTGGGGTCGCATATTCCCCCATAGTCAGTTGCATAAAAAATCCCATTCTTATAGTGGTGGTCCATCTTTAAGTTAACTTTAAAGGTTTTTTTATCAAAGGTTTAATTTTAGAGTTTTTTATACCTCAAATTAACTCACAACTTGAATGGTTCCTAATTTAAGAAAAAACTCTAATGGAAAAAAAACTCAATCCAGTGTGTGTGGGGTTAACAAACCAAAAACTCGAATTAATCGAGTTTTCGTGAAAAAAAAGTTTTCAGACAAAACCCTCAGAAAAAACTCAAACATCATGAAGTCTTTTAACATCTTCAAATGGTTCAAGGGACCTCTGCCATTGACTCCTATATGACCTTGATGGTATATTTTTGGAATTACGCTATTTCCAGGGTTGGGGTAAAACACATCTTGAAAAATTTGATTTTTTAGAAAAACATTTTTTTATTCAGTTTTTTTAACCCAAAAATGCGATTTTGACAGATAAATGATCTCTGCTATCACTAATTTTTTGTTGTGTTTTGATAGCCGAGGATGATTAGAGTATAACAGTGCTTTATTAGCAGGCTCAT
Organism: Xenopus borealis; assembly: GCA_024363595.1. Classification (NCBI taxonomy): domain Eukaryota; kingdom Metazoa; phylum Chordata; class Amphibia; order Anura; family Pipidae; genus Xenopus; species Xenopus borealis. Next base: position 43,807,779 of record CM044443.1, read on the forward strand.
GCAGCCATTACACAACAGTAACAAACTTTATCACTTTTTAAGTAGTCCAGAAGGTACCATGTATAATGTCAGCGGGGGCCAGCGGCACCCACGGGGGGGTGTAGTTAGGATCAAGGAGGAAGTCCTTTTCCAGCGAGTCCAGGCGAAGTACAATTCAAGGGAAATCCAATAAGGGGGTCAAGTCCAGGCAAATAGGCAGGCAGCAAGGTTCAAGGTCAAGAAACAGGCAGATGATCAATAACAGGTAACACAGGATTGCAGGGAGACCCAGGAACACAATGTAATATTGAGCTATACTCGGGCATCGAACCTGGATCTCCGGCGTCCTTTTATATTTGAATTTGGCGCCGGAATGCGCCTGGCGTGGCACGATGACGTCACGGCCGGCGCCTTAACCACGTGGCGGCTATGGGCGCCGCCATCTTGGATCCGCCGCCGCAGAGGTAGGAGGAAAGGCTCCGGGCGGCGTTCGTGACATATACACAGTATAATTCATGTGCACAGTGACACATACAGGCACCTTGCACAAACACCACACAGTCCCCCTATAGTAGTAAAGCATTTGGGCAAATGTAATTAACAACAATAAAGAAACAATATGCATCTTAAAGAAATATTATGCATTCTTCACAATGGTCCATGCATGTATTTTTCTGATTCTCTCAGTATGCCTTATAGCAGTGATCCCCAACCAGTAGCTCATGAGCAACATGTTGCTCTCCAACCACTTGGATGTTGCTCCCAGTGGCCTCAATGCAGGAGTTTATTTTTGATTTCCAGACTTGGAGGAAAGTTTTGGTTGTATAAGAACCAGGTTTACTGTTAAACAGAGCCTCAATACAGGTTGCCAATCCACATAGGGGCTACCAAAGGGCCAATTAGAGCACTTATTTGGCACCCCAAGAACATTTTCCATGCTAGTGTTGCTCTCCAACTCCTTTTTCATCTGAATGTTGCTCATGGCCTCAAAAGGTTGGGGATCCCTGCCTTATAGGTTCAATTTCTTCAGGTCTATTGCAGTTGGCATCAGGAGTAGGAAAATGTCCATCATCAAATGGAACTTCTTCAACGTCATATTTAACAGGAACAAGACGACTTACATTCCATATGCGTCCATCAGACAGTTCATATGTGCATGGTCCTCGCTGGCATCTCACTTCAAGTAGTGTAGTAAATTTAGATTGTCCTTGTTTCAGTAGTCCTGGTTTCTTAATTCTGACTAAAGATCCAGGCTGAAAGTGCACTTCTCTTGCACCACATTTTCTGTCAGTTTAAGATTTGCATTTGGCTTGTTGATGGTTTGACAATATCAGCAGTAGTGATGAGTGAATATACCCAGTTTCGCTTCGCCGAATTGGCGAAAAAAAATCGCGAAACGATTATTTTTTACGAATTTTCGCCAGGCGAAATTTCGCTGGCATTTCGCAAATTTATTCGCCAGCGGCGAATCGCGGGAATTACCTTCTCTACTGAAGACTGTAGACAAAAATGTTATTACTGTAGCTGATGTTATATGAGAAACAAATGCAATTTCTGGCTATTTACTGTAATAGTATAAGTTATAAGAGTTATAGCAAATCTGCAAAAGGACCCACAATATCAATAGCAACTTTTTCCCTTGCTGAAGTGGTGGTGTATGTGTGATAGCAATTTTGTCATGATTCTGACAGGTAACACAAGAATGAATGGCAGTTACCACATTGGCATCCATTGCTGGCCAACAGTATAGTTCTCATAGTCTTTGTTTTGTATGTACAATTCCTTGATGACTCTCATGTGCAAGTTGTATGAGCTAGGTCTGTGTTATCAGTAAGCAATGAGCTCCACAGACAACTTAGCCATCTACTAAGGACAGTTTGTGTCTAATCCTGTAGTAAGGTTGAAGATCAGGATTGAGTTTCTTCTCAGCATTTGGCCATTTGCTTTGTAAGATGTCCCGTAGTTTTACTTAAATTGGACATGTGAGGCAAGCTTGCTTAAAATCAGCTGCTGTAACTGTAGATGATAGTAAATCAGTCAGTACTACAACATCTATGTCCTCATCCAGTATATCCAGTAACATTTTCAAACCTGGTTTGCATTGCATTTTGTAGTTGAAATTCAGTAGCCTTGCTGACCATCTAGCTATTCGCATTCCAGCTCTTCCTAGTCCATTTGTTGTAAGTAGTGTAGTTAAAGGGCTATGATCAGTGCATAAGGTAAATTCTATACCCCATAGGTAAGTTCTTTATTTTTCTGTTGCCCATACACATGCTAGAGCTTCTTTTTCAACAGTTGAATACTTACTCTTTGTCTCTGAAAGATTTTTTTCTAAATGATCAGCATGGATCTGTGAAAGAACTGCATCAACACCATCTGAAGCATATGTAGTAACCATAATGGGTAGTGCAGGATCAAATAATGCTAGCGCTGGACTGTTCATAATTAACTGTTTCACTATTTCAAAGAAGTCTCTGACCAAACCAGACTTGAAGTTCCACGCAGTAATGCTCTAAGTGGCTCCACAACTGAATCATAGTTATGAATATACTTAGAATACCATGAAGTAAGACCATGAAGAAAGCTTGTAAGGTCTGGAAATCAGATGGAGTAGTATGTAACAGTGATGACACGGGTCAGGCAGTAGTCCCTCTTGTGAAATGATATGACCCAGACATGACAGCCGTGTTTGTCTGAAGTGGCATTTGGAAAGGTTCAGTCTCAGTCCTGCAGAATCAATGCATTTCAGAACCATTTCTAGGTACCTGTCATGAAGATCCATAGTTGGAGCGTAGACAGTTATAGCATTCAAGTAGCATTGTACACCTGGTATGTGATGGAGTATAGAAGATATCAGTCTTTGAAAACAACTTGGTGCTGTAGCCAGTCCATAAGGTACACATTTGAACTGAAACAAACCATCATGGGTGATAAATGCAGTGAGGTCTCTGCTTTCCTCATGCAGTAATACTTGTTGAGAAGCACTCTGAAGATCCAGGAACCTGGGAGTTAAAAATATTTCCTCTTTGTGTGGCAAGGGATGATTATCCATAACAACTGCTTTCCTAGGTTCACGGAGATCAACACAATCAAATACCTCCAGTTTTCTTCATTGTTACAACAATTAGTGAAACCTATTTGGAGGATTCTGATTTTTCAATCACATTTTGCTCTACCAGTTTATTTAGTTCCTGTGAGACAGTCTGCCTTATAGAGTAGGGCAATCACCTCAATTTCTGGTGTACTGGTTTTACATCTGGTCTGGTCTCAATGTAACTTTGTAACACAATGTTCTTTGAACAATCCAGTGAAATTTTGTTTTGCTTTGCAGTGAAATTTCAGACACAGGCTGTGTGGCAGGCACTCAAGCCCTCCATCAGGGGGGACAGTGGGGACAAGTGTCCCCCAATTTTTTTTAACTTGTAAGGGGGGCCTTGGTGCCAAAGTTTTATAAAAAAATATTTTCTGCAGCCCCGATTTTTTTCACTTATAAGGGGGCCCTGGCACCAAGGTTTTTTAAAAAAAAATATTCTTGGGGCCCCAATTTTTTTTAACTTGTAATGGGGCCCTCATCACCAATAATTTTTTTTAACTTGTCAGGGGGCCCTGACCTCCAATTTAAAAAAAAAAACTTTTATGGGGTTCCCTGGCACCACAGGTTTTTTTTTTTTACTTATAAGGGAGTCCTGACCATCAATAGCTTTTTATAAATTGTGTGTGTGGGGGAGTTCCTTTTTTAGTGCTGATGTTTGTGTGGTCTTTTAACTGTTGTGTGGAGTGGGCGGGATCTGGGGTGGGGCCCCGTGATTTCTAATGGCGGCCTGCAGGCACTGGTACTGTGGTAAAGAGGCATCAACTAATTGTAGGTTTAATGTAGGAAAGAGATCCCTTCCAAGTATATCAGTACCCTTATTCACGATGTAAAAGTCAGGTTTTGCAGTATTTGATTCAAAATTGTGCAATCAATGGCAAGCAACCAAGCACAGGGATTGGTTCCTTTAAGTAACTCACCAGTTTCAGGGCAGCTGCAACAAGCGTTTAAAAAAATGTCTTTGGTAGCATAGAAACAGCTGTACCTGTATCAATCATCAGGTTAATTGGGTGTTTCATGTCAGCAGAAGAAGTATTGAAATTGACAGTGCATATAAACTTGTCTGGAATAAATGTACCAGCTTTATTCACACTGTAACATTTGTTGTAGTGACTTCATGAATATCTTTAGCAGATTTTTTGCAAAGTGTCCTACCTTTCTGCATTTGCAGCACTGTACAGGTTTTGCAGGACAAGTAGCATAATTTGCAGTGTGTTGTAATGAACCACGGTTTTGCAGTGAATCGCTTTCCTTAGCAATGTATTTTACTTATGACTGTGCATTATTAGGCCACAGTACTGGATTCACAATCTGTACATTCCCAGCAGTTCCCTGACCGAGAGTTTTAGTCTCTGCCACTGCTGTTTCAATTTGGCTAGCAACTGTAATAGTCTTTGCAAGGGTTAAATACTGCTCCAGGAGCAGTCTCTCTCTAATGCGTGGCGAGTTTGTTTTTTCCACTATTTGGTCTCTTAGCATTTCATCTGATTAGATTCCCAAACTCACAGGTAACAACCAGCTCTCTCAAAGCTGCTACAAATTGTACTATGGATTCACCATTATGTTGTCCACATTTGCAGAATGTATATCTTTCAGCAACCACACTTACTCTTGGCACAAAAAAGTTCTTTATAGCAGTAAGAGCAGTTTCATAAGTATTGAATATACGCTGTCCCTCTGCTCCCAGGTAGTGAATAAGTAAAGCACGCTTTCGAGCAGCAGAAATTTACCCTTGGCTAGCAGCAATAATGTCATTTTCAAACATATGGATCCTAGGGTTGCCACCTTTTCTAGAAAAAAATGCAAAGGCAAAGAAATAAAATCCCATTTTTACTTTCTTTAAAGAAAAATAAATCTGTCTCAATGTGTACCGTTTTTATAAGAAACCTGACTGTATGCAGTGAAATTCTCCCTTCATTTAGTGCTGTGGATAGGAATTGTCAGAAGGTCCCTTACTTCTGGCAGGGAAACAATCATACTTATGAACAGCAGGGGGGAGGGGGACCTGCCTTACTTACAGTACATCCATGCAGAACTCAAGCAGCTTTGCTTTTTGATCATTTACGATGATCCCTAAGAAGCCCAGACCACACTGACTAGACATGTAGTCTAGTCTTGCAAAGATGTATAACAAAGTTATAAGATGACAGCCCCCCTGTGGCCAACTTTGAAAACATAAATAATTTGTTTGATTAGGCTTGTGGTGCAGTAAGTTAATGTTTATGTTTAGTATACAAAATACAGCATTTCTAGCCTTATTCTATTTTAGACTTTCCTTGCCCTTTAACATTGCAATCATGTAACATTTTTACTGGCTAGGCCGGTAAAATACCAGCTAGGTGGCATCCCTAACAGATCCAAGGAGTAAAATATATGGTAGGCTCACCAGGGTTTGGGAGAAAAGCTGCAGGCTGCCGCAGAGGTAAAAGAGACATCTCGTCACCAATTTGTTGTGTTTTGATAGCCGAGGATGAGCAGAGTATAACAGTGCTTTATTAGCAAGCTCAGAAATATAAATTCTATCGCTTTTTAAGCAGTCCAGAAGGTATCATGTATACACAGTATAACTCATGTGCACAGTGACACCTACAGGCACCTTGCACAAAAACCACAAGGCCCAAGTCATTTTATGGTCTTTTGTCTAAACAAGGGCTTTATTAATTCCTTAAAAGTTCGGTAGGACGGGACTAATTTACATATTTTAAAATAAAGATTTATATATCAGCATTGATACATTTCATTAATATTCCTGTATATTGAGGTTGAAATATGTATATAATTAAATTGATACATTTTATTAATATTCCTGTATATTAAGGTTGAAATATGTATAAGGTAATATTAGATGTAGGTAGTAAGTTTATTCTGACCACAGAACTATTTGCATGGAGTTTGAATATTTTCTTATACGTTCTTATATGGGTTTCAACTGGGTATTTAAGTTTTTTTTTTTTCTCACACTTCAGAAACATACAGGCAATTTAATTGTCCCAGTATAATGTGATCACTCTGGCCTTACCTGTGACCCATCTGATATGAGACCTACTAACCAAGGGATTGCTGTGCAACTGCTCAAACCCCCCGCAACACCACTATATGCTTTATTATTTGGTGATTTCTGATCATCTCATGTAATTCTGATACCTTATATTCTGTTACTACATGTCAGTGATTCACTGTGAGTCGGTGCAAGAGTAACAGATTGTATCTGTCTCATAACATGGATAAAGTGAAGAGGGACATACAGTAGATCTCACTGTCTGGCTAATGGTGATTCAATCCTTCCTTGTTTCTTCCATACTGGCACAACTCCTGGAGTTGAAGTTGAAAGTTAAAAAATGCACCTTTATAAATGTTTGCTAAGGCAATGACTGTAGTCCCTGAAATATGTGGAAATAGAAAGGGGCCTAGTGAGCTTAATCAGTAAGGTAAAATATCAAATAAAGGTTAACCATGTAGGAATACTGCATGCTACAATATCAGAGGTCAGTAGTGATGGGCGAATCTATTCGGTTTCCATTCCATGTATATACAGTAAAATCCAGAGTTTGCTAATATTGTTTTTGTGATGTCAGATACATATAGGTGTGAAATTACACACTGCCGATTTCCGGCCACATCGGCCGATTCCCTCGACGAGGGGGGCAGGGGGCCCGGCTGCATGTCCCACACCAGGGCCCACCCCCCTCCAGTGACTGCCTCTAACACATACTGTACTACTTTGAGTTCTGCCATTATGTTTTGACCTGCATCAGCAAAGGAAGGCACTTTTATGATCTGTATAAAGAGAAGCCTGTGTACTGCCAGAGACACTTCTAGGTAAACAAGAGAGCTCTACCTACCCCAGTCTTCATAAACGCCATTTTGGGGCCCCAGAACTTTCTGCTGCATGAAAAGGCAGGGATCCTATTCATGGTTTAATTGTTCTGGAATGCGTTATCTGGAGGGTTAGACAAAGACTTGGTCGAGACTGGTAGAGGTCAATGACGGGCGGCAAGGTTCAGGGGCTGGCGGCAAGGATCGGTGTCAAACAACAGGCAAACGGTCAAAACTAGAAACGACAATCAAAAAGTATAAGCTTAGCAAGCCCAGAGGCTGAAAACAAGCTTGAGCAATGCTTCTTTTATTTTCAAATCTGGCACCAAAACGAGACATCAGTGGAAGTGCACTGCACATGAGCCCAGCGTGGCATCATGTTTTTTTACGCATGTGTGTGTGTGCAGATGCACGAATGATATGATTAAGCCTTATGACTTAATTCCAAGCTCCTCTGATCCTAGGGTTAGGACATACCCTCTATCAGGCTATGGAGGAGTATATTAAGGAAAATTGTAAGGCCTTCTTCTCCTGAGGGTGCTTGCTTCTTTTTTGTAGAGAAGAAAGACAGTGGCCTAAGGCCATGCATAGATTACAGAGGTCTGAATAAGATTATGGTAAGAAATTAATATCCTCTTCCCTTGGTTTCTGAACTCTTCAATAGAGTAAAAGAGATACTGACACCAGAAACCATACTTTTGCCATAAAAGTATTTGGCCAATGCTTTTACATTACCCACAGGCCCGGACTGGCAATCTGTGGGTTCTGGCAAATGCCAGAGGGGTTGCTCTAAGGTCCCATAGAAAGTCAATATTTAGTGGGCTGTTTGGGCCTCTATGTGGGCTGATTGGGCCTCTGTGTATCTGAAATGCTAGGGCCTATTTTAATTCTCAGTCCAGACCTGATTGCCCAAGTTCCTCTATGACAGGGCTGCCATATTTGTGCAGCAGTAGTCGTTAGCATTAGATGCTCTAACTGATAAATTGAGAAGGGGGAGTAGGAACTTCAAGTAACAATTACCTACGAAAGTGGCCCTATCAGTGAAAAATAATAAACATGACCTATAGGCAACTTTTAATGTACATTAATATTTTGAAGAGTTGTTTTTTGGTGTCAGCATCACTTTAAGGGCACCACAGTTATTTTCTAATCTCGATGTGAGGTGCACATATAATCTAATTCAAATCAGGGCAGTAGATGAATGGAATATTCTGATTTATTCTTGTAAATTATCTGACCATCATGCCCATGTTCAGGAGGTGTTACGTAGGTTAAGATAGAATGAACTATACGCTAAGATTGAAAAATTATTTTTTTAAGTATCCCCCATCCATTTTCTGGGGTATATTCTTCCTCAGAAGGGATTAGAGATGGTAGTATTTGGCCTGTAGAAGCTGTAAAAGCCTTTGGACAATGGATAAAATCATTAATTTCTGCTCAGGTGCTCCAGCATTCAGATTCTACCCTTCCTTTCCTGGTAGAAGTGGCTGCTTCTGGGATTGGTGCAGGAGCAGTTTTGTCACAGTGACACTCTCTGTTACCTGTAAAATTCATCCATGTCTTCTTTTCAGGGAAGTTTTCTCCTATGCAGCTTAATTATGGCACTGTAACAGGGAACTGCTGGCCATTAAATAGGTGTTTGAAGAGTCGAGACTATTTTGGAGGGTGCTAAACATGTGGTTACAAGTGTTTCCCATTCTTAAAAATCTTTTATATATTGAGTCTGCTAAGCACTTAAATCCTATTATAACATATAGGCCTGGGAGAGAAATGCTAAGGCAGATGCCCTTTCCAGAAGGTTTGTCTCCAATACTCAATACAATAAAGTCTGTTGTATCCAAGGAAGCAATTGTAGCAGCACTGAGTCCAGTGACTGGAAACTTGGTGTCTGTTCTGGGTTTTCGGATATCATATTACAGGTTGTCTCTAAATTGTATTTTTACATTTGTATTTTGGTTCTTATTAAATAAACCTCAATGGAAATACAAAATGCATGTTTGGTCTTGGGTGCCCCTTTCACGGTTTCACTAGTTAGGGCTGCTGTAAATGTGTAAAAGGGGCTTTTTTTAATAGCTCTCTAGGACAGGTAGGCCCATCAGTAGCCCATTTATCCACAATTTATTTGATTTAAGTACCTGCCAGATACAGCATAACTTTAATTTTCCCTTTCTACAAAAGTCATACAAGACACAAGGGCTCATTTACCTCCACGGGCATAGTGGGCTGCTTGCACTTCACCTCAAACTGAGTTGCAACTGAACTCATTTGCATCAGCAACACCAGAATTCTGGGGAGAATTTCTGGGCAAATACATGTCAATTGCTGTTAGAATTGTACTTTACTAGGAATTGTCTTAGCTCTCGCATACCCTCTGTAACCGGCTAATCGAAGACGCCTGGTACTCAATGGTAAACCTCACAGGGATGGTTAATGACTAGAACTTGTTCACAATTGCAGACACACTTGTTGGTTGATATCCAGAGAGGATGTGTGGTTGTCACTGTTTTATCTATTTATGTATTTATTTGCATTCACAGCATGTTACCGTATGCTTGATAAAGGGGGCAACCCTGAAACGTTGCACTGCAATTTGCAATAAACACACTTGGGTTTGATAAGAATTGTACTTTACTCATTGCGTCTAGCTAAGTGAATGGGTACTGCTGTATCAAATAAACTAACAAAAGATAATGGGGCTTTTATACTGGGTTAAAGTGAAAAGTTCAAACATTTTTACACCACTTTCCCGACACTTTTTTTAAGAACTGCAGCCTGTGCCTAATATAAGTTCCCCATGTGATGGCTGATTCTGTTGATGCTTTTAAAAGGGGACTGGATGATTTTTTGGACAGACATAATATCAAAGGCTATTTTGATACTAAACTCTACAGTTACTATAGCTATGTTCATATATGGTTTGTGTGAAAGAGTGGAGGGGTGTGTGTGTGAGCTGGGTTTTAATTTGGAGGGGTTGAACTTGATGGACTTTGTCTTTTTTAAACCCAATTTAATTATATAACTATATAAATCAGTTAATGGTTTGCAGGTAGTATCAACCTCTTTATAGATCCCTAGTAAGGCCTCATCTGGAGTATGCAGTGCAGTTTTGGACTCCAGTCCTTAGGAGGGATGTAAATGAGCTGGAGGGAGTGCAGAGACGTGCAACTAAACTGGTTAGAGGGATGGAAGACTTAAATTATGAGGGGAGACTGTCCAGGTTGGGGTTGTTTTCTCTGGAAAAAAGGCACTTGCGAGGGGACATGATTACACTTTACAAATATATTCGAGGACATTATAGACAAATATCAGGGGACCTTTTTACCCATAAAGAGGATCACCGCACCAGAGGCCACCCCTTCTGACTAGAAGAAAAGGACTTTCATTTGAAGCAGCGTAGGTGGTTCTTCACAGTGAGGACGGTGAGGTTGTGGAATGCACTGCTGGGTGATGTTGTGATGGCTCATTCTGTTGATGCTTTTAAGAGGGGTTCGGATGATTATTTAGACAGACATAATATCAAAGGCTATTATGATACTAAACTCTACAGTTTGTATAGCTATGGGCATATATGGTTTGTGTTTGAAAGAGTGGAGATGTGTGTGTGTATGTATGCTGGGTTTTTAATTTGGAGGGGTTGAACTTGATGGACTCTGTCTTTTTTCAACCCAATTTAACTATGTAACTATGTAACATCATTATGGGTGTCACATATGTAGGACATGGGTACTCTCTTTAACACCCTTCTGATAACATTAATTGGTGCAAGAATGAGTCCCAATGAGCCAAATAGGGAAGCAGGGCTTGACGGGGATTGGAAGGAACCTATCCCCGCCCTTCTTTCAGGTTGGTGTGTCCTGATTGGCTGGCGTCCCGGGGAGGCGTGGCGCAAAAGGGGAAAGCCGCGCGGTTTACCTCATTCGGCGCCGGGACGTGAAGACAGCAGGACACAGCATCCCACCCCCCTCCCTTGTGTTATGAGTTGGTTTTGTCGCAGTTGGCGGAGGGTACCTTGGCAAGGACCCCCAGGGCAAGTTAAAAGGGGAAGTAGTCTGGCGGGCCTGGGTCCTTATGGGAGACGTACAGCCCGATTTAGGGCTGGGAAAGGTACAGGGGGTCAACCCAGGCAGTTCGGGTACAGCACCTCCCCATTTCCTTTATAATAAAGTTTGTTATACAAACGTTAGATAATGTTATGTTTACATGTTAATATTAAGTATGAGAATAAACAGCTGCGGCCATCTCTCTCCAAGCCAGTGGAGTTGTGTGTTTTATGGGTTGTGATTGTGGGCAAAAGGGATGGGTGCAAACTTGACAATACACCTGTCAAGAGCTTGTGGATGCAGTGCAAGAAGGAAACTCTATGCACTGGGGCATATTTATCAACAAGTGAAATTAGAGCTCTCCAAAGTCTGCCAAAGTGAAATTCCAACACTCTGTTCCAACAGAGTTCCATTCATTTCTAAGGGATTTTTAAAGAGCAGACTGTGATGAGGCCTAGCTTGACTCTGATAAATATGCCTAATTGTGTGGGCAATAGCATGTATACCAGGATCTGTATTGTCCTATTGAACTGTGTACTGTTTCTTCCAACTAAAACATTAGCAATAGACCGTACACACTCTTGCATGTAGTGTTCTGGCACTCATTAAGGTTTTTAACTTTATTTTTTTTATTCAGGGTTTTATCTCCTCTACTTCACAAATGTATATGTGCATCGTTATTAGGATCTGAGATTGCACAACAAATCCAAAATAAATATATCACATTATATTATATTATATTTTAATATAATAAAATAAATCACAAAGTAATGGTTAGGTGGACAATGTTTTTTTTAAGGAAGCCCTCACCATCAATATGTGTGGGGGGGTTACTTTTTTAGAGCTGATATCTGTGTGGTCTTTTAACTTTGATATGTAGTGGGTGGGATCAGGGGTGGGGCTTGGGTGCCCGGGTGGGCGGGGCCAGGGCCCCCGGAAAATTTTGTTGTGCGGGGCCCTGTGATTTCTAATGGCAGCCCTGCATCTAGTTTTTATGCAACCAAAACTTGCCTCCAAGCCTGGAGTTCAAAAATAAGCACCTGATTTGAGGCAACTGGGAACAATATCCAAGGGGTTGGAGAGCAACATGTTGCTCATGAACAATTCCTTAACATTCAGATTTCTTTTTTCTCAAAAAATGTGTGTTTTTTTTGTATTTCTCTAAAACTCAATGGGAGCTATGCTAATTCTATTGGCAATTTTTTCGGCCACTTTTTACGTTTTTTTACCACTAGTCATTATCCAAAAGACGTGAATTGTTATAAGGTTTTTGTATTTTGTATATTGGATCGTTCAGCATTTTTGTTTTTGCTTTTAATATTTGGATTTTTTAAGAAATTACATGGCATACATGGTTTTAAAGAAAAGAGTTTCTTCATGGTTTCAAAAAGCTCTTAAATACTAAAATGAGAATGATGATAAATGGGTCTCCCCATGTTACAGCACTCACACTCCCCGCCACCAGCTCTTTCAAATGTATTTTGCCCCTTTCACTACATCCCTAAAGAAGGAATATTGACTACTACTGTATCTAAATTTTAGGGATAATCTGAAATCGCTGTTGATGTTGAGCTAGGTCACTCTTTCTTTCTCTGCCTCAGGGAATCACTCATCTTAGAGTTCTGCTCCTCATACTAACATAGGGGACACAAATGTATTTTGCCCCTTCCACTACATCCCTAAAGAAGGCATATTGACTACTATCTAAATTCTAAATAATTATTTGGTGTTTTAACTTTATTTGCTATTATTCTCTGTTGTCATGTGGTAATACAATCATGATAAACTTTATCTGCTTTTTCTTATGTTTGCCTTAACATTTTTCTCCTTTAAAACATATTAACAACAAATTTAAAATGCATTTCCTCTATGTATTTAACAGTATAAACCTATTTACTGTGATAAATGTACAGTATGTCTTACTGTACTTTGTACTTTGTATTGAATGGGTATGCACTCAATTAAATACAGAACGTAGTGGTATTTACTCAAAAGAACATTTTACTTCATTGCACTGTTTAAAAAAATACATCAGCAATATCATCTATACATGAATCACATGTGTTATATACATACCACCACAACAAGATAAATATTGGTTATACAGAATGGAAAGCGGATACTCCTGCCTGCAAGAGAGAATTACCCCGACGTTTCGGCTCAAATGCCTTTTTCAAGGAGAATTTCCCTTGAAAAAGGCATTTGAGCCGAAACGTCGGGGTAATTCTCTCTTGCAGGCAGGAGTATCCGCTTTCCATTCTGTATAAACAATATTTATCTTGTTGTGGTGGTATGTATATAACACATGTGATTCATGTATAGATGATATTGCTGATGTATTTTTTTAAACAGTGCAATGAAGTAAAATGTTCTTTTGAGTAAATACCACTACGTTCTGTATTTAATTGAGTGCATACCCATTCAATACAAAGTACTATTTACAATTTTTTGCCCTTAATGGAGGCGAAATATTTTTGGGTTAACTGCACCAAATGCTTTTTTGAATGAGAAAAGTGTATTTGACTATTAGAGTGCCATCCGAATCTTTAAAATTTATGTCTTACTGTACTTTGCCAGAATGTTAGAATTCACGCTGGAGTTCCTTGGCAGCCTGGAAACACCTTGGGAACTTTCTCTGCAGTATACTGTATATATTATACAGTGAGCTAAACATTAATAATAACAGTAATTATCCACTATGCAATATAGTATGACCTAATGCATGTCACAAATTGTTGATCTGTGAAATAAAAGTAATCTCTGTTAATATGATTTATCCTCCATAAAATCCACATAACTGATATTCTTTTTTTTAGATACATATTTCTTGTTCTCTGTGTTTCCCTTCATCCTGCAGTTACTTGTTGCCCAGTATACAGTGACAGCACTGGAATCACACAAAGCACACAGGGAACATTTCCATTCTAATATGTTCCTGCTCTGTGATGTTCTAGTTATTAACCCATTGCCTTCCATCAGCAGCAGCCTTATATGGCCAATGTGCTGCTAAGTAAATCCTTTCTAAATACTGCTAGACTAATGAGTAGGGGGAAAAAGCGATTCATTGAACTACATGAACAAGTGACATTCATTTTTTTTTTATTTAAATGTACTTGCTCCACATGCCAAAAAGGGCTGGGCTAGCTCCTGGTTTTTACCACAAGAGTGTTCTCCTTGTTCTCAGTCCATGAAAAAGGCTTTGTAAAGCAGAAGCAAGCAAGGAAATAACTCAGTAGAAGCCCTGTCACTGTTTCAGGACGTAAGAGACAGAGGAATACTTCACAGGCTTTTTGAACTCTACTTCTGTACACTCATATATAAATATATATATGCATGTGTGTGTGTGTGTGTGTCTAATAAAGGACAGATACCAGCTGGTGAAAAATGGAATGAGCATTTGTTCAGTGTTTCACTATAGGTACTTTGTAGCTTCATTATACTGGTTAAGTGACCACTTTATTCTTCACAGCTGTACTGATCACATCCTAGTTGAGAATTTGGAAATGTCCCAGGGTATTTAGGAAAGTCTGTTCTCACCCAGATTGCCTAGTTTGATGCTGCATAGTATATGTGATACCCTTGGGGGTATTTAAATATTGCACTGTTGTGGCTTTCCATTTTTTGCGAATTTGACTTGCGTACAATATTCACAAATGAGATGGGTGTTTGCATGAGTGCAGCTACTGTGCGAGGTTGTTGTGCTCGAAAATAGCGGTGACTAAATTAAATTCCCAATTTGCAAAACTGTTTTGAGAGTATTTTCGGAGCCACCAAAGTCGTGGCGTAACTGAAATGCAGGAATATTTGTAAGTTGCAATTATGGTATATTTAAAAAACTCTAAGGGACAGTGACACAGTGAATACAAATTCGCAATTTATCACCCCTTAAGCATCTCTTCTCCAGCGTGAACATCCACAATTTGGCCAGTCTTCCCTCATAGCTTAGATTTTCCATACCGTCTCTGTACCCTCTCTAATACAATAAAGTTTTAGTTATGGAGACCAAAACTATACGGCATATTCTAGATGGGACCTTACAAGTGCTCTATAAAGTAGAAGAATGACCCCCTCCTCCTGTGACTCTATGCCCCTTTTAATACAGCTCAAGACCTTATTGGCCCTTGATGCTGCTGACTGGCATTGCTTGCTACAGCCAAGTTTATCATCTACAAGGACTCCAAGGTTCTTTTCCATAATGGATTTGCCTAGTGCCATCCCATTAAGGATATAAGTGGACTGGATATTTTTATGCATGACTTTATATTTATCAACACTGAATCTCATTTGCCACTTAGCTGCCTTAATTGCTAGTTTGTCAAGATCCCGTTGCAAGGATGCCACATCCTAGGTGGAATTAATTGGGCTGGATAGTTTTGTGTCATCCGCAAACTCACATCTACATCTATCAAATTTGTCTGATATGACCTATCCTTTATAAAGCCATGCTGATTGCTGCTCATAATGCCATGCTGTAGGACAAACTTTTGAATGGTATCCTTTAACAAACCTTCAAAATAATTTGCCCACCACAGATGTCAAACTTACTGGCCTAAAATTGCCAGGCTGAGATCATAATACTTTTTTTAAATATGGAATGACATCAGCTTTTTTCCAGTCCATAGGCACCATACCAGATGAAAGTGAGATGATTAGTTTAAAAACGGTCATCAAGCGAGATGATTAGTGATAGGATTTAGTGCCTAAATGATGGTCATGTATTATTTGTTCATTTTGGCTAGGTACCTTACCCCAGAAGTAATGAAACTATCACTGATGGAGCCAGGGTGTAGGATTTGCAAGCTGGGCCTCCTGTCTCTCCCCCCCCTCTAGATGCACATGCATGAAGCCCAGGCTGGACCTGAGGGGGGGTGCGGGCCCTGGTGCAATCACTCCCCCTCTGGTAGTTCCACCACTGTACCCCAGTTATTCTACCAGTGAAACTGTTAGAATTAAGCTGACATTCAGCCATTTAGGGGGAATGTAATTAAAGTTGCAAAGAGCAAAACACTGCGCACCAATAAGATAAAAAATCCACATCTCGCAATCTAATATTGTTCCTTAAATGGTTATTACATTACGAATCGTTAATGCGCAATTTGTTCGCACAAAGGATTAAACTTTCGCATTGCGAATAGTTTTTGCGTTACCGACATATTACATATTGATTAATATCTTAATTTTATCTCAACTAAGTTTACACACCACTGTACATCGGTTAATCAAGGAGAATTTTGAACTAATACAGAGCCGCTGCATTTTGGTAGATTTAAATAAATTATGGGACTATGAATGAAAATGTATGTATGTATGTAATGAAGTACCTAAATAATGGCCATGTATTATTTGTCACTATTTGAATTATTAATTATTATAATTAAAGTAGATAGGTAATATAAAATGCTCTTTACTGGGAACAATAAATATATGTAAAGTAGGAAGCAGAGACAAAGGCATTTTTGTAGTAGCACACAGGAAGTTTTGGCTAGGTAGCTTACCCCAGTAGTAATGTAATCATCATTTATGGATTCACACGTCACACCCCAGGTAGTTCCGTCACCGTACCCCAGTTATTCTGCCAGTAAAACCACAAACATCAACATTTTCTCTTTGTTCTTTGTTATCTTTGCCGCCCATAACTTTGGTTTCTTCATCCTGCTTTATCTTTACTAAAGATGGACTTACATGGTCCAACCAGGCACAATATCCAACTAATTGGCTTTCATTACAAAGGTACCATACATGTGTATTTGTTCAGGCTGACCACCCAAGCAATCAGAACAATAGGAAGTGAAGAAAGATGATAAGCTACAGCTCCTTTTCACTTCCTTTCAGCCGAATGATGGAAATTTCCCATCTGGACCAATATTTCTTGATTGCAGGATTAATGGCATGAACAGCACCTTGACTGGCCAGACATGCCAATGACAACTGTCCATACACTGAAATTAGCCAAACTGCCCAGCCATATACGGGCAAATAATGTATGGCCTATTCATCTCACTTGTTTTTCAGCACAGATATTGAAAAATTCAATCTTGTTTGCACCTATAGGCATCAATGTAATAGAGACAGAGGAACCTTGCAGAGAAAGTGGAGAGTCAGCAGAGTTGAGCTGTAATTTTCCTTTGCTTACAGCGATAGTTGCATGCCAAAATTATGTGCAAAAGTTGTGCAAAGAAATGAACTAAAATAAATAATATTTACATATTTTCCTAGCAGCTTGATTTTAAGGATAACACGTATCCATTCGTTATCCTAAATAACATCATAAATAGCATTTTAAATGCCAGTTACAGCTGAGAGAAGCTAAAGATATTTGTATTGACATAAAATATGATTTCTCCTTGCAAAACAAAAACAAACTCAGCACAACTGTCTCTCCCATTTGCACTAGAGTAAACCAGAGCCAACAAGGTGTTTTCTTGATGAGTACACAGAAAGTTGGCCAAGTGAGGGGAATTCTGGTAATTTTTAAAGAAGCAATATTGTAAAAAGCCAGTTTAAATATATGCTATCCTTGTTCCAGGCAAACAGAGGTAACTGGAACTGCTAAGAATACAAATAAGGTAACTATCGCTATGATGGAGCAGTGAATTACATTTAGGCAAATATCAAAGCTCTGTGTCTAAGGATTTGGATGATTAACCCCGAACCTGGGTTATCGTCAAATGAAAATATGTGATCTATTTGGTTAAGAAGCTGTTTTAGGGAGACATATAATTTTTAATGACTAATATGAGTTTACTTACATAGCCCTCACACTCATCAGGATTGTTTTGCTAAACATAGTACTTCTTCATTGTCCAAGTTCTATCAGTGGGTGCAAATAGCATTTTTATTGAATAATACAGGTATGAGAATCCAGAATTCCATTATCCATAAAGCTTCGATTATAGAAAAGCTGTCTCCCACAGACTCTGTTTTGTACAAATAATCCAAATTTTTTAAAATGATTTTCTTTTTCTATGTAATAAAACAGTACCTTGTATTTGATCCCAACTAAGATATAATTCATCCTTACTGGAAGCAAAACCAGCCTGTTGGGTTTACATAATTTTCCAGTAGACTTAAGGTATCCAAATTAGAGAAAGAGCAGGTCCCAAGCATTTTGGATAACTGTAATGATTGAATTTCCTGAGGCAAATTATTTTCTCATATTTATATGCCTTTTAATCCATAACAGCTACAAGTATGGGATCCCTTATCTGGAGACCTGTTACCCGAATTACGGAAAGGCCAGTTCCCATCAAAGAAGCTGGAGTAAAGAGGGATTTTTTTCTTAAAAGGCAAATACAGCTAAAGGTCAAGAAATTTATAAAATAGGCTGATGCACCTAGGTTTCAGCATATGACAAGTTTAATGTTAAATATTCATAACCTGATAACTGAAATTCCCACTCCAGAGACCCTGCACAAAGAAGAAGCCCATGAAGACTGGGATTCATAAAATTATTTGCTAATACACAGTGGTGTACAAGAAGGTTTTAAGCTCTTAGTCACTATACCATGTACTACAAAGAATTGCTGTCAAAATCTTGCCATAGGACAATGGGTCTGGAGGATAAGTTAGTAAATGTAAGTTTTTGTGCTTAATTTACAAATATAGTAACAAATGCTTGGTGTAGAGATGAAGGCAAATGTATGTGCAATAAACTACCACACGGTAAGTTTGCTTTCTAGCACCACTGTGGGTAATTTATAAAGTTCACACAGCACATAATTGTTCGCAAATGTTAGTTTTGCCCATGCTTTTTCCTGAATGCTACAATATTGCACTACTGTGCCCATCTTTCCGGTTTTTGCGAATTCGCATTGTGAATGAATTTTCGCAAACAAGACGGGTCTTTGCATGAGTGCAGGCACTTTGCGAGGTTGTTTTGTGCGAAAATAGCATTAACAGTAACTTAAATTCGCAATTTGCGAAACAGTTTTGCGAATATTTTCTCCGCCACCAAAGTTGTGGCGCAGAGTGTTCGCAATTTGTGATCTTTGCCATATTTAAAAAGCTCCTATAGACATTCGCAATGTGAAAAACAAATTCGCAAATCTGTTTGCACACTCATATTCAGCTTTATAAATATAACCAGGCGCAGGGCTCACTCTGCAAACCAATCTGCCCTGCGCAAAGTTTATAAATGACCCCCACTATGTTAATATGAATGATGTGCAAGGCCCAGTCATCTGCCATTCTCTGGGTGTAAAATACACAGCCTATATGCACGTATTACTCTTGTTTGCTAAAGTTTTGTGATCTGGGAATCACACAATTGAGCTGGTGAACAGTGATGCACAATTGCAGGTGCTAGGTATATATTTAAATTGTATACTTATGGGAGCTAATTTTTTTTGTTTCCCACCTCCTGCTTTTCCTTTGCAGATTTATTCCTCTCCCTGTATCCCCCACCTTCTTCCCTCACCTTCTTATCATTGGTCTCACAAGGCTTATCATTCAAAACTTGATAAAGGCCCAGTGAGGTCCAAAATGATGCCAATTATCTGTATGTTTAATGGGAGTCAATTAAGAAATATTTAAGCACGTGAACATTTGTACTGTGTTTTATATGGTAGAAACCCTGGCTTGTAGAAATTTCAAGTGGATATATATTGCATATGCCACTTTTCTGGTTCTAAGAGAAATAAGCCTGGTGAGAAATCACAATTTGCAAGCAAAGTAGGAGTGTACCACTCATATATGCAGGGATTTGCAGTTCAACAATAGTGTTGTGCTGGGTAATTAGATCGCATTTTGCAAAAAAAAATTCTAAAGAGAAAAGAAAAACTCATACTGGCACTTCCCCACTTTCCAGATACTTACATAGAAAGCAGAATTTATAAATTACATTGATCTGCATTAAAAACAGCTATTCAGTCAAATAGACCAGACAACCAACAGAAATCACATAAGTTAAAAACCCTGTTTTGTAAAGTGCTTTAGTGAACAACTAAAGCTAATCTAGGGCAACGTAGAGTCAGGTGGGCTCAGCCTCACCTCTATCCCTGCCTCACTATGAGAAAACAAACCAGGACACCAGTACAACACTATTCTCCCCTGGTGTCCTTCTAGCCCTCAAATGTATTGCTGACTCTATGTTGTATAGTACTCACACTTGAATCGCATCCGCCACCACCAAGTACCATTCGGCACATGGAGTTAAAACTAGTATGTCCCCCCTCCTCTCCCTCTCTCCCTCTCTCCCTCTCTCCCTCTCTCCCTCTCTCCCTCTCTCCCTCCATCTCAGAGGGAAACAACTGGTGTAATTTCACTTGTGTGATAAAAGCAAAAACAAAAAAATTGACAAAGGCACTGGGCAGCTGTGAGTACGGCCTTAAATTGATACAGCCACGCCCCTTCGCTCTAACACCTGCCAATTGGAATCACAAATAGCTTGATTTGAAATGAGGGGCCAATGTGTAGTCAGTAATTTAAATAACAGAAAAGCCTGCACATTGTGTGCAGTGAATATTGACCTCTGCTTCTTTTCTAATTAACTACCAGTAGGGAAGTGTATATCCTTTAATGTCAATGGCAAAATTCACAACATTGCTATGATAGGTATTGTGTTAATTATTGTTGATGTTAATAAAGTTTTTTTTATAGAAAACGAAACCAGAGAGACATGCTTCTTTCATGCACTGTATTTTAATAAATAAGTTGCTGTTGCAAAACCCAGAATTCCATTATTAATGAGTACAGCACATGGTACCAGAAGTGAATTAGCAGACAGAGCCTGAACCATGTCAGAACCTGCAAGAGTTGCAGAGGATGCAGCAGGCCCATCTCAGCCTGTGACTGTAGCAGTCCCTGCACAGATGAAGACAGACATTCACCTTCTTAAGTTTTTGGAAGATACAGAAGTATAGACAATCTTTGAGCAGAGACTGTTACTTTGAAAGCTACTAACACTATAAAACTGCCCAGTCTGCAGTAAGTGTCCCTTTTACTAAAAATAGCAGGGGAAGAAGCCTTGCATATATTTAATTCATTTCAACTTGATGAACAGGACAGTTATCATTTTGAAGTGGTTATGGAAATATATGAAGATTACTGTTTCTCAAGTGAGCAGAGTGGCCACATGCTCAGTTACACCAAGGGCTCACACAAGTAAATTTGATTTTAAAAAAAGTCAAAGGGAAAATTGATGCAAGATTTACCAGATACAAAGTCTGTACTAATTGTGGCAATACTCATTCATTTAACAACTGCCCGGCTTTTGGTAAACAATGCAAGGTTTGTTGCAAATATTATCACTTTGCGAAGCAGTGTTATAGTAAATGTAAACTAAATGCAATTATGGACAGCAGCAGCGAGGAGAGTCAGGAGCAGATCTGTGCGAGTGCTGTCAGTAAAATGAATGGAAGTGAAAAAAGATGGACTTTAGACATTGATACAAATGGTTCCCTCATTAAGTATAAAGTGGACAGAAACAAACATTATCACAGAAAAATTATGGAAAAACCTACCTATCAAAGCAAAATTCAAAAGCAAATTTTTGGGGTTCCAGCCTGCCCCCCTACATTTCCTAACATTTGGAACATAAACTATACAGTGGGCACATGTGTAGGGCAATATAACAACTCTATTTCTTTTTATTAAGGTTTCCCGGGCTTGTGTAGTGTAATGTATTTGCTGCAACATATACAGGGACGTTTCACTAGCACTAGCGATGCCGCCCCCCCTCCCGATCCGCACTTCTAACTTCTAGCGTCAGAGTGCGTGGAGGAGGGGCCGCATCGCTAGTGCAGTGAGCGATATTGGTTCTCACCTTGCCTCATGGCCGGAGCGGCCCTGAACATATATGTTCATTGAACTTTAACTTCCCATCGTATACAAATTAGGCAATGCTAGCGCAACGTCACTTTGCTTGACAAAGTAATGCTAGCGTAACTTCGCCAGTGTTCGGTGCCCTGGACGAAACTTTGCACTTTAGTGAATTAGAGTTGTCTGAGCGAATATTCACCTGGCAAAGTGTTGCGATGGCTGCGAAGTTGGAAGTTGGCTGCGAAGATGGAAGCAAAGTTGCACTGTTTAGTAAATTTGAACCAATGAGTCTGAAATACCATCAGTAGTAAAATTCACACTCACTCTTACTTACAAAGGCAAGGCAAGCAAGCATGAATTTGCAGTAATCTCTGGTAATTACTGTCCCCTATTAGTTGCACAAACGTGAGACGTTGGGACTGGTGAACAAATTATTTGTTGTGGAAGAATCACCACAAAGCAATATAGATATACTGCTAGGTGAATATAAGGATGTGTTTATAGGTCTAGGGAAACTGCCAGTTACATATGATATTTTGTGAACAAGCCAAAAGACATGCTCTCAGTAGCACTGAGAGAAATGTGAATTGCAGCACCTTAGTACATTCCTTAGTAGAGTAAAAAGGCGGATCCCTGAGATTGTGCATGTATCCCAGAGTTAAATGAAAACATAAGGAGAGAACATTTTCATATATCCACTCGGAATGAAATCCTGGGTGGAATGGCAAATGCAAAATTATTTACAATCCTAGATGCCTCAAATGGGTTTTGGCAGATTCCTCTGACTAAGGGGCAAAATTGAGTTTCAAGCTATATAACTAGGGAATAGTCCAAATTCGATTAGAATTTGCAAAAAATTCTCATTTTGAAATTTATCATTGGAAAGTGAAAGTAGGTCTAAGTTGTGTAATGTGTTGTGTAATGGTTGCATGAACCTGTTAATAAAGCAGTTATACCCTCCTCATTCTCGGCTACCAAAACATAATAAATGGCGATGAGGATGTCTTTTCTACCAAACCCTGGTGAGCCTACCATACCTTTTACTGCTTGGATCCATATGTTTGATAATGACATTATTGCTGCTGACCAGGGAGAGATTTCTGCAGCTAGAAAGCATGCTTTACTTATTCACTGCCTGGGGGCAGAGGGACAGAGTATATTCTATAGATTACCATTACCTGATGATACTTATGAAACTGCTCTTACTGCTATAAAGAACTTTTTTGTGCCAAGAGTAAATGTGGTTGCTGAAAGATATAAATTCCGCCAACGTGGACAGCGTAATGGTGAATCCACAGAATATTTTGTAGTAGCTTTGAGAGAGCTGGTTGTTGCCTGTGAGTTTGGGAATCTAACAGATGAAATAATAAGAGACCAAATAGTGGAAAAAACAAACTCACCACGTATTAGAGAGAGACTGCGCTTAGAGCAAGATTTAACCCTTGCAAAGGCTATTACAGTTGCTAGCCAAATTGAAACAGCTGTGGCAGAGGCTAAAACTTTCAGTCAGGGAACTGCTGGGAATGTACAGAGTGTGAATTCAAAGCTGTGTCCTAATAATTCGCAGTCACAGGCAAAATACAGTGCTAAGGAAAGGGATTCACTGCAAAACTATTCAGCAAATACAAATAAAAAATACTGCTTTCGCTGTGGTTCAACACAACACCTCGCAAACTATGATAAATGTCCTGCCAAAGCTATATAGTGCCTCAAATGTTTAAAACCAGGTCACTTTTCTGGGGTCTGCCGTAGTTCTGTTCAGGGCCACCATTAGAAATCACGGGGCCCCGCACAACAAAATTGTCGGGGCCCCCT
>CM044443.1:43839721-43871179 GCA_024363595.1 Xenopus borealis
TTTTTTTTTTTTTTTTTTTACAGACCTCCTGTTTTTTCCCGGCAAACTCAAGTAGCTCACCAGAAGTCACATCCCTTGTGTTTACATCTGTCAGGAAATAGTTTTCCCTGCAGGTTCAGGGATGCTCTTAAGAAGCACAAAGTTCAACTTGATCCAAAATTTTTAAAAAGGACCAAAGCCAAATTTCTTATTGCTGCTTTTTATTACTCATCTTTCTATTCAGGCCCTTATCTATTCATATTCCAGTCTCTTATTCAAATGCATGGTTGCTAGGGTAATTTGCACAGTAGCAACCAGATTGCTGACATTGCAGACTAGAGAGCTGCTGAATTCAAATGCTAAATACCTAAAAAATCTGTAAATTATATATCACACTAAAAGTTAATTCAAAACAGCCCCTAAGTTAGTTGGTAGATACTTCCTCCAATACATCTATCATCAGGAATTTGGTGAAATTACATCTATTGCATAAAAACCCATGACATTGCACTTACCGTTTGATGTGAACAAGGCACAATGTTGTCTCTATCCTTCCAGCACTTGGTGTCAAAATTATGGCTGTACAGTATGTGTGTGCTACATGCAAGTACCTCCAATGAAATGCTTTGAATATGCTTTAACGATGAAAAAATTGTCCAAATTTACAGTTTTGGGGATTAACAATTCTTTTAGAACTGATCAAATATCAATTTAAGAGCTATGTGAGCTTTTTTAGACCTAGAATGAACTCCAATGAGCTCACAACCTGAATGGTTTCTAAGAAAAAGCTTGAATGGAAAACCATGAATCAGCGAGTTCGGAGTTAACAACCCGAAAACTTGAATTAAACTTGAATTGCTCTAATTGAGTTTTTGAGCGAAACCCACTGAAAAAAAATATGAATATCATGAAGGCTATTAACATCTTCAAATGGTTCAAGGGAATTCTGCCATTGGCCTCTACATGACCTTGACAGGTTTTAAATGGTGTATTTTCGGATTCAAGCTATTTCCATGGTCTGGGTTAAATACATTTCAGAAAAATCATAAAAATGAATTTTTGACTAAAGAATACCCTCGAAAACTTTTTTATTGGAAAATCAACTTGACCTTTAATAAATCTGCCCCTTAAAGTAGAACAATGCCAACAGTTTACCAGTTCCTTCTATAAAATTATAATTTTGATATGTTAAGCCCAAGCCATTTATTTGTGACTAAAATATCTCTATCTCTTTTTCTAACTAAATTCATGTATTCTGTCAGTGCACCATCCCCTGCAGAGAATTCAGAGACACAATTTCTCTCACAGGCAGGAACCTTTCACCTCACAGAAAGGGAAAATGCCTCTGATCACATTATAGGATATCCTGCTGTAAGTCTTCCAAGACACATAGCCACATGGACGTTATATTTCTGTTATATTTTTTGACAAAATGATTGATTCTTGGAAAACAAGTTCACTATAGAGGACAGGAACTCTTGTGTGAGGAGCAGCCAATATACACTGTTGTATTGCATACCACGTTCAGTAAGTGATGAGAAGAGCTCATCTGCATCTTTGGCCTTTTAAAGGAAGTCAAACAATAAGTTTTTCATATTTTGTGAAATTGAAATCAGGACAACTGTCTCAATCTCTCGCTGTCCTCTTGGCTTTTTGCCATTTGACAAAAGTGACCATACACTATAAGAGCAGATATTTCCCTGATATGCTGACCTAAGGTGATCAATATTGGGCTTTAATCCAATTGTTGACCCTAAAGCTGGCCATAGACGCAAAGATCCGATCGTAAGATGATTCCACGATCGGATCTTTGCATCTCCCGACCTGCTCCCGACCTGTCACTAACCTTCAGATAACTATAAGTAATAAAAAGCACAGACAGCTGACGTTCTGCCCCTGACAAGGATCCTACGAAAGTTGTACGATTAAAAACCTAGTGACGGTCTCCCACTGAAAATCGTACGATCTGCAATAGACGCAAAGATATTATCGCCAGCCGACAAAAATTTTCTAACCTGGCCAATTGACCAAACGACCGATCGGCATGGCACGACAAATGTCGGAACACTCCACACACGATCCGAAAGTCGTACGATAGTCGTACGAATCCTCGATTCGTACGACCAAGTCGTTGCGTCTATGGCCAGCTTATGGCCAAACAATGGGATTACAACATTGGTAATACAAACAGCCAGAACAAGGACCTCATCAACTAGCCAATCTAACCTGACTTTGGCCCTGGTATCATTTAGGTACACCAGTCGGAGGCAGATAAACTGCCAAATTGGTCTAAAGGACTTTAATTGGGAGACTAAATCTGCCAATGTATGGCCACCTTTACTAGGGGCTCAGCAACACAATTTTCCTGGGCTGGACTTCTATTTCTGGTGCCTCAAGGTCTTTTCGCCCCCTCTCTCCAGCTTGCATGTTCACTCACCATATCTGCCAACACTGGGACTTCACGAGCGGTAGATTTAATCTACAGTCGAAATTTCCCACGCAGTGTTCAGTAGGCAATAGATGTGGTGTGGCGGCATGCTGCCCCTAAAATTATGCCGTCCTAGACCCAAGCCTTTATGGCCTCACGACAAATCCGGGCCTGCCATTTTCAGTTGTCCGCCGCAATTAATCTGATCCTAAACTGCACTTTCTAGCTGATCAAAACTAATTACTGATTGGTTGTTGTTGAACCAACTAGGCAGTTTAGCACCTTTGTTAGTAAATGAGCTCTGGTGAAGGTAATGAAAATAACAAAACACAGGGTGATTGTGAAAGTGGGAACAAGACCAGGGGAAAGTGTTGAAAAGTTTGCTATGCTTTTATTTTAACAATAAAAATCTATTATATATCATCTATACTTTGAACCTTAATTTTTTCAAAAAAGGTTTTTTTCTGTAATTTGGATCAATTAATTTTATTGTTTTCTCACAAATAAAGATTAATGCAGCTTAGTTATCATCATGTATAAGATACTGTTTTCTTATACAATATTTGCTATAGTATTACTCAGAAAAAGGAAATACAGTGGTGTGAAAAACTATTTGCACCCTTCCTGATTTTTTATTCTTTTGCATGTGTGTCACACTTAAATGTTTCTGCTCATCAAAAACCGTTAACTGTTAGTCAAAGATAACATAATTGAACACAAAATGCAGTTTTTAAATGAAGGTTTACGTTATTAAGGGAGAAAAAAAACTCCAAATCTACATGGGCCTGTGTGAAAAAGTGATTGCCCCCCTTGTTAAAAATAACTAAGAACAAAAGTAATTGAGATCTATCAGTCTGGTAAAGGTTATAAAGCCATTTCTAAAGCTTTGGGACTCCAGCGAACCACAGTGAGAGCCATTATCCACAAATGGCAAAAACATGGAACAGTGGTGAACCTTCCCAGGAGTGGCAGGCCGACCAAAATTACCCCAAGAGCACAGAGACAACTCATCCGAGAGGCCACAAAAGACCCCAGGACAACATCTAAAGAACTGCAGGCCTCACTTGCCTCAATTAAGGTCAGTGTTCACGACTCCACCATAAGAAAGAGACTGGGCAAAAACGGCCTGCATGGCAGATTTCCAAGGCACAAACCACTTTTAAGCAAAAAGAACATTAAGGCTTGTCTCAATTTTGCTAAAAAAACATCTCAATGATTGCCAAGACTTTTAGGAAAATACCTTGTGGACCGACGAGACAAAAGTTGAACTTTTTGGAAGGTGCACGTCCCGTTACATCTGGCGTAAAAGTAACACAGCATTTCAGAAAAAGAACATCATACCAACAGTAAAATATGGTGGTGGTAGTGTGATGGTCTGGGGTTGTTTTGCTGCTTCAGGACCTGGAAGGCTTGCTGTGATAGATGGAACCATGAATTCTACTGTCTATCAAAAAATCCTGAAGGAGAATGTCCGGCCATCTGTTCGTCAACTCAAGCCGAAGCGATCTTGGGTGCTGCAGCAGGACAATGACCCAAAACACACCAGCAAATCCACCTCTGAATGGCTGAAGAAAAACAAAATGAAGACTTTGGAGTGGCCTAGTCAAAGTCCTGACCTGAATCCTATTGAGATGTTGTGGCATGACCTTAAAAAGGCGGTTCATGATAGAAAACCCTCAAATAAAGCTGAATTACAACAATTCTGCAAAGATGAGTGGGCCAAAATTCCTCCAGAGCGCTGTAAAAGACTCGTTGCAAGTTATCCCAAACACTTGATTGCAGTTATTGCTGCTAAGGGTGGCCCAACAAGTTATTAGGTTCAGGGGGCAATTACTTTTTCACACAGGTTTGGATTTCTTTTCTCCCTAAATAATAAAAACCCTCATTTAAAAACTGCATTTTGTGTTTACTTGTGTTTACTTGTGTTATCTTTGACTAATAGTTAAATGTGTTTGATGATCAGAAACATTTTGTGTGACAAACATGCAAAAGAATAAGAAATCAGGAAGGGGGCAAATAGTTTTTCACACCACTGTACATTTGATGCCATTCTGGAGAAGTCTGCTGCCACCATCAGTCAAACACCAACTGGTTAGAGCTATGAATGATGTGGCCGCTATGAAAAATATCATTCTAACAAAAAAGGGAACAGCTGAAGACTTGACCAGATTTGACACTTCAGTTGATTTTCTGAATAAAAGGTGCCATACCTCTACTAGATAGCTTTATTATTATCTCTGAATAAATTCTTAAATCCCCACCATGTACTTCTCTAGAGGCTTTATTTTGAGTGTACTTGTAAAGTAATGTTCAGAATATATATTAGGGCTCATTTGCATAGCTCAGCCACATTTGCAGTCCCCAAACAGTTGTTCGTGAGCAACATGTTTCTCTCCAACCCCTTGGATGTTGCTCTCAGTGGCCTCAAAGCAGGTGCTTATTTTTGAATTTCAGGCTTGGAGGAAGGTTTTGGTTGTATAAGAACCAGGTGTACTACTAAACAGAGCCTTAATACAGGTTGCCAATCCACATAGGGGCTAACAAATGGCCAATCACAGCACTTATTTGGCACCCCAAGAACATTTTTCATGCTAGCGTTGCTCCCCAACTCCTTTTTCTTCTGAATGTTGCTCACGGCCTCAAAAGGTTGGGGATCCCTGAATTAGAGGTAGTTGTGTCTAAAGCCACTACTTGCACTTCACTCACACAGACTTCATTTTGACACCAAAAGCTGGAAGGATTCGACAACAAAGGGTTTTAATGTATGTGTTTTAAAACATCAGGCACGTTTTCTTCAAATGCAAGTCCTCCTAGCAGGAACAATGAAGATGGGGGTAATGCTGAATTATGGGATAAAACCATGATGACTTGCCCCAAAATTACCCACTGCCACGTAAAAGCCCTAATGAATCAAGAGATAACTAAGACCTGTCCTTTAGGAATTTGCACTTTGCACATCTCGGCAATACCTAAATGGATATTTAGAAAGTATTAATGGTCTATTTATCATTCTGTGTAAAATTATTTATGCCAGAGAAACTGTGTAAAAAGCAGAGTAAAATAAGTGGAGCATTTATGAAGCAGAATATTTTATGCCTATTGTATGCAGTTATATTTATGATGTAAATTATTCAAGTTAATGTGAAAAATGTATATGGCAAGAGGATTCCTGCAGTAAAAAGTTTTGTAAAAAAACTGGTATTTTTTGCACAAGTAAGGACATTTTGTTATATATCATATTGAACCAGTTGCTGTTATGACTGAATTTTACCAGGAAAACATTTGCACTCAAAAATATACATCACCTGCTGTTGCGTGGTGTTATTTTACACAAGCATGAATAACAGGCCTCCAAGAAACAAAGGCAACACTTTCAGTCATAATTGAACTAAACTGTTCAGCTGCAAATCTGAGTGGTTTGGCCAATCAGTGAAAAAACATTTTATTTTTTGATTGGACAGTAAGTAGCATATAACAAAACATCATAATTAGTAAATGCAGTGATGAGCAAGTATTTTGAAGGCCAGTCTTCAATGGATGTATAAAAAAAGAAGTGGCAGAGAATGGAACCCTGAGATGTTCAGCATTTAATAATAGTCCAGCTTGAAAACCTTCTATCAATCAGATCTAAATGATTTTGGCCCTTCAGCCGCTTTTCATGGAAATAGTCTCTTTGCCCCTAGGTCACTAGTGTTCATTTTATGCAGTAACCTTCTGTGCAGTACAGCACGGATCCCCAACCTTTTTTGGCTGGGGACCGGTGTAGCGCCAAATTTTTGCAAGGACTGGGATTCAAGGGGGGTCGGGGGAAGCTTAGAGGGGGCTGGCCGGCAGTTGAGGACCTCTGCAGTACAGCATTCAGAGATTGGTAAAATATTACATTATAACAATGACTAATCTTTACCAAGCTCTTAAAGGAAAGCAATTAGATTGTAATGGCAAGATCTATCCATAAGAAACCCTGCAGGGTCACCATTATAAACATGATACCCAACAGATACTCGATTGCTGAATCTCAGAATAACTCTCTTTATAAGTTTATAAGTAAGAAACAAATACTTTTCATTTACTGACTGCATGTGTTAATAAACCTTTATGAAAATTTTCCTTTTTCCTTGATTCTTCTTTTTTTCTTTAGTAATGCATTCTGACTTTGTCAATTTTGTCTTGTTTTTATTGGCTTTAATACTAAGACCTTGGCAACTGCCTTTAGCTGAAACAAAAGAGAACGGCCTCATTATTTTCAGTTCAAAGCATTGCACTTTGAATTTTCATTTCATTTAACCTTATTCAGCATCATTTGTAAATTATAGTAACCACAAAGAATTTTTAATGCCAAGTACATTGCTTGTTTATGTGGTGCCACAGATGTGAGCATGTGATTGAAAGCAATGATTAATAGTGATGGGCGAATTTATTCGCTAGGGCCGAATTCGCGGCGAATTCCCGCGATTCGCCGCTGGCGTCCCGCGACTCGTTTCGCGAATTTTTCGCCGATTCGCGAATTTCTCTAGCAATTCGCGAATTTTTCGGTGAAGCGAATCGCGGGAGATTTGCCCATCACTAATGATTAAGGGGATAGCCCCTAATAAATAAAAGGACTTGCCTACCTCATTTGTTGCTTGCCATCACATATGGGCCAGAATAAACAAGCTATGTGCCTTGCATTTGAAATGGTGTGTTGTTCTATTAATTCAATAATTAATATCTGTAATATTAAGCCAGATATTGTAATATTAAGCCACAATATTGTTTGCTGGAGTGTTTTGAAGCACACACTTTGTTACTTTGCTATTCATGATATTGTAACAGAAAAGGGGTGATGTTTATAACTATTACAATTTCTGCAGATTGTGTTATTTTTCTTGTACTTGCTGCTTTACCTTGATAGATACAAGCCTACAAGGGCCACTGTACCTAATTTGTTTTTGCTTTTCTTGTGCCACAGACTGGCCATACATGCATTATATTGTGTCTATAATGCCAATTCAAGAAGTAGAAAGCTACAAACCAGGGGCATGACTTGATGTTACTGAGGTACAACCCAAATAGAACCGTAAAAGCCACTCTGCAGTAGAGACAATTCCCTTGGCATTCTTATAATGTGAAATTTGTGCTACCACCAATCCATGTCAGTTTAGGTATTCCTCTGTGGGTAGAGTAAATAAACTCTGCTTTCCCTTTTGCATTTTGTTTTCTTACTTAATTCTGTTTATCTACAAAGTACTCCATTTGTTTCCATGTAAATGGCAAATACTGAAATACATATAAGGGTATAGTTAGAGGTCATTGAGGCCTGGCACAATTTAGTGCATGCTTATATTATTTCCTTCATACAAATATGCAGTTGTTTCTAAGGCTTACTCACCCGACCTATTAAAATGGCCCCTTCATATTGCACATTTTCTTTCTGATTTTGTTCTGATTATAGATATAGGGTAAAACATTTAATATGAGGCATAACAAAAGTGGTGAAAAAGTAATAACTTTATTGACTAACTAATATGATAATCATAACAAGCTTTCGGAACATTTTAGTTCCAGTTTTACCCCATTATCAACTGGCTAACATGGTACACAACACTTTACCATAACCGATTATACCAACTGGGCACTATATTTAGACCATGTTTAATGTATATAAATAGCACTCAATCTATTATATTAGTAAGCAGGGTCAGACTGGGCTGGCGGGACACCAGAAAAAACCTGGTGGGCCCTGCTGAATCAAACTGCCCCCTGACCTCCCACACTGGCGCAGTTGCAGTCATAAAAAGAGTAAGGCTTATGCGGAGGTGGAGGGGGGTTGCAGATGGGGCAGGGGGCACAGGGCAATGCAGTTGGGTGGGAGACCAGGGTACAGGTCCCTGAGGTGACAGCCCTGGTGGGTCCCAGACCCCCCAGTCTGACACTGTAAGTATGTACAATATAAACATTCTGTTTAGTTATACATTAATAATATTCCTAGTCTGACAGTTCAGACTTTAATCATGCTGATGAAATCTGAAAATAATTTAGATTTTGTTACACAACATAACTTTATAACTAGATGTACAGTCATGTTGCCAACAATGATTTTCAGTTTTACTGACACAATGACCTTGCTAGAATGCAACTGGTTGATGGCTACTGATATATTAATTGGAGTCACTGACCAGAAGCTAGAAGGGTCATCAGCCATTCTCATTCACTTTTCACAAGCTGCAATTTTCCTATCATCAGTCCCTCTAATTCATGCTTAAACAGCTAGTGATGAGAGATTTAAGAACAAATGCTTGCTGGCCTCTAGAAACCTAGGATTAAAGCAATACTAATAGATTGTGAAAGTACAGTAGCACTTTTCTCTTGATCCCATCCATGTACAGAGGAACTATCTGATTTTACATTATACTACACTTTCTGAGTACAATTATCATAGAACACCATGGTAGATATGTGACTACTGTTATCAGTATTAGTTTATACTGTCTATTACTGCCATGCAGTTTTATTGTGGCTATTCTGGTTTCATATAAATCAGAATACTCCCCAAAATGCAATGTGCATTGAATTATGCTAATTTCAAAGTTAAGACTGCCCCATGTTTTGTGGCCCCTAAATAAAAAGTAAGCTAGGGGGGATTCCAGAGAGCAACACTATGCTTCCCACAACCTGTCCCCCCTCCGAATGCAACATGTTAAAACAAAGCACTGTATAAAGAACAAGACAAATTCCTTGCCTTCTGCAAAGAACTTTGATTTAGTGTGGGCCAAAATGCAAAATAGGGTGTTCTTGTGTGTTTTTGCAAGGTGACAATGTATGTTTTGCCTATGCACTTTCTATTACAAATTGTCCTCTCCCTATGTGTAATGGGTTTTGTAGCAGATAACTGGAAATTTTAAATGTTTTGTTTCTTTGCATCCTTTAAACTATTATAAACACACATTGAGTCAAGGTGGCTGTGCACATGTATCTTTCATATCTCAATTCAGTCTTCTCTATTTGGAAATGGTAGAAGTAGTAGTGTGAGCATCACCGTCAACCACTGAACTAATGGAGACAACTTCAAGCCTAACAAACATTTTCTGTGATAAATCTCCCATCCTCCACATCCTTGCTAACTGAATAGTGCTTAAGCAAGAGGTTTGCAGACTTTCTTTTTTTGGTTGTGGTATTTTGGGCCAAAAGTAGTTTTGAGTGGTTTTGGGTCTGCTTGATATCTTATACTATGGTTTGCAGAACAGAAACAGTTACAGACACACTGTTAATTTCATATTTTCTGGGGACTTTTCACAGCTCCCCTCAAACTATGCTGATGACATTTCTCATAAATGAGTTGAGAAAAAACATTGGTTGCACAAAATTAGTTTTTTAATTGTGCTTGCTTGTAGCTTCAAAAAGTGACATGTTAACAAAAGGATCTGGATCCTCTGGGTTTCATGAACTGGAATGACCCATGAACTGCACTTGGCCCCTCATATGGCTTTCTGGCTAATCTAGTACCAGGTTGGCCTATGTATGGCTACCTTTACTGGAAGAAAAAATTAATCAAGATTCAAATACTGCAGTGCAATTACAGCTACTTCCATAAATATGTATCCAGTTTTCTCTTTACATGTAATTTTATTTGTACTGCAACATTCTTCAACTGACAATGTAAATACCTGGAAAAGCCAATTGTATGAGGTTGCCTAATAAAGAAGTTAATTTCACTTGGCTTTAAACACCCCTTTGAGCTCATTCAGGAGTTATTTCAGTTAAAGGTAATTGTTGATTGGTTGTCCCTGGTCTACAACCCCTCCCAAATATATGAGCCTGTCCTATAAATAGGATACTTAACTCAAAATGCATTTTATTTTGAGAAACAAAAATCCATAATTTTGAAAACAAATGCAATGTTCATTGATAGATCGATCCCCTGAATGGAAGTTCATATTAAGCAAATCCATATATTGTGTGTGTGCCTTAAATAACTCAATAGCCTTAAAAATAACATGGAGTTTTTTGATCTCTTCATAATACTTTCCAAAATATGAAAAAGGAAGAGCCTCACATGGTAAGACAGAGGCATCCATTCAGCAAGGTTATTACATTTGTTTTTCTCCATCTGACTTTCAATAATTGATAGCCAATAATAACCTGTTTGCTCTTCACTCTAACCATAGTTGGTACTGACATGTGAATACTGCCTGGTAAATGTTGCCCTTTCCACTGTCTGCAGAACATTAAACAGCCAAACAGTCCAAGCTGATGTTTAACTGAAAACACTGGCAGCCAATGGCGGAAGAGGCTGAGGTTAAATTTCCCTGCACTAAAGAACTGAGTTCTGTTTCTTAGTTGTTTCATAAGCCAGTACTAATAATATGTAAATGTCAAAGGGAACTAAAGGCTGGATAGTTGGAATTGTAAAAGTGTTCAAAAAAATAAATGTTAAACTGCTTTCGCAAATTGCAAATATTTGTAAACGGACCACTCAAGCAACAAACATACACAGTGGCCACACTCACATAAACACACATCATCTCATTTGTGAACCATTGTTTTTGTGTGCAATGTGCATTACACAACCATTAACAAAAAAGGAGAGGAAAGAAAAAGGAAAGGAAAACTGGGAAAATGACCCCCAGTATTGAGACTTGTGATCACAAAAGCTATTTACCACTGCTATCTTGTGTGTTTTTTTCCAGAACATTTCTAATTTTTAGGAGCACAAGCACAAGCGATAGGTCCTACCAGAAACTAAGTGTTATTCAGGTTGGACTGAAGATGGGCTGAGTGCATGTTCAGAATGCATATACATCTGATAATGTTAAAAGAATGAAGCTAAGTGATTTAGGTATCTGGATTCTTATACTATTTTGTTTTCTGACCCAAATAAGACCCAAATAAATACATTATCCAGCTACCAGCAGAAGTACTAAATGTGTGTGTTATTTCCTTATGCAAAGTAGCAGTCGAACATTGCTTGGGGTGATATAGCCAAAAAGCAGCAGGAGAAGGGCCAGATAAGTTTCTTGACTCTACTTCCCAAAGAGATGCAACATAAAGTGTGCCTTAAGCACAAGAATGTATATAGTGCAAACGAGGATAATTTATTTCAGTGCAGATGTATTACTTTGGACAGGTTATATAAATAAAAAGTGCTCATATTGACTTTTGTAAATGAGACCATCTGTACACACAGCCATATATTATATGAGTGATAATGGAACAAATGGCTCACAAAATTGCTCAAATGGAAACTGTTTTAAATAGAGCTTCTACTGTTGCTTCATTTTTCACAGAGTACCAAAGTTCTTACAGCTTGTTCCCAATTTAGATTGGGTAGTAGCAAAATGAATGAAGGTAATATATTATTATAGGAAGAGAGAAAGGGGATGAGGTTATTTTCAGAATATCCAGTTAAAGCCGTCTTGTCTGTTACAGCTGAGCATTCGCTACTCCTTGTTATGGTGAGTCCAGTGATGCATTACAATTGCCATTTATTGTGCCAAGTAAATCAATATGCTATTATAACAAAATTGATGTGGCACTGTTTTTATTGCTATTTCAATGCCATGTAGTTTTTTCCCAAACAAATAACTGTTTTTTTAAAGGGATTCTGTCATGATGTTTATGGAGTCGTTTTTATTCCTTAAATACACTGCAAAAAAAATCAGTATACCATGTAAAATTTCATTCCTAATTCAACAAGTGTATTTTTATTAGTTGTAATATTGGTGTGTAGGCAGCCATCTCAGGTCACTTTGCCTGGTCATGTGCCACTCTTGCTGACTTTCCTGCTCTTGTGCTCGCATCTCCTTTGCGCATGCACAGTTGCGTCTTTTCTCGCGTGCGTGCTTGCATCTTTTCGCTTGTTCGTGCTTGCATCTTTTTGCACGTGTAGGTTGGGTGCTACTACTGGCAGGCTGCATAGGGTGTCTGGCCAGGTTGGACCGGCACTGCAATGTAACTGAAGATGTTACAGTGGGACATGGGTTTTTACTATTGAGTGCTGTTCTTATATGTGTCAGGGAGCTGCTATCTGTTTACCTTCCCATTGTTCTGCTGATGGGCTGCTGGGGGGGGGGGAAGGGGGGTGATATCACTCCAACTTGCAGTGCAGCAGTGCATAAAGAGGGCCTGAAGTTTATCAGAGCAAAGTCACGACTGGGGGCTCCTGGGAAACTGACAATATATCTAGCCCCATGTCAGATTTCAAAATTAAATATAAAAGAGAAAGTGTATTCTTTTGCAAAATGATATCAGTGCAGAAGTCTGCTGGAGCAGCTCTATTAACTGATGCATTTTAATATGTTTTCCCATGACAGTACAAACAGTCACAAGGCTCACCACTCTAGCATTGATACACAAAGTAAGCAAACATTTGTTGGCTCAGAACATCTCATGGAACATAAGAAAAGAGTGAACATGCTTCAGTCTAGTTGCCATTCACCAGCTGTCAGCTAATAGCCTTTTCTTCCCCAGGTGACAATGCTATATGTCTATCACTGTGCTTATGCTACAGGCCAGTTTTCTGCAGAGCTTTTGATATGGTTGGCCAACACCTACATGGCTTTATACTGGAGGTTAATCCTGATAGCCTGTTCCTGTGTAATAAGTCGGCTGTTTGGTATGGAGACTGAGCATGGGCAATACTCCTTAAAGAGATGCTGACACCTGAAATTAAACTCTTTTTTACATCTATTATAATATTGGCTTTGAAAGCTACTTCTAACTTTGCCATAAAGTATTTGTATGATGCTTTTACATTACCTGTCTGATCCTCCATGTTCCTGTATGAGGGGGCTGCCATATTTGTGCAGCAGGCATCTGTTATCATTAGAAACTGTAACTAACAGGCTGAGATGGGACAGTCAGGTTGGCAAAGTCTGAGTGTCAGACAGCCAGGCCAGGACATTTCAGCTAACAGTTATATACAAAAAAAAACCTCTCAGCAAAAAATTATCAACATGACCTTTAAGTAACATTTAATGTACATTCATGTTAAAATTCATTTTTTACTGTCATTTTCACTTTAAATCTCACTGTGTGACTTCCTCCTCTTTACTTGCGTTGCTGTGCCAATGCTATTTCTTGTTGACTATATACTGAGGGTCACATTATAAAACTTGGGAAAAAATATAAAACATTACATAGAAATAAAAATAAAAATTAATTTTGATTTAGATTGTACTAGCAGTGATAATGTCTGAATTATGCAAGTAAATGAGTATATGGTGCATTATTCAAATTTATATACTAAATTCATTTCCCCAGAGAAACAAGAAAGAGTTTACTTTACACAGATTTCAGAAGAATATATTCATTAGAGGGAGCTATTTCCTGCAATGGAAATTATTGTCACAATCTTTTTAACAGTGTCCAACTCAATAAAATGCCCAACCTCGTACTGAAACACATTGAAAGAGTTTGTTAAAAATAACTAACTTGGTTCTGCCTAATCAACTCTCAGACTTGTGTAAAATGACTGGGTCAGTAACTACTGTGCAGCAGATAGAATATTAAGCATGACATGAAAGAGCTACATTTCCATTATGGATTTCATGAGTAATAAAGCTGAAATGCAAGTAAAACAGGTCATTTGAAGCATTTGGTATAGAAAATAAAGTGATAGGTTGTGACATGAAATCCTATATAAATGAAAACACTACTACATTTTTGAGAGTGATTCAAGAGCCATGCAGATGCTGTCTGAAGCTGGCCACAAACACAGACACTGGGATTTTGGCACAATTCATTCAGTTTCTAACCAAACTGTGCAATTAGCCGTATGTTTGTGGCACTTTTAAATGAGTGAGTTGGTCCATTAACATTTGTTATGATCACAAAAAGGTTAAATGGCTACTAACATAAGTTTTGGAACCATGGGTGATGTGGCCCCTCTAGGAATGTCTACTCCTGGATTTGAAATGTTATGCATGTGTCAGGAACAGACACAGACTGCCCCAGCAAGAAGGAGAGTGGGCATGGCCACATGAGCAATAGTGTAACTGGAATTCTATGTTGTTGTTATTCTCTGCATGGAGAACCCACATCAGTATAGGCAGTTCTCTGTAATAAGTACTGATAGAGCAGGAACAGGTTTTAGTGTAGTGGTCCCAGGGTTAGTGATGGGTAAATCCTGTTATAAGGGCTTTTTCCTCTGTTGTCCAACCACTACATGTGCTTCTTCCCTTCTAGAAGACAACAAGTTATTTGACTTGGTTCCAAAATATGCAGGCAAAAGAATATTGGCGTAGCATGTCTGAAATCATCTAAATGCTCTGAAAGTGCCAGAATTCAGTAAATTCCTGAAATTATTAAATTATTTCTTTCAAATACAATTCCAAACCCATCTAGATACCTTGTACAGCTGTGTAGCATTGTATTTAGTGATGGACGAATCTGGGGTGTTTCACCGAATTTTCCAAAATGGAGAAAAATTCGTGAAAATAGAGAAATCGGAAAGTTCCGAAAAATTTGTGAAATTTTACCGTTTTCACTATAAATTCATGAATTTCGAACGTTTTCACTATAAATTCTTGAATTTCAAACGTTTTCACTATAAATTCGTGAATTTCGAACGGTTTCACTATGAATTTCTGAATTTTGAAAGTTTTCACGATTTCACGAAAAAGTTGTGAAAATCGGAAATTGGTGCGGGTGAATTTTATCTGGCGAATTTTCACAGCCCTTTTGCGAATTTATTCGCCGGCGGCGAATCGCGGGAATTCACAGCGAATTTGAGCTAAGCAAAT
The DNA here is from genome assembly GCA_024363595.1 of Xenopus borealis. Classification (NCBI taxonomy): domain Eukaryota; kingdom Metazoa; phylum Chordata; class Amphibia; order Anura; family Pipidae; genus Xenopus; species Xenopus borealis. Next base: position 43,854,848 of record CM044443.1, read on the forward strand.
AAATTTGCCCATCACTAATTGTATCTTAATGAAGGCATTATATACTATCCATGACATTGAAACTGAGAGTCCCAGTATGCATAAACTTTAGAATAAATATGCCTTGAATTGATAGAATATGATAGACTTTAGGTATGAAAATGCCTTTTCACCATATCAGGGCAGAATTATTTTTGTCTAAATCTAACAGCAAATCCCCATATGTTATTTTAATTTAGTTTTGTTTATATACTATTAGCAACGCCTTATTTTGGGGTGTACCCTTATTCTTTCATGCTCCTATATTACAGGAAGGGTATTGTATGAAGAGATCTAACACATACTACTCTGCAAAACAGTCATTTAGAAGTGTTCTCTTTTGAAACAATTGAGACCTTGAAGACCTCAAAAGTTCCTGGCCTTACAAAACAAAATTGTCTTGGTGTCACAAACCATTAGCTGTTTTCACCCAAGGCTGTGTCTATTTCACAAAATACTGTGTATTTTGGTTAACTCAAAGTGAAATAAAGGAAACCCTCATTTTCAATTTGGTGCTGGAGTGCCTGCCTCAAGAATATTACAAACAACCAAAGAATACTAATAACAAGCTAATTTTCAAGGTGTTCCTTCAGTTCTAGCAATTCTCTACCACTATTGAGTTAATAGATAAGGTCTTGGCAGAGGCTCAAAATAATTCATAAAGCTATATGTACATGTACAGATTTGCAAAATGTCCACCAAAAAAGCCATGTCCATAAAGTACTTAAAGATTGTATAGATTTACTAAAATTATTTACTAAAGATAAATATACATTACATACGTTGCTGGATATAAGGGGAAATTAGGGTTTTGAGACAGTTGAAACTATGTTTAATAGTTGGATTAAGCTAGGGTTACCAGTTAGTTGAAGCTATGGTTAGTAGTAAATTGAAACTAGGGTCAGTAGTAAATTGAGCTACTTAAGCGTTAGTTTAAAGTAGGCTTAGCAGTTAGCTGAAGCTAGTGTTAGTAGTTATTTGTAGCTAGGGTTAAGAGTTATTTGAATCTAGGGTTAGGTTGAACCTATTAACATTATTTAGTTGAAGCTAGGTAAAGGATTTAATTGAAACTAGTGTTAGGAGTTAGGAACTAGGTTTAGCAGTATGTTGAAGGTAAGGTTAGCAATTAGCTGAAGCTAGGTTCAGGAGCTAGTCAAAGCTAAGATAAGGAGATGATTCACTATTATAGTTATTTTTATGGAATGCACATGGGTGTTCTTTTATAGTAAAGTAGGCTGCCTCACAAATTTAAGAGCCTTCGTACAATGAAAGAAAACAAATAGAAAGTAAGAGGCAGGTGTTCCATTTCAAATAACATTAGCTAAGGAACAACTGTAACTTTAGAAACACCCCTGTTAGTTATTCCAGTAACGCCTCCTTTCATTAGGTGTAAATGTTATCTTAAAGAATTGATTCCATAGAAAATATAATGTCCTGTCTACACACAACTTGTTGCAGCTGATTCTTATAGTGAACATATGTAAATGCTAAAGGGAGGAGGCATGCACTGTGAAGGTCCTAGGCACTATAATTATTATTATTAACATGTATTTCTATAGCGCCAACATATTTGGTAACGCTGTAAAATAAATGTGATTATACAACTAAATCACATGAATTACATACATAGAACACATGGAGTTACATACATCACAATCAATGCCGGTACAAAAGGTGACTGAGGCCCTGTGCAGAAAGAGCTTACAATCTAAAGGGAAGGGAATGATACACAAGTAGGGTTGCCACCTTTTCTGCAAAAAAATACGGCCTTCCTATATTTTTGCCATTTTGTCCTATTAAAGGAAAACTATACCCCCAAAATTAATACTTGAGCAACAGGTAGTTTATATCATATTAGCTGTTAAAAGGTCATTAGTTAGCTGAGCCAGGGCAGTTTCAGTGAGAGTAGTGGTTTAAAACCAGATTGTACAGGGTACAGCATGTTATTGTCAGAGAAGAATGAGGTTAGTCGGTTGTAGACTAGGCGCTCAAGTAGTTTAGAGATGAAAGGTAGCAGAGAGATAGGTTGGAGGTTGTTAATATTGGAGGGATCAAGAGAGGGTTTTTTCAGAATAGGGGTGAAAAGAGCATGTTTTAATTGAGAAGAAAACAGTCAAGAGAGTTGAGAGTGAGAGATTAAATAGATGAGTTAAGGCTTTCATTAGACTAGGTTTGGTATTGCCGAGAGGCTTTGAAGGAATAGGATCAAGCTGGCAGGTGGTAAGGTGAGTAGAGGCCAAAGGTTTTGAGATTTCCTCATCAGTGACAGGGGTGAAGGAACACAGGAGAGACTGGGGAGTGTGGAGGGAGGGTGGTGGAAGCCTAGGGGGTTTGAGTAGTGTAATGTCCCTACTGATAGTGTCAATTTTGTTTTTGAAGTGCTCAGCAATAGCTTGAGCAGAGACCAATGTGTATGGAGGGGGTGGAGAAGGTAAGTGTTAAAGGCACTGCAAAGTAGTGATGTTTGTGTTTACCCAAAACCCATAGGTCCATGGTTCAGATTGAAATTTGAGAGAACGTTGTGGGTTTGGCTTAGGTGCAGGTCAAACTGGTGAATTCCACACTTCCTCTGGTTTCAAAGAATCCTTGTCTTGGAACCAGAGGCCATATGAGTTGGGTATGAGTCTAATATGGCAACAATTTGCAGGTTATGGTTGGTGCAGGAGCAGGCCTGGCATTGCAGGCCCCATGAAGGCCAACGTCCACTGGGTTTTTTTTCATGGTGTCCAACACTGTACAGGCAGGTTAATTAGCACATTATTAAATTGAACTTGTGTGTAAATGTGATAGGGATTTAAGACTGTTAGATCCACTGAGGCAGAAACTGCATGATGTCTAATCTCTGTAAAGCACTGTAGAAATATGTTGGTGTAGTAAATATAAGAAAATAAATAAATAAAAACTGGGGCTTAACAATGTACGTAATTCAGGTTTGTCCAAGTTTCTTAACAGCATCCATAGTTCAATAACAGTTGGAAGGCTACAGAGTGGCTGTGTATGATATCTATACTAATAACTTTTAAACCACATATGTTCTTTGTGCTCTCAACATTTTTTTTTCCCTTAAGAACCCGTAGGGATGCTTTGGACCCACTGGAAAAACTGTGTCTGCCCTACTGGCCCTAAAAATCAAATATTTAATTTAAAAAAGAATTTAAAAAAATTGTTCTGCAGCCAAATAACTATTTACTACTCAAGTATTTTCATTAAGTGATTGTGTGTTTTTGGATTCAGTACCTGAGCATGCAATGTTGCCAAGCAACACAAACAGACACTGTGCAGGGAAATTATTTGAATTATAAGGGAGAACTACCTCTAAGTAGGGATATAGGATAGGTAGTGAAAGTTAAACTCATGCTACTGTAGCCACTTCTTTACCCCACAAAGGACGATGAACTGTAGAGATGCACTGAGATGTACTTGACCTTAGCATCTCTCCTGTATTATTTATAATAAGAGCTATAGGTTCCATGCAGGATGCTGCCACTTTGCAGAGTGATTTGTCTAAGTTGGGAAACTGGGCAGCAAACTGGAAAATGAGGTTCAATGTTGATAATTGCAAGATTATTCACTTTGGCAAAAATAATATAAATGCAAGTCAACACTAAATGGCAGTGTGTTGGGAGTTTCCTTAAGTGAGAAGGATCTTGGGGTTTTTATAGATAACAAGTTGTCTAATTCTGGGCAGTGTCATTCTGTAGCTACTAAAGCAAATAAAGTTCTGTCTTGCATAAAAAAGAGCATACACTCAAGGGATGAAAACATAATTATACCTCTTTATAGATCCCTAGTAAGGCCTCATCTGGAATATGCAGTGCGGTTTTGGACTCCAGTTCTTAGGAGGGATGTAAATGAGCTGGAGAGAGTGCAGAGACGTGGAACTAAACTGGTTAGAGGGATGCAAGACTTAAATTATGAGGGTCGACTGTCCAGGTTTGGGTTGTTGGGTTTGATTTTTTGGATTTGGATTCAAATCGGCCAGGCATTTAGATTTGGTCCAATCCTGCTGAACCAAATCCCAAAACGAATTCTGGATTTGGTGCATTCCTACTATTTATAGAGTCGAATTACAATAATGTTGGGAGTGCAGTATGTTGGGTAGCACCACAACCATTTTTTTTCTTTCATAAAGGGTTTATATATATACAATGTAAATAAGGTAAAGACAGTGACAAATAAGGTGAATTTGGTTCCTGAACATCAGGGCTGGCTCCAGGATCATGTAATTCCTTTAGTAACTTTTGTTAAAATTGGGTTAACGTATGCTTCTGCAGAAAAAAGATATTAATAAGCTGAAATATTAAGGGTGGCTCCTTAATTGTGAAGATGGAGGTCATGTCAGTGAAAGACATAAAAGGGGGTCCTACATGCCTAGATTATTTCAGGCAGTTTAGCCAATTTAGACCATACTCAATTCTGCTATACCGTGGGCTTATCAATCAGACAATATGACTGTACATCCATTTATGATTTACCTTGAGTTGAAGAGGAATCTCTCTGTGAATCTCTGCCACATCTTGCCTGTATTTTGCTTCTATATAATAGTCATCATATTTCCTGTGTGGTATGCAAGTTAACATGAACTTTACATGATAAGTGTTCAAATAATTCCTGATGCTCAGCTATTGTGACCAAAACATTCATTTTAATTGGTTACTTTTTATTTCTGGGCCTCACCAAACTAGTAAGTACTAAATGAGTATATTGCCTGGTAAAAGGAAAGAAAAAAAAGCCAACCCTGATCTGAGAAAAACCATGTAATCATGGACAGATGTCTGTGCTGCTCTTAGGCAGGTATATATATATATATATATATATATATATATATATATATAAATCCAAAGGGAATGAGTGCACACTGGGAACCTCAACCAGGTATTATTTTAAAACATAGTTTTATTTAAGTTAATTTAAAAAAGGCCAACTAACTAAGACCTTTATCAATACTTCGTTACAGACCGAAACTTTGGCCTGTTTTTTAATTAACTTAAATAAAACTATGTTTTAAAATACTACCTGATCAAGGTTCCCCATTTTGCACTCATTCCCTTTGGATTTCTATTAAAGGGGTGGTTCACCTTCAAGTTAACTTTTAGTATATTGCAGAAGGGCCAATTCTAAGAAACTTTTCAATTGGTCTTCATTATTTATTTTTCATAGTTTTTTAATGATTTGCAATTTTCTTCTGTTTCTTTGCAGCTTTCAAATGGAGGTCACTGACACCATCTAAAAACAAATGCTCTGTAAGGCTACAAATGTATTGTTATTGCCACTTTTTATTACTTATCATTCTATCCAGTCCCTCTCCTATTCATATTCCAGTCTCTTATTAAAATCAGTGCAGGGTTGCTAGGGTAATTTGTACCCTAGAAACCAAATTGCTGACACTGCAAATTATAAAGTTGCTGAATAAAAAGCTAAATAACTATAAAACCACAAATAATAAAAAAGGAAAACCAATTGCAAATTGTCTCAGAATATCACTCTCTAAATCATACTAAATGTTATCTCAAAGGTGAATAACCCCTTTAAGTATGCTTAATTGAGTAGCACCTGGGTACAGCAGAGTGTATATATTATATATTAACTTGGTGTATTTAATAAATTAGTTTCAGCACTTCAAAAATAAGTTATACAGTACCTGTGAATATAAACATATATAATTTTATGTACACTAAAAATTAAAATGGAAGACACTCCTCTATACAGCACCACCTAATAGTCATAAATAAACTTTCACCCTTTTGAAGTAAATGGGTCTTTGGAATACGACATTTTTTTTTTTTATAAATGGTATCTTTTATATGCACACTAACCTATTAATACATTAATATATGCTTAAAGTGAAATGAGTTAAAGATAAACTGTATTTTTCCCATTTGTTCCATCAGTTTATATAGAAGTTATGTATAAATGTATCTTTGCTATACGACTGCTTGCAATTAGATCAGTCAATACATCTTGGTCCATGATGTTAGTTGTATAGTTAATGCTTGATCTATAGCACTATTTAGTGAGAAAGTCCCATTTGCTTTCCTCTCTGTCAGTTATACAGTGAAATTCTAGCCTATCGGAGGCACTGCTGCTCATTCCTGTACACATACGTTCTTTGTTTAACACGTGTGAGGACCTCAATGATGATGTGGCATTTTATAATCCACGCCATGTGAGTTCATCCACAGCTCTCCATTGGCAACACATTACTGTAACATAAATTGAACTGAAACAGTTGACCTCATCTTTCAGAGCGAGCGTATAAATGCCTCCCCTTTGATCCGACTTGGGAATAACACAGTTTCCTCATTACTACAGTTTCTGGGCAAATCAAAGCAGTATGTAAGCTTTTCTATCCTAAACATTTACCAAGGTCCCAGTGTGATTTATACATTGGCTAATCAAGCACAATACCAAGAAATACAACCAAGGAACTATTGTTTTAGATTAAAACAGGCTTTTGGATTTCATGAAAAGGCCTCAGTAGTCTGCTGCTTGCATTCCTGAGTCAGAAGCCAGCTCAATAAACTCCACACAATCCGCACCGCTTGCTTTAACTTTCAGGCTTCGGATATTTCTAAAGTTTTTCCCAGAAGGCACAACATATTTCACGGTTTATACTACAGATAAGCTGTAACTGTGTTAAACAGCTGATACATGAATTGAAGTTTTATAGTACCCCAGTTACTTTTTAAAAAGCTATAAGAATATACTTATTGTACCTCCCACAGTACATACAGCGGCAAATTTACACCACCAGTACAGTTTCCTATAGCAACCAATCAGGAATTAGTTTTGAGCAGACAAATACAAGGAAGAAAATTAAAGCAAGAATTTGATTGGTTGCAATGGATACCTGTACTGGTGCAGTTAAGGACTTTTGCTTGTAAATTAGCATTATATCATCATCGTAGTTTTGTACAAAACAGTAATTTTATTATAGCACACCTTGAACATAATCTCTAAAAAAACAAATCTTAATGTCCATCACTTCAACAAGGAACAAGCTAAGGGAGAGGTTGAATGACTGTGCAAGGAGGGTTGGGGAAATGATCCCTGCAAGTCAGAGGCAGACAGTTATATACTGCAGATGCAAACACATTGCTGGCTATTATTAATACAGTAGAATCCCCATTTTACATCCCTTGAATTTAAGTTTCCCCTCATTTTACATTGTTGTTTTTTTTTTTTGGTCCCATCTATATATTATGCATAATACATTTCCCTGATTTTACATTTTCCTGGATTTTGCACCATTTTTGTCTGGTCCCTTGAAAAACGTAAATGGGGGTTCTACTCTATAGAAAATTAGTTTGATATCAATGAAATTGCATCTGATCTGCACTAGGGCTGGTCTAACTTTTGCTGCAGCTTGTGTAACTGCAAACAACAATTACTGACTTCCATGAGATGCCTGGAGTTGAACCAGGGACCTGGTGTTCCTATGCTGTCTGCATTACCACTGCCCTATGCAAGCAGACAGACCCTGGATTACTCCTACAGTTATGCTTGGTAATTGCCAGTAAGCATGGCTTGTTTCACCTGTAGCCAATCTGGCCACAGGTGATCTGTGTAAGCCATTTGACTGGCTATAACCCCCCCTACTTTGCTCTGAATCAAGGCCCAGTATATAGGGTTGCCACCTGGTTTTGACCCAGGCAGCCCAGTTTTTTGAAGGGCTATCCGGGTCAAAACTGCCTGCCCAGTTAAATTAGGAAAACCAGGCAGAATCCCCTATGATTTACAAAACATTTGGGCAGCTGCCTAGTCATAGCCCTGCCCCTTGACATCACTACTCCACCCTCTTTCTGCTCTCCCCAGGCTAAGGTGGCAACCCTACCAGTATAGGTCTATGTTCCATAGTTTCTGGGTATGTTATCTTGTCGGATCCTGTTAATTGACCTTGACCCTTACTGTTCTGCTGCCTGTACCGACCTCTGTCTGTTCTTAGACTGTTATATAGGATTTTGTTACTGTACCGCAAATCTGTTTGGTTTGACCCTGCCCTGTGACCTCCACTATGCTTCTGCGTCCTGATTTGGTACCATATTGTCTGTTTGGTATTGACCTGGCCAGTCCCTTTTTGTTCCCTGTCCTTTCTGTAAACGTTACGGTTCCTTTGCCTGCCCAGAGTTTCCCCCCTTGGTCCTCTCACGTTAAGTCCTGGTGGCATCTAAGTGGCTGCTATATGCAGACGTTTGAGCCGAGGCTGGGACCTTGGGGTTTGTATATAGTATAAATGGTCTCCTGGCAGGATCTTTGCTATAAGTGAAATATGGAGCGCTGAGATAGTGTAAAACCTTTTATTCAATAAAAATTAAACCTTTATTTAAACCAAACTGTGAGTGCAAAATTTTAAAGGTTTAATTTCTGTTCCATATTTCACTTACAGCAAAAGATACTACCAGGAGACCATTTGTACTCTATACTACATACAGTATGATTTGAAACATTTGTGAGTACCCACCTATTATCAACACGTGGTGATTAATATGGAAATTATTTTAGGAACACCATTCTGTAAAGTTGCAAAAGGTGGTGGTGTTGTACTACAACACTATATAAGAATTACTTCACTATAAGTTCTCTCTCTGTCATATTTATATTTCCCTTAGCTTATTTAGCGCTGACTCCCATTGTTTTGTGGTCTTTTTGGTAATTTCTCTGAACATGCCTCCGCTTTCACTGTTGACACCTACACAGCTAGAAAGGATACTTGTAATCTATGCAGCCATCATGTTCCAGTGCAAGGACTGTATTTTATAGAATATTCCTCCATAATGCCTTTACTGTATGGGGGGGGGGGTTGTACTATACATTGGTTTCTTTGCTGTATTTCTCTTTATACACTTATGGGTGTGCTTATCCTGCTTTTTATAGAAATAGTCACTGCAATTCAGAGGCTGATTAGGAACTGCAAATTTAATCACATTGGTGGCTAATATATATAATTAGCAATACTTTGATATTATTATTATCAATAACAAAGCATATAACCTACACTGAGTTTGCTACAGCAAACAACAATTCCCATATACACTACCAAGTTCCAGTTGGTGTAGGGATCTCTGCAGAGCATAAAGGAAAACTATACCCCCCGAACAATGTAGGTCTCTATAAAAAGATATTGCATAAAACAACTCATATGTAAAACCCTGATTCATGTAAATAAACAATTTTCATGATAATATACTTTTTTAGTAGCATGTGCCACTGTATAATCATAAATAGAAAATTGCCATTTTAAAAAATAAGGACAGCCTCCTGGGATCCTAGGATTCAAGGGTGCACACAAACATACCAAACAAACTATAAAGTTTGGTCACGTGAGCCAATTAACAGACATAGTTGTGTCTTTTGCTTCCACACTTCTTCCTGTTACAGTTAGAGTTGAAATATTTCTGGTCAGGTGATCTCTGAGGCAGCACACAGACCATCATGAAATGGGGGTTCAAGGCAAGAGATGTAAAAGGGCAATATTTACTAAAATATATATTCCAGTTTGATAAGATTCTTTAAGATGCCATTTAATTTGATATAAACTATCTGTTGCTCAAATATTCATTTTGGGGGTATAGTTTTCCTTTAAGTGATTTTTCTAGATGCCTCCAACTCCACTGCTGAGACCTACATGGTTAGAAAATATATCTGCAATTGCTGCACTGTTTATTCATCATATATCATTGTTAGGACTGTGTTTAATAATATGTTCCCTCATAATCCCCTTATGGGGGGGTTGCACAATACATTGGCTGTTTTTGCTGTATTTGTCTTTATGACTTTCAGGCTCTTTCAATAAAGCTCAAAGTAGCAGTTAGTGAGTCTTTTACAAGCTCATAAAAGCGTGTCCCTCTTTTTATTTGTATACTTTGCAGTGGTTACCTGGTTTTAATATGCTTTAATTAACACAGCAGTAAACAGAGTTTAATTAAAAAGGACAATGATATTAATTAACAAAACCAGTTACTGCCCTTAAATCATATTAATGGTGAAAAAAAAGGCAGCTCTAAAAATTGCATTGTATTCAATGCAATGGGGCTGTTGCAAGGACAGAGAGAGCCAGAGAAGGTTGTTATCCCCAAAAGGGCTTTAGAACAAATGCACAATTTACATGAATTCAGGGTTCCACAACTACAACTCTTCTTCCAGTGGTGAGCACAGCTTTCACTTTTTAGTTACAGCATATATTGAGGCAATTCATTAAAGGAACAGTTCAGGGTAAAATTAAAAACTGGTTAAATAGAAAGGCTGTGCAAAATAAAAAATATTTATAATATAGTTAGTCAGGGAAAAATGCAAACTATAAAAGTTGGAGTGACTGGATGTCAAATATAATAGGCAGAATCCAACATCCTGCTTTTCAGCTCTCTAAATCTGAGTTAGTCAGCGACTTGAAGGGGGGCCACATGGGACATAACTGTTCAGTGAGTTTGCAATTGATCCTCAGCATTCAGCTCAGATTCAAAAGCAACAGTTATGACCCGTGTGGCTCTCCCTCAAGTCACTGATTGGTTACTGCCTGGTCACCAGGGTAACCATTCAGTGTAAACAAAAGAGAGCTGAAAAGCAAGTAGTAGTGTCCTGTTCTTTTAGGTTAGACTTACAGTGACTCCAGCTGTTATACATTACATTTTTGGCTAACTAACTATATTGAAAACATTTTTTATTTTGCACAGCCTATCTATTTACCCAGTTTTTATTTTTATACTGAACAATTCCTTTAAGACACTAGCATCCCAGCGAATGACTTAACTGTCCCCATGCTGCATCTCAATATTTCTGCCTGCAGCCTTCCCTTTTGTCACTTCCTTTCCTCCACCCATAGGGGACTTTCCGCAGCAACAGCTACCCTCACACTCCCCCTGGTGGTTAACATGAAAAAAACCTGTATTAACTACTTACAACACCTTTACACTTAAAGGGGTGGTTCACCTTCAAGTTAACTTTTACCATATTGTAGAAGGGCCAATTCTAAGAAACTTTTCAATTGGTCTTCCTTATTTATTTTTCATAGTTTTTTAATGATTTGCAATTTTCTTCTGTTTCTTTGCAGCTTACAAATGGGGGTCACTGACACCATCTAAAACAAATGCTCTGTAAGGCTACACATGTACAGTATTGTTATTGCCACTTTTTATTACTTATCATTCTATTCAGTCCCTCTCCTATTCATATTCCAGTCGCTTATTCAAATCAATGCAGGGTTGCTAGGGTAATTTGTACCCTAGAAACCAAATTGCTGACACTGCATACTAGAGAGCTGCTGAATAACTATAAAACCACAAACCATAAAAAATCAACATCAATTGCAAATTGTCTCAGAATATCACTCTCTACATTATACTAAAAGTTAACTCAAAGGTGAACAATCCTTTTCAAGGGGAACTCCACAAAAACGTTACTTAAGCTTTTTGTAAATATGATTTCAAGAAACTTTGCAATATACATCAATTAAAAAATATGCAGACTTTTCAGATTTGGTTTTAATGGTTTCTGCTCTCCTGCTGATCTGTCTGACAACTTTGCTGAGCTGGCTGACTACTGTTACTTTGTATCAGCAGCCCAAAACCTACCCCCCTGCTCTCCTGCTGATCTGTCTGACAACTTTGCTGAGCTGGCTGACTACTGTTAATTTGTATCAGCAGCCATCTGTCCTCAGCCTGCATCCTCCAAACCCCCCATTTCAATGCACACCTGACTTAAATAAGGAAAGGAACATCACAGTTCAATGCATTGAGGGTTATGTAGTTCCTGTGTGCTGTCTGTAAGCTGTTATTACAATTTGTAACATCTGTGTTGTAGTCCCTCCTTCTTGGCAGGATTTCAAATAATGCAGACACAGAAAAACTGTTAAACAGAGTGGCTGAACTACCGGGGGTGTAGGGGGTGCGATTGGGCCAGGGTCCGAACCCCCTTAGGGCCCACGGCAGCTTGTGCAATGCTACTTTCAAGCCAGGGCCGCCCCCCTCTAGTTAAGTTACTGGTTAAACATTTATTCATACTTTTTGAAGAAACAGGTAACTGTGATGGGTATATTGTAGGGAAGCACCGAATCCACCATTTTGGATTCGGCCGAACCCCCGAATCCTTCCCGAAAGTTTCGGCCGAATACCAAACTGAATCCGAACCCTAATTTGCACATGTAAATTATGAGTGTGAAGGGGAAACGTTTTTTACTTCCTTGTTCTGTGCCAAAAAATTCATGTGATTCCCCCCCCCCGGCCCTAATTTGCATATGCAAATTGGGATTCGGTTCGGCCAGGCAGAAGGATTCGCCGAATCGTGCTGAAAAAGAATCCTGTATTCGGTGCATCCCTAGTATATTAGGGGTTTCTGTGTTATGTGGGCTCTTTAACAAATTTTGGTTTGGAAGCCATAGTTCCCCTATAAACAATTATCAACTTTACACTACTACACCCTGATCCAACCAGCCATAACCTAAATAAAAAAGACTGAAAGTTTATGAAACAGTAGCTTAGAATTACATTTTCTTTCAATATGGAGGATACCTTTAATATTAATAACTAGACAAAATTTTAATGAAATGAGCTTACCTTCCTGTTCTTACTCAATATGATAGTGAAGCACTGTGATCCTGAGGCAAGTAGGAATTGACAGGGCGAAAGAATACATTACTGCACATGCCCAATCATATTGTCTGGCAACACAACTTAAACTATGCAAATGAACAAGGAAGTTGCACTGTGTGGGCAAAAGAACTGAAGCTTGTTTTGTCCTGTCTCTTCCAGAGTAAACCACTGCTGATCTCTGCCTGAAATTACTGGAGAAGTGAGTCAGTGACCCCAAACTCCAGTAGGACACAGAAGGCCTTCTGATCCAGTAAGTGTTAAAAACAAAAGTAATTTTAAAACAAAAAAAACATTTTTTAATTAAACAATTGCCTTTTATTCATATGGTTATTTTAGAAATAACAGCAGTTCACAAAGGTGAGTCCCAGGCCACCACTAGTTGTAGAATATAACTGCTGAAACCAATTTCCCTTGGTGTTTACAAGAATATATATATTATATATATACATAAGTCAAATTGAACTGACAGCAGATTTTATGCAGAACCTTCCTCTTATGAGTGCAATCAATTATCCTAAATTTTAACCCGAAGGCATGTGCAGCTGGATTATTACCATCTTTTCCCCCAAACCACAACCATTATTCCCATCTTTTACTTGAAACCACTTCCATTGCAGAGGGCGTTTCCTTTGTACCTCTGAGCAAAACAAACACTTTTGACCTGTATATACAGAAATACAGCAATGACTGCCTGTTAGGATGAAGGGGTTTCCCTTCTCCAGATCATTTACCCATTTCTATATGGGCATAACATCTTACAGATGTTTCTTAATGGGATGTTTTTAGGCATGCACACGATTATCCCCACACTGACCAAGATCTATTTGTATTTAATTTTGTTTTTAATAAATATGTAATCTCTTTGAAATTTCCTCTCTGAATACATATCAATAACAAGCACATCTGGATTTCATATTACAACTGTGCTAAAGCTCTGAGGACTCAAAAATTCCTTTGTAAGTGTGACGTCTTTCCAGGCTCAGCAAATAAACACTGCTTTATTAACAGTTTGCACCTCTAGCAGCCCCCAAAGATTGCAACAGATTCCTAGAATTCTAAAATCCCCCAAAAAAGCAAAATCCTTTTTATAAAATAACAAATTGTAATACTTTTATGGAACCTTTTGCTCCACATAGTTGAAACAAGTTGTTTTGGGAATTGTGTTCTCAAAGGGTCAATGACATTTAAAGCGTGATATATTGAGACCATTGTATTTAATTTCTTATTATTTTCTTGTGTGGTTTTTGAATTATTTATCTTTTTTATTCAGCAGCTTTACAGTTTGCAATTTTGGCAATCTTGGTGCTAGTGTCCAAATTACCTTAGCAACCATGCACTAGTGTCAATAAGACTGAAATATGAGTTCATTCAAATACTATAAAAAGGAAAAATTGAAAGCCAATTGAAAAGTTACTTACAATTAATATTCTATAACATACTAAAAGTTAACTTAAAGGGAATGTAAAGGCAAAAAAAATAAAAAACCCTTTTTACTTACTTTAATGAAAAAGACATCTATCTCCAATATACTTCAATTAAAAAATGTCTACCGTTTATATAAGAAAACTGACTGTATTCAGTGAAATTCTCCCTTCATTTACTGCTGAGGATAGAAATTGTCAGATGGTCCCTAACTACTCTGCAGGGAAACAGCCACCTTACTTACCAGAACTCGCGCAGCTTTGTCTGTTTCCCTGTAAAACAGCCAGGGACTGTGAAGAGATTTGATGATAATACGATTGATAATTTATGACAATCCCTAAGCTAACTGAAGCCCAGACCACACTGAGCATGTGCAGAGTCTTGATATTGCAGATATGTCTAACAAAATTACAAGATGACAGCCCCCTGTGCCAACTTTGAAAGCATAAATCATTTGTCTTATTCTGGTGCAGTAAGTTCATGTTTATATTTAGTATACAAAATACATTTTCTAACATTATTCTACTTTAGACTTTAGTTGCCTTTTAGGTGAATGACCCCTTTAAGGATTGTCATGACAAGATGACTAGAACTGGCCAAATTCTTTTTTGATATTTATTTGTTCACCCAGGACCTACAAGTAAACTACTGCAAGAATCAAATTAATTGAATCGAAGGAAAACTATACCTTCAGATTGAATACACACACATATTTCAGTAAATAATGCACTTGTATGAAAATGGTTCATTTAGATGAAACAGTGTGCACAATGTGCTGTTTTATGCAATACATAAATAAATGCACATGCAAAAACATGTGTCCTATACCCCAATTTCATCTTGAATAGCTGTCCCCATGGCTTCTCAGCAGCTTATTTAAATGACCTGTAATGATGTTTCACAATCAAATCATTTATATAAACATCAGTTGCATTTCTGAAACCAACATACAGATTTCCTAGTGCAGGGTATGAGGTAATTATATATATATGGATATTCAATTCTTTCATTTTTTTGATTTACTTCTCCTTTTGTGACCATATAGGTCAATTAGAAATGAAACCTTACATTTGGTTCATCACATTCCTCTGTCTACTGTTAATTTTTCTACTAACCATATGTAGAGCACTTGCAACACCTGCAGTAGACCATGAGAACATATAGAAGCATGTTCCAAAATGTACTTGATTACATAAAAACATATTTCCAAACATTTATAAATAAATGAAGACTACAGTTAATAAATGAATAATAAAAGAAATGATCTGTCCTGCTGGAAGTAATTTTCCCACTCTAGTGTCCCAAGCAGGAATGCAAAGAGGAAATGTGCTTCTCACCTGCTGTACTGTACATCCCTTCATGCAATAGAATGTATTGGCTTCTATCAGAGTATACAATCATGTTATGATTGTATGGATATATTCCAATGGAAGGAACCATATGGTATAACAGAAATTTGCACTTAATTTTGTGTCTGCTAATTTAAAATCATTCATTTCTTTATGTCTCTGTCATGGGCTTCTTTTGCCTCCAAGCAAGAATCACCGTAGGTTAGGGATTGGGAATAGTAAACAACTCTTTTTAGTTACACTAATAATAACAAACAAAATCATTACAATTAGAATAAACATAGAGGTATAATTACAGTAATTTCCTGCATAAATAGTACAGTTCTGTATGTTGAAACATAAAAGAAAGTAGCCATACTATGATGAGTATACCAATCAGGGCCAAACTGTCCTGTCAAATGCCAGAGCACTTGCCAGGGCCGAAATTAGGGGTAGGCAGAGTAGGCACGTGCCTAGGGTGCAAAGCTGGGGATGCGCCAAGCATACAGCTTCTCTGCCTCTCCTACCCCCTAGTCCAGTCCCTGGTCCCTGCTCTGGCTGGCTGCTTGTTTTGCGGGCCATCTTTGTTTAACGCATGGCAGCTTACGTTTTTTCACATATGTTCTTGCAGTATTTCATGCAGATGTGCTTGCTTGCACACTCGCAGTTTTTCATGCGTATCTGTTGGGCGCTACTACTAGCCAGACTTCCTAGGGCACCTGGCTGGGCTGGCCTGGCGCTAGTGGCTGCTGTAAGATGCCTTAGACACAGTGCTTGAATTGGGGTAGGACTTCTTTTTTTCAACAAAATGCATCCCGTCAGGCGGTATGCTAGTATTTAGCATAACGGAGCATTTTTTTGGGCTTCAGAGGCAGCATGCAGCCCAGTCACATAATTATCCTAAGGCACTGAGGACTGTGCATAACATTGGGATCAACCATCAAAAATACTGGCCAGGCCGGTAAAATACCAGCCAGGTG
>CM044443.1:43873315-43941215 GCA_024363595.1 Xenopus borealis
ATGCTGGGTTTTAATTTGGAGGGGTTGAACTTAATGGACTTTGTCTTTTTTCAACTCAATTTAACTATGTAACTAACTATGTAACTATGTTTGTACTTCTTGAGTGCCTGCACTCGCACATGCACAGTATTCGGAGAAGTACATGCTCTTTCCAACTGGTGATTAAAGAAGTTAATTTATGCAGGGGCTGAGGGTACAAGATTGTATTTATGGTGACTATGGGAGAAGATTTATGTTTCCAGGGGCAAGGTTACAGCTGAAAAAAGGGTGACATGTATGTATTTGATGTCTGGTTTTAGTTCACTTACAAAAGAGGATAAATGCCAGTCTGCAACTGGGAATTAGACAGCAGCAAGAAAAAGACAAAACAAGTTCATAATTATAGTAAAAGAAAATCTCTGTCAGGAGAAAATGGGGAATCCAAAGAATAGAGGGGTGCCAGCTGAGGAATAGGAAGAGGTTGAGGAATATATAAAAAGTAAAGAAATGGTGAAAGAAAGAAATACAAAAAAGACAAATATGTAAAAGAAAAGAAAAGAAAAGCAGAGCATGGAACAAAAATATAAGGGTAGTAGTTGTTGCTTTTACATACTACATGTTTATATGCACGTATAATGTGGTTCTTTGCCCTGGGTGTACTCGATGATACATTCAGTGTCAGTGAATGCCATGACAGTGTGAGTTTCTCTTTACTGGGGAAAAACAAGGGCAAGGAAAGTCAAAGGTTATCCACTCAGTAAACCAAGCATCTTATTTGTTGTGTGTGCCCTGGTTTTGATCACTGATTATGGCCTAATAATGCTTGTGTGTGGAGGGAGCATTGACAGGGAAATGCAATTGCGGGCACTACCTGCAGACAAAGGACGGATTCAGGCTGTATCCGCTATCCATATTCCTGGGCAACAGGAAGCCAAACCAATATAGCAATCATTCACTTATTCAGATTATAATCAACTGGCTTGTGAATTAGTGGATGCAAAGCACAATTGCAATAGAACCATTTGGGAAGAAAACCAATGTATTTCTGGACAAATTAGCAGAGGAATTTAATTGAGGTAGATAGCACTCTAAGGTCTAAGCATCAACCAAAACATGAGCCTCACCAGAAGCCTTTCCACCACACTTGTGATTCTTTTACTATGCTCCCACTAGCTGAATATGGGGAATATGGGTTGTGCCATTATATATATACAGTATATATATATAGTTACATAGTTACATAGTTAAATTGGGTTGAAAAAAGACCGAGTCCATCAAGTTCAACCCCTCCAAATTAAAAACCCAGCATACATACACACACACACACACACACATCTCCACTCTTTCAAACACAAACCATATACCTGTATGCCCATAGCTATACTAACTGTAAATTTTAGTATCAAAATAGCCTTTGATATTATGTCTGTCCAAAAATTGCCTTATCTATATATAAGATATACAAGATAAGGCAAGAAAGCCCAGTGACCCCCTAGGATGTGACGAAAGAAAAAAAAAAGGACATGAAAAAAAACCAAAAACAAAACGTAACCATATCAATTACAAAATAAAAGAGCTGATTTACCAATACATAGATAGAATAAACCTTGTGAAATCCCCCATGACTTTCTAATAAAATGTTTAAGTGAAACAAACGAATCATTATTGTGTCTCTTTTCTGATAAGAGGAAGTCAGTCATCTGTAGTAAGAAGGTATCCAATTAACAATTGTTAGTTTTGTAATATTTAACACCGGTAAAACAATATAGCATTGCTAAGATTGGAGATCGTTGTAAAAGAAAGTAGATAAGTAAAAAAACATACACTTTGAACCATCTGGGTTTGCCTGAGTCACGCGGCTCCCTTGATTTAAATTGGTGTATCTTTACCTGCTCGCACATGAGAGAAAGGTTATGGGCGGTCACATAGCAGACTGTTAATTACTATGAGTAATAGTTCAGAAAATATTATTTTATAAACTGGCAAAATATAAAAAGTATACTGAACTCATGGTGGGTATATCCACGCTGTTTAACTGTATGGTTCCAGAAAGTGAGGTGTTTAGATATATGTAGGCATTTAGCTGCAAAAGAATATAGAATATAAATGCTAAATGCCTACATATATCTAAACACCTCATGGTTTGCTTGGCGACATGCAGCAAACTCCTGTGACACTTTCTGGAACTCCAAGTGGGTGAATAACTGATTATATATACATTAAGATCATTTTCAGTTATATTTCTTTTTAACATATGTTTTTATTTTAATTTTCACATATAAGCAAAATAGACAAGTAATCTTATATAAATTGGAGGAGCAAAAGTAAAAAAAAAGAGAAATTCCATAAGCTATACAATTTAACAGATGGTAATTTGCATGTTATCAATATTAATATTGACAATTTCTATTTATATGGTGGTTTATATAGTGATAAATCCCACAGCCATATTTCAGACCTTGACTTTTATATACCAGATATAGATAGTATCCTATTAACTTGGTGACTCCTGGGGGGTGATCAGTGACTCTGTTCCTGTAATCTTTGTAAATTTTGAATGTATTGATGAGTATCCTGTACTGCATTATTGTTAAGTAGTAGTTCTGTATCATATCATGTAGTATGTCGGAATGCATAAATCGTTAAATGTCTAGTATGTGTAGAAAGTGAAAGTATATAAATCATCCAAGTTGAGAAAAAAATTTCTGTGTATTGTTCTTTATTTGTAGTGGATTCTAGCCAGTCCATGTGGAAAATGTGGTGGAGTTTTTGTTTCACTAATGTTAGTGGAGGTATTGATGGGGAAAGCCAGTGGTGAAGTATAGTTTTTCTGGACGCTGCCATTAGTCTTTCTGCTAGATGTCTCTGTGAAGGGGGTTGTCTGTTGTGTAAAGGATTTCCAATATCCCTGCACGTCTTCCCAAAATTGTTGTATAATGGGACATAGCCAAAGGCAGTGCACGAGGTCTGCTCGAGGCTGAAGACATCTTAAGCAATTGTCCCTGTCCAGAGTGCCAATATGGTGTTGTCTGACCGGAGTAAAGCTGGCCATAGACGAAAAGATTTTTGAAAGATCCAATTGTTATCGTGAGACCACGATTGTCTCAAAACGATCGTTTAAATGCCTGATGTGTCCATCAACTAAAAAGACCATTTCAGGCGATATTGCCAGCAAAACTGAAGGGTCACAGCCTGCTTGGCCCTGCAAACATAGATAGATTGCATGGGGACCGATAAAGATTTTCTAACCTGGCCGATCAATCATCAGACCAATGTCGGAGGAAAAATCGTAAGATGAACGATCGTTGGTATCCCACTAACCGCACAATAATTTGACAGATTGGTCGGACTTCCCTAAGATCGGTCGTTCAGCAGGGAAAGATCGTTGCGTCTATGGGGAGCTTTAGGTAGGAGTTGTGTAGGATCTGTAATGACATTTCCTGATATTTACTGGAAGATAGTACTTGCATAGTTTTTGTATGATATTGGAGTATTTGAGAGGTGTTTATCTGCGGTACTGAGGTCCATTTAGTTAGAAAAGCACCAGTTGATTCTATTTGTATTGTGGTCCGAATTATCCAATATATTTGAGATGTAGTTTTGTGCGCGTCTTTTTTAGGCCATAGTGTATTTATTGGATTATCTTTGTCTGCTCGGGACAGGTGTCGTAATACCATTGTAGTGAAGTGGATAATTTGAATTGAAAGCATATAGTCGTTAGAGAGAAATGGGAATTTTTGGATAAGATTTTCCTTTGATGGTATTGTATAAGTATCACTTTGACCAAACTTAAGTTCTGATTTTGCCAATTTAATGCTGTTTTATTGTTTTTCCCTGTTGGAAATTCTGGGTTACCGAGCCATGTTAGGTAGATCGAGGGAGTAGGGGTTAAATTATATCTACGCCTTACTGAGACCCAGGTTTTATATGTGTCAATGAATAAAGGGTGTTGGAGCATGTCCTGAGGAATATCTTTCAGTGGGGAGTGGAGAAGCACATTAAGCAATATGCCGCCTGTCAGAAGTTGATCCATTTTTGTTGAGGTATAAATATTTCTATTATGTATCCAGTCACCTACATATCTTAGTAATGATGCTTAATCTATTCCCTTATATCTGGAAGGTTGACCCCTCCCTTGTCTTTGGTTAGTTGCAGTTTGAACATGCTTATCCGTGGTGTCTTTTGTTTCCAGATAAAATTGCGAAGCATTTTCAGTAATCTTTTGTGGTCTGATGGTTTTATACTGTAGGGTAACATCTGCATTTTGTAAAGAATTTTTGGGAATACTATAATTTTTATTAAATGGATTCTACCTAGAAAGCTAAGATTTAGAGAATCCCAATTTTTCAACTCTTGTTGAATTTTGTCTATAGTATGACGAATATTGAGTGCATATATTTCAATATGTCTTTTCGGTAATTTGATTCCTAGATATTTTATATAAGATCTTGCCAGTTTAAATGGGAAATTGATATTTCTATTTGTCTTATCATGATCCCCAATTTCTAATGCTTCTGATTTGTTTAAATTGATTGTAAAGCCTGCAAAAGTGCTAAAGGTTTCTATTGTTCCTAGTATTGTTGTCAATTGTAATTGGGGATTATTAATGAACAATAAGATGTCATCGGCTAAAGCTGTTATTTTGTGTTTGGTGTGTGTCCTAGTGTCCTAGTGGGATACCTGCAAATGTTTTATTTTGCAGCAGATGTTTTATTGAGTCTAGTGCTATATTAAATAGTAAAGGAGAAAGAGGACAGACTTGTCTAGTCCCCTGTTGAATTTCAAATGTTTCTGAGTTATATCCGTTGACCATAAGGAAAGTTTGGGGGGAGTTGTATAATGCTTTGAATAAGTTTAGCATATGTATTCCGAAGTGTTGTAACTTTAAAAGTCTGCATCTAAGTTTATTAATAATAGTTTTAGTTACAGGTGCATCTAAGATTTCCCTATCCTGGACCAAGAGCTTATTCAGATGAGCTTCCGGGAGAAATCTAAGGCCATTATCTGGAGAATCTGGAGTTTTTTTTATATAGTTTCTTAAAGTGAGATGTAGTGATGGGCAAATCTACCCAGTTTCGCTTCGCTGAAAAATTCGCGAATTTCCAGTGAAATTCGCGAATTGATGAAAAAATTCACGAAACGAGTCGTGGTACGTTTTTGATGTGTCGCGTCTTTTTCGACGCGCGTCGCGTCTTTTTCGTCGGGTCGCGTCAAAAATGACGCGCAACTCGTTTTTTGTGAATTTTCGCTGGCGTTTCGCTAATTTATTCGCCAGCGCCGAATTGCTGGAATTCTCCCCGAATTAGCCCCTGGCGAATAAATTCGCCCATCACTAGTGAGATGTCATCGTATTTGTGATGTCTTTTGTATTTCGGGCCCATCCCGTATGAGTTTTACGTTTTTGGATAAAAGTATTAGATTGTTGTCTTTTGACAATGTTTGCTAACAGTTTCCCTGATTTGTTTCCCCATTGGTAATATCTGTTTGCAGTATGGCTCAATTTATATTGTATTTGTTCAGTCAATATAGTGTTGAAAAGTGCCTTTTTTCTTCGTTAATTCAGAATTGGTAGATTTAAAATTTTTGTAAGCCTGTGTAAGTTCATTTTGAAGTAACTGGTACTTTTTTCCAAAGGACCTCTTCCGCTTAATCAGATAAGATATTATGTTTCCTCGTAACACTGGTTTGGCTGCAGCCCATAAAAGATTTTTATCCTCCCAGTGTACTAAGTTATCGTCAATATAATTAGCCCAATGTTGTTTTAGATAGTTTCTGAAATCCTCGTTATGATACAGGTATTTTGGAAATCTCCAGTTATGTGAATACGGTTGGGGTACAGACAATGTTAGTTTCATGGGAGCATGGTCTGAAGTATCTATGTTGCCATCATCTATTGAGGCTAAGAGGTGGGTAGATAGAAAAATGTAGTCTATCCTCGAATGAGAGTTGTGGACTGCAGAGAAGAAGGTGTAATCCCTAGTATCAGGGTATAGATATCTGTAAGTATCTTGTATTTGAAGGTGTTCACATAAGGAGTATAATGGTTTGATTCTACTTGATTTGTGTGTAAATGATGTACCTGACTTGTCCATGTAGGGATCTCTCACTGTGTTCATGTCACCGCCAAGAATTAAATTTGATGCCCCCCAGGAGTCCAACCGCTGAAGCAGTTCTGCAAAAAAAGATTGGTTTTCAGTGTTGGGAACATAGACATTGACAAGGGTATATTAAGTCCCGTACAAATCTAGATCCATAATTACGTATTGACCCATTTTGACTTTGTATGTCATTCCTAATTTACTATTCAAGGCAGCATTTAAAATATTCGCCACACCTCTGGATTTTGAAGTATATGAAGCAGTTGTAATAGAGCCTATCCATCTATCTTTTAAGGAAGTTGTATCTTGCCTACGCCAATGTGTTTCCTGTAGAAAGGCTATGTATACTTTATCACGTTTAAGGTGATCTAGTATTTTACGTCTTTTTATGGGGGTATTTAAGCCCCCAACATTCCATGAAATAATCTTAATGTTGTCAAGGAGTCCATCTGTTTTGGGCTTAATACCAATTTGTGTGTGAAACATGTTTTTTCATCCTATACCTGTTTTTTGAAAACAGGGGTCTCATTTCTGATATAGTGGCCGGTCTGGCTGTCCCAGCGAGCAGACCAGGGTCCGGGATAAATTGGGGTTGTGGGGAGATGTTTTGCTCCTGAAAATATGCAAACTTTAAATTTTGCGGCGGCAATTTTAGCCAACGTTTCCTACCACGCCCTATATCTTGATGCATAAAGAAATCAGGTGTACATTGAGAGGACCGATGTACTTGATACTTATTGTTTTATGATACAATAACCTATAATGCAAACTTTTCTATAATAGGAAAATTGTCCTTAGCAGATAGTCCATTTGGAGTGCTCATGGAAACTCATGTTTTTGTCTTGATATTTTAATGTGGTATGTTGTGGGTGAGCATGATGACTGAGTTCATTTATGAGTTGGTATCACGCCAAGATCATTATTTAAGTATTTTATGTGTCCTTTGGATAGGGATAGTATCTATTTTCCTATTCAGATGAACGTGAAATGAACAAAATTTTGAGATCAGTGAAGGAGTTTGTATCTTTCCAGGAACTTTATTCAGCCTTCATCTATGTTTTGTAGAGTTTTGACATAGTCGAGTGCTTCCTTCGGATCTTCGAAAAATTCTGGTTTATCATTGGTTTTACAGAGTATTTTAAATTTTTCTGGGTATAGTAGCGAGAACTTATATCCCACTGAGTACAGAGTCTTACATATTGGTGAAAATTCCCGTCTCTTTGCGGTGACTGAGGCAGAGTAATCTCGAAAAATGGCAATTCAGGGTCCATCAAATTTTAAGTCTTTTTTTTTCCCTGTATGCGTCTAGGACACTAGGACATTTTGTCCGCAAAATTTAGTATCTGAAAAATGACTTGCCTTGGTCGAGTTGCAGATTCTTTTTGAGGTGGGACGATCCGATGATACCGTTCTATCTGGTAGGGTGGAGGAGAAAGTGGCAGTTTGAGGGCTCTAGGTAGCCAGTCCATTAAAATATTTTCCAAATCTTTGCCATTAACAGTTTCTGAGACCCCAACTAGTCTCAAGTTGTTCCTTCTGCTACAGTTTTCAAGGTCTTCAATCTTTTCTGCCAGATTTGTAATTTCTGTACCAGATCTTCTGCAGATGATAATTGTAAACCAGTTTGCGAGTGTTGTGTATCAGAGTCAACCTCGAATTGAGATTGTCCAGTCGGTTTCTGACATAGTTACACAGTTAATGGGTTGAAAAAAGACAAAGTCCATCAAGTTCAACCCCTCCAAATTAAAATCCAGCACACACACACACACACAACCCTACACTCTTTCACACAAACCATATGCCCATAGCTATACTAAATGTAGAGTTTAGTATCAAAATAGCCTTTGATATTAGTCTGTCCAAAAAAGCATCCAAGCCCCTCTTAAAAGCATCAACAGAATGAGCCATCACAACATCACCCGGCAGTGCATTCCGCAAACTCACCGTCCTCACTGTGAAGAACCACCTACGCTGCTTCAAATGGAAGTCCTTTTCGTCTAGTCTGAAGGGTTGGCCTCTAGTGCGGTGATCCTCTTTATGGGTAAAATGGTCCCCAGATATTTGTCTATAATGTCCTCTAATGTATTTGTAAAGTTTCTTGGTGTCTTTTAATTTAGTTGATCTGTTAGTTTTTGGTGGCATAGTTGTGTTACTGTCCAAATAGTTATCCATAACTGATATTAACCAATTTGTTAGTTGATGGATGGGTAGTATGTCTCCTTTCCGGAATATACAGTAAGTGGCTTATATGTCCTGGTACTATGGTATAGCTTGGTCCAAAAGTTTTGGTGAAACGAGACTTTGGGCGTTCTGTTAATTTTACAAGTTATCTCTTATGTAGTAAAATTATTGAGAGTTTATCTTTTGACTTTTCTGTACTGGAATTTTTTCCTGTTTGGTAATGCAATTAATAAATTATGTTTGCACTGTTGTTATCCAGTATATTTGTTGTTTGATATGTTCTGTGGGTACAGAACTGTACCCACAGAACATATTGCTGTTTGTTGAGTGTTTGTTTATGAGAGGCCCTGGTACTGGTAGCAACAAACTTTTACCGTTTGTCCCCTGCACCTTTTGGATTATCTCCCAGTATGCTTTTTTCCAAGCTTTACCCACCGATATTTTGTGCTTTTGCAGTCTATCCCCTTGTCTCTACTGTCTTATGCAGGGGGGAGTTTATTCACCACCAGAAAGGTTCAGAAAGGGCGTCCTGGCTTAAGGTTGGTTTAGGCTGCGTGGTTATTCCTTGCGTGCCTTGTGATGTTATTTCTCTTGGGCCTCAATATATCAATTGCGCCTCTCCCGCTGTGCTCACCCTCCCATGGTCGGACTTACAGTTTGTAGGCAGCTAGATGTCATGTAGCTGAAATTGTTGTTTTCGGTATGCCGTCTTTATTTATTTATGCCTTTGTGCTGGGTCCCTGAGGATGTTATCCCAGCGGGTGGACTTCGGGAATGCAAGTATGAGGAGGAGCTATGTCGGATATCTTTCTCTCTATTTCTCCTGTGCCTCTTTGTATTTTTGAGGCTTTCTGAGTGCCTCTGCCTTTAAAACAGTTTTTGTAGCCGCAGTCAGCAGGAGCTCTGTAAAAAGCGGCCGTCTTAAGGATCCGCCCCCCGGAAGTCCCCCTCAGTTATATTTCTATTTCTTTCTTGATCTTCTTTCCTTTTGTTCCTCTTTTTGTCCTTTCTTTTTCTTCTTTCTCTTTCTCTCTTCTACACTGGTGCTTGCCTTTTTGCATTTTGTGTATTTTTTGTTACGGTTAGTCCTGTTTTTTTTATTTTCATCTTCGAACAACTTTATATCATTTTTATATTTTTTTATTTTTCATTTTTATTTTTTTAAATTTTTCTGTTTTTTGAATAACGAATATTGGTCAATAAGTACATCATATTCTATTTACAACATAGTAACATAGTAAGTTAGGCTGAAAAAAGACACACGTCCATCAAGTTCAACCTTTAACCTTTTTTTTTAAACTGCTTAACTGCTAGTTGATCCAGAGGAAGGCAAAAAACGCAATCTGAAGCCTCTCCAATTTGCCTCAGAGGGGGAAAAAATTCCTTCCTCACTCCAAAATGGCAATCGGACTAGTCCCTAGATCAACTTGTACTAAAAGCTATCTTCCATAACCCTGTATTCCCTCACTTGCTAAAAAGCCACCCAACCCCTTCTTAAAGCTATCTAATGTATCAGTCTGTACAACCGATTCAGGGAGATAATTCCACATCTTCACTGCTCTCACTGTAAAAAACCCCTTCTGAATATTTAGGCGGAACCTCTTTCTTCTAAATGGAAAGACCTACTGGTAAATAAAGCATTAGAGAGATTATTATATGATCCCCTTATATATTTATACATAGTTAAGCACCTCTTCTCCAGCGTGAACATTCCCAAATTGGCCAGTCTTTCCTCATAGCTAAGATTTTCCATATCTTTTACCAGCTTAGTTGCCCTTCTCTGTACCCTCTCTAATACAATAATGTCCTGTTTGAGTGCTGGAGACCAAAACTGTACAGCATATTCTGGCCTTACAAGTGCTCTATAAAGTGGAAGAATGACCCCCCTCCTCACGTGACTCTATGCCCCTTTTAATACAGCTCAAGACCTTATTTTACCTTGATGCTGCTGACTGGCATTGTTTGCTACAGCCAAGTTTATTATCTACAAGGACTCCTAGGTCCTTTTCCATAATGGATTTCCCTAGTGCAGTCCCATTAAGGGTATAAGTGGCTTGACTATTTTTATATCCCGGGTGCATGACTTTACATTTATCAGCATTGAATCTCATTTGCCACTTAGATGCCCAGATTGCCAGTTTGTCAAGATCCTGTTGCAAGGATGCCACATCCTGGATGGAATTAATTGGGTTGGATAGTTTTGTGCCATCTGTAAACACATCAGATTTGTCTGACATGACCTATCTTTCATAAAGCTATGCTGATTGCTGCTCATAATGCCATTCACTAGCACAAAAATAGGGGCTGGTCTAAAACTGAGCTAAACTCTCTTAGAACCCTTGGGTGTATACCATCAGGCCCTGGAGCCTTGTTTACATTAATTTTTATAAAAGCTTTATGAATCATATCCTGAGTCAGCCACTGACTAGATTGAGTTATTAGTGCAGCTATGCAGTAAGCATGGGTACTCAGACTCTATTGTATACACTGAAGAAAAGAACTATTTTAGCACATTTGCCTTTTCTGTATTTGTTACAATCATACTGGTACCATTATTTAATGGAGCAACACTCTCAACCTGCATCTTTCTACTATTAATATATTTAAAAAACTTTTTAGGGTTAGTGTAATGAAATTACCGGTGCGGCAGGGACGCCTGCCGCGCCGCCATCGGCGGGGACGCCCGCCGTGCCGCTCTTCTTGCCGGCTTCCTCTTAGTGCGCGCGCCGCGCGCCTTCCTTCTAGTTAAAGGTGCAGGCGCGCTGACGCATGACGTCAGCGCGCAGTGGCGCTAAATTTGAAATATTTAAAGGGCCATTTTTATTAAACTCATTGCCCGTGATAGGTTTATTCCTGGTGCCTGTTTCTGTGATTTAAGCTTCTGATTGTTCCTGATTCCTGTTTTTGACCCTGCCTGGCTTTGACTATTCTGAATATCTGTATCCTGACCCGTGCCTGTTATTGACCACTGATTCTGCCTCATCCTTCTGATTGATTACCCGGTTTTGACCCTTGCCTGCCTGACGATCCTTGTTATCCGCTCGCCTCGACCCAGCCTGCCTGACTACGAACCTGCCTACTCATTCTTGTACCGTGACCATCGGCCTTAAAAGACTCTATCTACAGTCGTGCCCCACTGCTGGCCAGAACTTCTGTCCTGCATCTCTCGTTTAAGTCCAGGTGGCATCTGAGTAGCTGAGGGCTCCTCCCGAAGCCAAAGGCGGTCACACTACTGGTGAAGCACGAGCCGAGACCAGGGTGCTTGGCACTTGTTCTGGTATTTGGGTGCCGACCGTGACAGTTAGTTTTCGCCTGTGCCGTAATTAACTCTTCATTACCTTTCTTTGCCTTCCGGATTGCTGATTTACAACATTTATTACAGTGTTTATATTCATTAAATGCAGCTTCTGTCCCAATTTAGTTTTTAAATCCCTTTCTCTTCTATCCTATTAACTTCTTTACATCTGAATTAAGCCACATAGGATGATTCTTTTATTTTAAATGACAACCATTTCTGTTCTGGGGTTTTAGTTCAAAAAGTAATGCCCCAATCAATACTCTGAAGGGCAGCCCTCAAGGTACTAAAATTAGCTTTACCAAAATTAATGGTTTTTTTTGCCCCAGTATATATGTGTTTTTTACACCAGACATTAAATGATATAACATTATGGTCACTATTACCCAGGGGTCCAATGAATTGCACATTCGCTATATGTTCTGGGTCATTTGAAATCACTAGATCCAGAATAGCATTTTTTCTGGTAGGTTCCTCAACAACATGTGCCATAAAATTGTCATGCAACAAGTTTATAAACTTATTCCCATTAACTGATCTGGCAGTACTGTTGCTCCAGTCAATATCTGGGTAATTAAAATACCCCATTATCATTACTTTACCCAAACTAGCAGCTTTTCCTATTTGTGTCAGGAGCTTAGCCTCCTCCTCCTCACTTACATTAGGGGGTCTATAGCATACCCCCTACAATTAATTTGTTGGACTCAATTGGTGAACAATTCCACCCATAAGACTTCTGCCCCCTCATTCTCTAACATGACCTCCTCCTTTATACAGTAAGCTTTTAAATCCTGCCTAACATACAGACATACCCCTCCTCCTTTTCTATTGTCTCTGTCCCTCCGTTTCGGCCTGGTCCCAGGCCTTTCTCAAAGTAACAATTCCATGTTAAAGCTGCATTTTATACACATGATCTAGCGAGAGTACAACAGTTTGACTGACATTGTGTAATTTAGTGACTGCCAATCAAACCTACTTCTGTGGCAGCACATCTGTATTGTATAAATGATTAATTTGTCTAGACCCATTATAGGGAACCAATGAACTACTTTTAAGTAACAGATTAAAAACAAAATTAAAACAAACCACAGTGTTGCAATATTACTTCCTAAGATTATTGTGACAAAATTTGTAACAATATAAGAATTACTTCTGTGTATAACAAATGAAGATGTAATCGGTCATGGACACCGCTTTTTATCTCTAGGCCATATTGTACCTTAACTGCATAAAACTAAATGTATTTATCATACAACATAACTTTATGTTGTATATATAGTGGATAATGCATCCCCTACCATAATTTATAAAGACATTAGAAGTCACTAAGGAGTTATGTGGGAATTCGCTGGGAATTCGCCCCAGGCGATTAAAGGGAAATAGAGATACAGAGGGTAGAAAGTAAACGGGCATGTGGACACAGGAGAACTGAGAGTAGGAGGGACAGAAGAAAAAAAGGGTTAAAGCAGCAGTGTGCGCAATACAGACAGAAGATTGATTGTGAATGTGAGAGTAGGAGAGGCAGAGGGACTCGGGCCAGCAGGACAGAATGAGAAAGCCACATAGTTGACTGGAGATTGATGGAGGTGGGGAGCGACAGGGGAAGAAAACCAGAGTGACGGAAGGTGGGAGAGACAGAGGGAGCGTGTGGGGAGCGGAAGAGGGAGAGAGATTGAGGAGTGAGACCGGAGATGAAGTGGTGGGGCTGAAAGAGGGACAGAGACTGCGAGTGTAACCGGAGATTGAGGGAGGGGGGGCAAAAGAGGGAGAGAGACACAGAGGGCATGTGACAGGAAATAGAGGGGGGGGGACGGAAGAGAGAGGGAGGATCAGCAGAGGGCACAAGACCTGGGAGGCAGTGAGAGCGAAGGTAAGACAGCGGGATGAAGAAGGAGGAGCAACCCTTTGAAGTAAGAAAACAGTCAGATGCGAGGCTGGAGGAGAAGCTTCAGGGAGAGCACAGCAGTAATAATTGCTGTCTCTTTAAGATATAAATGGCCCCTTCTCACGTCAGAATGCGCCGTTTATAAGGGTATAATTTACAGTCTGGTCCCATAGGAAAAGGACCAGACTGTAAATTATTTTTTATATATATAAAAATATACTCAGAGCTTTAATATAGCAATTTTAATCCCATTCTAGGCATATGTCTCCTAAAAGGAGAACTACCTTTAGGCTAGAAAAAATTATCATCAGATTATTAATTTACCGGAGGCTTGCCTTAACCATACCACCACGCCTTAAGACAAAACTGTAGCTTTAGAATTCACTCATGTTCTTACATTACCAGGGTTAGGCTGCCAAGCAATTTCCCTGTTTTTCTTGGACTGTTTTTTGGTCTGTATGTTTGGATTAATTTACACTGAATGGTGAATTATATCGGAACTTTGGGTTCAAAAACTTCTCCTAATGGGGGGAGGTTTCTGGGTTGGAGGAGGGTATATAACAACATGATACCTTGTATTGCTTTACACTTGATAAGGGTTACATCCCGAAACATGTAGTGTATCACTGCTGAAATAAATGTAACACTAGCAGTTTAAACTACTGCCTTATGACTGTGGATTTCCGTCTATACAATAATAATACTTAACTTCTTTGGGAGTGCTACACAGGCTCCTGTGAAACTACAGCGATACCATATCAGAAGAATTACGCTGAGAGCAACAAACTACCTACCACAGAATTCACGCAACCATATGATGCATGGAGTAGATGCAAACAAGTTATCTCAGAATTTAAAAGTGAAATATGGGGAAGATATGACTTACTGCTCTTTTAAAATTCTATCTGTGCATACTTGCTTCTTAACTTTGCTCGTAGCACAGGTAGTATCTCTGGGAAAATTACCTTGGAAGTCCTCGCCCACAACTTTACACCTAGTTTTTTTAAAAACTTTTCCATCTTCTCTAAATTTGTCATTGGTACCTATGTGTACAAATACCACTGGGTCTTCCCCAGCCCCTCCCATCTAATCTGTCCACTCGTTCCACCACATTCCGACGCTTAGTCCCAGGCAGGCAGCAGACTGTTCAGCATGACGGTCCTTACGGCAGATTACCCTATCCACCTTTCTTATAACTGAATCCCATATAACTAAAACCTGCCTTTCCTTCCTTGCACTCCCCCCACCACCCGTAATAGAGCCACTGCCTCCCAGGGTGCTTTTAGAGTCAGCCTGCTCCATACACGCCAGTTCAGAGCTTTCCTCCCCAGCATCTTCAGCCAAAATGGTGAATCTGTGGACAAGCCCCCCTACCCTTCTGTCCCCACTTACCCTCGTAACGCTAACAAACCTGTCTCCCTCATAAGCCTCCACTGCCCCTTCTACACCCCACTACACTGGCCACTGTCAGTGGTTGCTCTGTCAGCCTCCTTTCCTACCTCTACTTTGCTGCTGCCCTCAGTGCTGCAAGTTCCCCCCTTTGAGTCTGCAGTTCAGATTCCAAGATGAAAACCCACTGACATCACTCACATGTAAATGGCAGTGGTTGCTTATAACCAAGAACAAAAGATTCCAAACAGCTCTCCAGAAAAGTTAATTTATTCTTTTTTTTGTTTATTTTTGGTACAGCTCAATATCCCTGCAAATAAAATTAATAATCTTCCTTTTTCATACAATAAATAAATACAATGATGTGGAAAGTACAATATTAGAAATGAAAAATAGCATCACATTAAAAAAAATAGAAATGATTCAAAAACAAACAACGAATTGAAAAAACATTATACAACATTATACGATGTAACATTGTGGCTTTAGAGACAACATTTATTCATGTTTATAAGGAATTTCCTCATCCCTCTTCCACCACAAAATGTTTGGTCTCTGCAAATATGGCATATGGGGGTGTCTGCACTCTGCAGAGAGCAAAGGTGTACCGGACCTGTTATCCAGAATACTTGGGGGCTGGGGTTTCCCAGATAAGTGGTCCTTCTGTAATTTAGATCATCATACTTTAAGACAAAATATTTAAATGTTAAACTCAAAAGGATTGCTTTCATATGTTAGTTTAAATCAAGTACTTGGTTCTTTGTTTATTATTACAAATAGAAAGGAAATTATTTAAAAAAATGTGAATTGTTTTATTATATGGGAGATGGTCTTCAAATAATTTGAGCTAACCGGATAACAGGTTTCCAGATAACAGATCCCATACCTGTACAAGACTTTAAAACATATATGAGGAAGGGGGGTCTAAGCACTGTGTCATACAGCCACTTCAACAACACTGTATTGCACCAACAGTTAGGGGCAAATTTACTATTATTCCCCAAAATTAGCTCGACCAAATTCGTAATTCGACCATTGAATGCTTATCGAATTGTTTTAGGCTATCATTTTGCACGCTATACAATTTCTTGATGAATTCGTATGATCGGATACCGATCGTTCAATTTCACGAAAAAAATCGTGAAATTTCCTTCGAGCGTCTGAAAAATACGTACGATTCGAACGATGGAACGCTCCGATCGTACAAATGGTATTCAAGCAGGGAGCTTCCCATAGGCTTCTATTACAATTCGGTAGGTTCAATCTGGCAGCAGATTGGCAGTCGAATAACTTCGTACAATCGGTATTCGATCAAATTTCGATCATTTCACGTGAATTTCGTAAATCTGCCCCTTATTGTAGGTGAGTGTATGTCTGTGTATACTGTATGTAAAGATCATTCCTAGTGCTACCATCTTCTCTTAGGGACAGAAAATACTAGACAATTTTGCCATATTTTTAGAAAATGGGTATACAGAAAGAAACACTGTACTGAATACTAACCAAAGAGGGGCTAAAATATACCTGGTGTCTCTGCCGGCAAGCTCAAGCAACCTCATAAGGGCTAGTCCACATGGGAAGATTCAGGGAGATTTGTCGCCTGCGACTAATCGGCGCTTCTTTGGAGTGACTAATCTCCCTGAATTGCTAATGCGTCTTGGGCCTGCTAAAATGAAAAGTTGCCTGCGCCTATTCACATGTGGGGCGGCGTTTTCTTAAGTTGCTCGAAATTGTCATCCTGAATCTTCATGTGTGGACTAGCCCTAAAACAAAAGAAAAGGAAATGGAGCCACAAAGAAACATTTTGTTAACAAAACATGTTTAGGACTATCAGGGACTGCATTATGGACAAAAAGTCTCACCATCAAAAATGTGCAAACCAATGCCAGAAAAAGGGCAAAGTCACATTGAAGGGGAAAGGAACACCAAAACGAATCCATAAAGTTCTGTACAATACTCAAGCACTGCAGTAGTCACGTGTCTTTAAATATGCCTTTCTCCACTCCTCATTGCCACTGGTTTATGGATTCCAGGGAGGACTTACTTTTCTGAGGAGGATGAATGTGATCTAAATAGCAGGTCAAGGGCCTCATATGATTGTCAAAAATTACTGACCATCTAACTATAAAGCTGATGTCCAAGGGGCATGGACAGCCAAAAGGGCAGCAATTGAATACTGATGCACCATCTTGGATACCCCTGACTATGGGGTATATTTATATGTGTAAAATTATTCATTCCAACAAAAAATCAGCACAAAAATAAATATGTCCTATAGAAAATGGACCAAAAATATATCCTTTTTAGCACTCAAAATTTAAATTAAATTAAAATAAAATGTAGGTTTGCCCTTTTTCTGTTTAACGTTTGAAAATGTTATATATCCAGAATCCTTAGGGTTACACAATGATTTTCCGAAGGCATAGTTAAATAAGGTTTATATAATAAATTATGTACAAAAATCATTGTATATAAGAACATAATCCCTTTTGCATAGAGGATATACAGTGATTAATACTTTTGAGATAATCTTGATCATCATCCAATTATATTTTGGTTGCAAAACACAGGAATTTGTTGCGATGAAATAAGATATTTGGATTGATGGTGTGTTGGCCATGCACTGGTTGATTAAAATTGCCAACTTGGCAACTCATGTCCAAGATTGCATCATATTTTCATGTGTACAGGGACTTTGTCACAACTATTCCTTCCTGTCAATCAGCCAGATATTCATTGGCAGTTTAGAAAACCCCATTATGCAAACACTGCATTAGTGCCTTGATGTAGTCCTCTCTCTCTTTGGGCCTAAACAGGCCTCCATTATGATCATTCGGTTCAATAGGGTTTGGCCCGGCATGAGGGTGGCAAAATCGCCAAAGATTTGATTGGCAACCTCGCCAAATTAGTTTATCATATTGTGTATGACCAGCTTTGTTGAAAAAGCTGAGATAATTTTTCTATGAATTCTGATCTGATGGCTTTTTGCAAAACAAAGGGTACAGTAAAAGTAATATTAGGTATAATTAAAAAGAAATAAACGTGGCTCAATTTTGGTCACATTTTCTAGAAACTGCTAGCATGCAAGTACATACGTTCATTCAGCTGGGATATAATGATAAGAACCCTGTTCAACCAGCTAGGTATTCTGAGGACAGAAAGTTGCAAACGTATACAGAAGGCTAGAAATATGATCTGAAGGGCTTACAGGACATCTAACAATGAGATCTTAAGAAAGCCTTATAAATAAATAGAAAAAAAAGACAAGCTGAGGATTTACACCTTAAACGCAGTAAATCAGAGCAACAGAGCAAGCCTATACTGCCATGGTCTGACTTTAGAGCCCATAGAAATCTACAGGGACCTACTGGTTGTCAGCCTTACACAGAAAGCATTATGTACCTATAAAATGTAGAAACTACAGAAACCCATCTCACTGCTAATTTATGACCATAAGAAGTGTGAGCCTGAGTGAATTAGGTATTTTCAGTCCCCACATACAACCTGGAAATGCAGCTCATGTCTCTCTGCCAGAAACCACCTTAGGATGGTTTTATGTGAACTTGAGAGATTTTTTGCATTAAAGATTTACTTGTTTGAACTAAATCCCTGGCAAGCTGATGGTTAAAATACTATTAAATAAATATATACTGAGCGATTAGCGAATTTGCATATTTTTAAAACAATGCCAACTATTGATATCCCAACAACTTTTTTTTACATAAATACATTTAAAGGGGACACAAATATTCTATAGAAGTATTCCTTATACCAGCCATAAATTCTTGATATTGCTCCATAGAATTACCTCCAAACCCTCAAGATCTAACAGACTAAATGATTCAAGGTGATTCCCCTCCTTCTAAAGTTTGATTACAGTGTAATACTGTTAAGCAAATAGTATCTTAATCTAGTTGGCCTAAAAACATCGGGCAAAGCATTTATCAATGCAGTAACCCACAAGTATCAATTGCCATGTAGCTTTGAGCAGACATTATTCTGGAAGCAAATATTAGATTGGTTGCTACAGGTAACTATTTTGACCAGTGTTTGTAACTCCAAAACTGAACATGAAGGGGGTACAAATAGGTAAGGTTAAAGTGTGCCTTTTAATAATTGTATTAGCTGTGGCTCACATTTCTTTCTACACTCTATTTATTGTTTGCAGGGAACTTGCAAGAAATGTCTGGAATAAGGCAATGTCTTGTGTTGGAGTCATACTGAAGCAATCGGTTGACTAATTTACTTTTTCTCTGCTGCAATAACCCTGTACATGACAGTCATGGGACCTGTTATCCAGAATGCTTGGGATATTTCCATAATGTGGATCTCCATGCCTTACGTCTGCTTAAAAATCATTTAAACATTAATTAAACCCAATAGGACTGTTTTGCCTCCATAAGGATTCATAATATCTTAATTGGAATCAAGTACAAAATACTGTCTTATTATTACAGAGAAAATAAGAAATTATTTAAACAAAATAAGAATGATTTGATTAAAATGAAATTCATGGGAGATGGCCTTCCTGTAAAGCTTTCTGGATAACGGGTTTCTGGGTACTATAACTGTACTTTGATGTTGACTAAATTAGCCTAAATCCATGCTGATAGCAAAACAATTCTATTCTGTATCTTGAAAGTTTAAATGGTTTTGAGTTGCTTAGGAAGGTGGTCCCTATCTGGAAATACCTGCTTTTAGCATAGGTATGTATAAGGGCACAAGTGTGGATCCTGGGGTGATACTTTTTAATGGATTGATAAATCATGATCATAGTAAGCTTTTAGAACATTGTAGATGTTTGAAACTACCTTTAAATGAACTACTATGTTCTATGACACTGCTATGATTATGATGAAGGGATAATAAAAGCAGACAGCTTTTTGGTCCAAGGCTTCTGACATCCTACATAACAAATTTAACTGAAAATCAGTCAGATACTTTTTAGGCAGATTAGGATATCTTGTTGGACGATACCATCATCAGCACACTGATGTGGTCCTTGCTGGGTGGGTCTCCATAGGCCCAACGTGTGACCTAATTGTTGTGGTTGCCAAATTAGGCAGAAATATGCTGTTTTGACTAAGCCAAGAGAGCATATCTGCGGGTGTATGGCCATTTTAACAATCAGAAATTATATCTGACTTCAATAGGAAGAATTGAGTTTGGGGACAGGCAGTTTGCTCATATTTTATAATATGCTCTGATCCAGAAAATACAGATGTCTACAGCCGTTAAGATGGCAGACATTTACTGCTCACTCATTTGTTCACAGTTGCAGGAAAAGAAAAGGAAAAGATTTACACAAAATGGATGGACAGAACATGCATGCAGCAAGATAAAGTGAGCGTGATGGAGGCAGGTAACAATGTATTAACATGGAAAATAAAATGGATTATATAATGTTTACTAGGTATTGGTTCTCTTAAGCTGGCCATAGACGTAAAGATTTTTGAAAGATCTAATAATTATCGTGAGACCACGATTGTCTCAAAACGATCGTTTAAATGTCCAATGTGTCCATCAACTAAAAAGACCATTTCAGGCGATATTGCTTGCAAAAACTGAAGGATCGCAGCCTGCTTGCGCTGCAAACATAGGTAGATTGCATGGGGACCGATAAAGATTTTCTAACCTGGCCGATCAATCATCAGACCAATGTCGGACGAAAAATCGTGAGATGAATGATCGTTTGTATCCCACTAACCGCACGATAATTTGACAGATTGGTCGGACTTCCCTAAAATCGGTCGTTCGGCAGGGAAATATCGTTGCGTCTATGGGGAGCATTAGGCTGGATTTTAGGCTAGCTTCTATGTGAAAGACACATTGGACCTTCATTTAAGATGTTGACAAAAACATTCAGCCCTATGGATGACACAAATGCAGCGCATTCCCAGCCCTGTGGCTAGTTCATTGTGGGTTTAAAATGATCACTGCTACCTTGGTTTAATTTCAAAAAGACCCTTGAATCACAGGTATAATATGACGAGTTAACTATTCCAATAACCCAGTTTGCAATGTTTGGGCTAAGCTTTCTGCCATTAGTGCCCGACGCTGCCCTAACAACAGCCTCTCTCAAAAGTGTGCATCATCTATTTATAGTCTTAGACAACAGAGACAACAGGGGAGAGGTCTGCTTGGACTTTATGGAGTGTTAGAATAACTTGAAGTGGGAAACAGGTGGTGGCACTGTGGGGAAAAGGGTTTTCTCTGCTTTGGAACATGAATTGTTTACTTATGCAGAA
The DNA here is from genome assembly GCA_024363595.1 of Xenopus borealis. NCBI lineage: Eukaryota > Metazoa > Chordata > Amphibia > Anura > Pipidae > Xenopus > Xenopus borealis. The sequence goes on from CM044443.1 coordinate 43,894,391, forward strand.
CCCTAGCCTGTTCTGCGCCAATTTGGAAACAGAACAAATCAAATAGCAAAATCATTGTATTAATCTCTTTGTGCTGCACTATAATGTCTACTGCAAGGTACAGTAATTTTTTTTCAAGTGCTGCAGGGAGTTTGAGTGCACAAGCGCTCTCTCGATCAAATGCACTGCATTTAAATGTCTAAAACATATTCATAGTTTCATATAAAAAGGGTTTAGACCTCAACATGCTCGGTAATGTCCAATGTGAGAAAATATGTATTTTTGTTTTAGGAAACAGCCATCCTAATATGTAACACTATAGTTAGTATTAAAATACATAGTAATTGTAAAGCTGCTCTAGCATTGAAGTCAGATTGTGCTTATGTTTTTAAATCTCTTTGGGTGTATTTTTAGTGTAGAGATCAACAATTCAGCTTCAGAACTGGGAAGATTCTTTGTTAAAAAAAAGAAGCCAGCTTTCTTTCTCTCACACTAGCCTTCGTTTAGTTGCTGAATCTAAGTAGGCAGTTTCTATACATCAGCAGGATTCATCCAATTTTAAAGCCAATCTAAAGACTCAGCCTTGAGCATCTTCTTTGTCACTGCAGTTAGAGAAAAAAGCTTCCTAATTTAGGAAACAATTCACCGGAAAATGCATATAGGCTTCAAAGATGGGGCTTTGCGGCTCAGCAGGTGCAAATCAGCTCCTTTCCCATCTTTGTTTTGTGGATTGATAGAAAAGCAAGTTATAAATAATTAAATGGAACATTACGTCACCCAAAAATTAACCCTTTCTTCTAACAAACTGATGGAACGGTTTGTAAGTGTCTCTAAATCATTGGCCAGTTTATAACCAAACAACTTCATAGCTGGCTTACAAACATCTTGGACCACCTGAGCCAGTTTGAAGGGAATACTGAACCGCCATTTCTCAAACTGTTCTGAAGAGTTCTTTTGTGTAGAATATATGCCATTGCTATCCTGGGACCCTTGTGTGTTTTTGATGATCCATTGTTCTACCTGCGGAGTAATTGGAATGCCAGCAAATTTGTACATCTCTTTGGCCTTTTGAAGCGGGGACCTTGCAATATCTTCATAACGTATAAGCATGTACCTTCCCCGAAGCCAATCTGGTTGCTTTAAACCTAATTCAGCAGACATACGGATGCTTTCACAGTTGCCCTTTAACTTTTGGACTTCTTCTTCAGGTATTGGGGCTGCACCCTCCAAGGCCCATTTTTTCCATGACTCATACTTGCCTGAAAAAGCTACCATGCGTGAAGCTAGCACAGCTCTTGGATCCCGTACCAGCTGGATAATCCTCATATCCAAACGGGGGTCTTCAACTAAAGTGCGTAAATATTCCAGCTGGCGAATGCGCACTGCTTTAACAGTCACATGCTCTTTATTTAAGCAGGCTTCCATAGCTAGCGTCATGTTCAGGGGGCCACATCTGCGATTTTTGCAGTGGTACCTCTCAAAGACCTTTTTTACAAATGGGGTACAGACAGGGTCTTCACATAATGATATGCTAGAGCCTCTACGAAACATGAATCTTGTAAGATGATTTTCAGGGGGTGGTGAGATAAAGTTCTCCAAAATATGGAGATCACATAGGAAAAGTTGCTTAAGGACATCTCTGTAGACAATTGCTGAACCCACAGCATTGGCACCTACAGATTCAAAAGAAACCGTTCTTTCAATGTGCCAGAGAGGTTCAAACAAGTAGAAGATATTTTCCTGCTGATTAAAAAATTCCCCTACAAAAGAAGAGCCAGTCCGTGTGGTGGCCATAAGGAGTATATGTCGACGAGGACCTTTTGGAATATCTTCAAGAAATGGCTGTTTTCCCCCATATTGCAGAGTGACATTGACTAATTTGTTCCTGAATTGTGAAAAGGCTGAGTCCAGTTCACTGAGTGACATGAGAGAACCATTCTCTAAATAGACGTCATTCTCCGTACCGTTTGCCTCAAAGATGTTCTGTGGGATTTGCTTCAAATTGAGTTTGTCTGACACCCTATAAAATAAAATGCAATTTATTAGTACACAATAAAACAGTTATATATGAATACATCTTAGGAGGGAGACATTTGGGGATGATTTACTAAGGGGTGGAGTGAATATTCGAATGCAAAAAGTTCGATTTTTGAAGTACATTTTTGAAAAACTTCGACCGTTTGATTCTAATAGTAAAATCCTTCAACTTCGAAATTCGAAGTACCTTCTCTTTAAAAAAAACCTTTGCTTTTTTTTACTTCGCCAAATAAGTGCTATGCTATTCTATGGGGACCTTCTAGACCATTTTTCTAAGTTTTATTTTATCGAAGTAAAATCATTAGATCGTATAATAGTTTGAATTGAATGATTTGAACGATTTTATCGTTTGATAGAAAGATTTTACTTTGATCACAGGAATGCTTAATTCGGTGACAAAGCCTTCAACTTTGATATTCGAAGTCGAAGGATTTTAATTCGATGGTCGAATTTCAAAGTATTTTCCACTTCGAAATACGACCTTTAGTAAATCAGCCCCTTAATGAAGAATGTACACCATTAACTATTATTGGTATATATATACACACACAAAGTGGAACCTGTATTTTTCATCCCCTAGTTTGAAGTTGTTCCTTATTTTACAGTGTTGTTTTGTGGTCCCACCTATATATTTTGCATAATAATTTATAAAACCATTAAGCAGGGGAGCAACGAGGCTGTTACTCAGTTTTTATCATTGACAAAGGCCCCAATGTGGGCCGAAACGTTGGATGCAACGGCGATTGAATAAAAATCTTTAGAATACATAACTTTGGAGTGCGGGTCCATCTCTAATATACATACAATTGCCTTGACCCAGCACCCACGTATAGCAATTGGAGTCCGAGTGCAGGTACTTACTGGACTTATATATATATACATATATATATACACACACACACAAATATATATATATTATATTTATATAAAGACAATCCTTTTGTGTATTTGTGTCCTTGTGCGGGTAATATAGGTTGTACCATGGCAAAAACGAAAAATTTAAGTGGCACCGTTTTGTTTACATATTTGTTTAACTGATAAATATGGTATGTGCTGTATTCATGAGTAAGTTTTAAGGCCCAATATTTTATTTGATAACATATCTTACTTTGAGATGATCTTGTTTTCTTTCTCGATAATGACCAGAACCACCACAAAACCCAAAAACAGTGCATATTTGGCCTTCATCCTGATAGTTCTCAAAATATCTCTAAAATCCATAGTCAGGTTTGGTATTTTATCCATGGCAAAGGGAAAACTTCAATGGCTTGTTCCTTCCTTTCTAGTGCGGGGGAGAACTTCCTGCCCCCTTCATGGAGAAGCTACAACCAAGGCATTGTTTCAGGCTTCCTATTTCCTTGAGCACAAGGTCTGTGTTTATCTGTGGGAAGAAGTAGATATAATCTTTATTTATGGGATGTTTTAGAACGATTGCTTGCTGATGTTTGCAACCAATTATACTAGTATCAAGGAAACTAAAAATGCATTTATAGCACATGTTATTATGGCCTGTCATTTATGCAGCATGTTTAATTTGCACAGTATAAAGTAAACACAATACAATACAGTGATGTGACTGATGCATGAGACACTTGGAATTGACCTTGTATGCTGTCATTAGCACTGAAATATACTTACATGAGTGCTGTGTCAGCAGTGCAATTTACATTATTTTTTTTTATTTGTTATATTTGCAGTTTTACACTGTTAATATTACAGATCTGTAACAGCCACAGCCCCCAATGTTCTAGTAGATTTAAGGTATGAAGATCCAAATTGGCAAAGTTGCGAAATAATGTCACGCTGGCCAATTATGGAAAGATCCATTATCCGGCAAACCCCAGGTCGTGAGCATTCTGGATAATATGTCCCATACCTGTACTATAACATACTAAAATTTTACCTAAAGACAAACAACCCTTAAGCAGTTTTATATGTCGGAAATTACATCTCGTAATGTTACCCTTTTGTGTGTCTTCAAAGTTTTATTCAGCAGTGCTGTCAATGTAAATGATCAATTCAGAAATGACAAATATTAGATAGAAATTTAAAACCTAAAATACTGAAATAACTGTGTGATATTAAGAGAATGCAAGATCTTAACATCTTTTCTTTGCTCTATAACACAGTGGGCAAGAGGAAGCCCCCCAAAGCGAGTGATGAGTTGCAGGTTTCCGTACTTAACTATAGGCAACTATGATTCATCTTCCTGAGTGCCTGTTAGTCAGCAAGCTCTCACATCTCAAGTCATTGTTCTGTATCTGCCACATGACCAAGTTTCTGTTTGTAATAATGATAACAACTGCAGTGTGAAAACCAAGGGTTTTACTAGATACTTACATCCCACTCCTAGCACATTAGCAACTTTTTATAGAGGAATAAAACACATATGGGTAATTACTAAATCTATTTTTTCTTAAATGATTCATTTTCAAGTATTTCGTCAGGTCTGATAATATGAGTTTTATTGGACTCCATCCAGTCTTAAGGTGGCCAGTAAAGTTGGCAGCTTATTGACCCATCTATGGGGCCCTCTGACAGGCTTCGCTGACCTATATCTGGCTGAAAGACAGACAGTTATAAAATGGGCAGGTTTTTTTTTTTAATCAAAACAAAGTCGACCTAACTGCCATCCATGGGGCAAATTCATTAAGCAGTGAAAATGTGCTAGTGTTGGCTTGGCAGACGTTTTGCTGCACTTCGGCAGGCGCAATTTTGTCAGTGCTACACAAATTCATTAAAAAGTTACACGCACGGAGGCGGACGGTGATGGTCAGGCAAAGCGCATTTATGCTAGCCATGCTTATTTTGCATACGGAGCAAAGTTAAGCGTATAATACAATTATAAGTTACAGCCACTACACAAGCCCAGGAAACCTGAAATAAAGTTGTTATTGCCCTAAACATGTGCCCACTATATAGTTGAGTTGCCATATGTTAGGAAAAGTAGGGGGGGAAGGAGGGTAACACCCAAAAACTTACGCTATTTTTCAGACTATCACCCTAAAAAAAAAGTAAGACGCCAGCGTTTTTTGGGACTTAGAAAAAATTTCAAGTTTTTTTTTTTTTCAAACTCTTATCTATTGTATTGAACTTCGCCAGGTCTGACCTGGCGAAGTAAAGTCTGGCGCAAGAGGTAACTTTCAGTAAAATGGGCATCTTAGTGAATTAGCGTAGTTACATTCTTTCATCAGTGCACAACTTTGCCTGGGGTAAGGGTGCGAAGTTGCGCTAGTCTCTATCTACTTCGCTAGAGAATTTTCGCCAGGGACACTGCTAGTAAATTGGCAAAGTTGCAAAATAATGTCATGCTGGCGAATTAGCGCTAGCATTGGACGCTTTGCACTTTAGTGAATTTCCCCCATGAATTTAACTAATTTGTCAACAAATGAGCTCTAAACATCAGTGCAGGAAAAGTTGCTTAGAATTAGCCATTCTATAACATACTAAAATTTAACTTAAATGTGAACTACCCCTTTAAATTAACTTTTAGTATTGTGTGTAGAGTGATTCTGATACAATTTGGAATTGGTTTTCATTTTTTATTATTTGAGGTTTTTGAGGTATTTAGCTTTTTATTCAGCAGCTCTTCCATTTCTTTCTGTGCCTAAAATGGCTTCATATAAATTAAGTGCATGATGTTTTGGATCACAATTAAATGGTAAAATAAATATTGTAAAGTGAAGACACAAGTGTGTGTTGTTTTTGTAAAGAAGAGCTAACCTTATTGTTTGGGTACATTTTTGGAGCCTTATAAAAAAAACTCCTGTGTTCTGTTTCATCATTCTGCCATGCTTGTGTTTTTTTCAGCAGGAGGGTCAATTTAATTATTAGTTTTCTCCTTTATTGAAAAGAATGTCAAATAGGTCCCCTTAGGGCTTATAATGTACACAAGTTCTTCAGTGATAATTACACTGTAAACATAATTTAAAAATGCTTGCAAAAGGACTTCTGCTTCATCTCATTTCCAAAATGTGTTATGATCCACTGCAGTATTTCCTAACACAATAAAGTAGGCTGCTGATTTGCTAGATACTTTCTGCTAGGGAAACAGTAGCTCAGGCCATTTCTCTGGTTATAATTACAGCCATCTTGGGAACATATGTTCTATACAATTGCAGAGATATTTCACCCAAAGCAAAAGAACTAGACGCTAGGTTTTGTTTTTTGTTGCTAAATATTGCATATTTGGTATTCAGAAGTAACAAAATGGAGTGCAACCATTTGCACCCACATGGATCCAATGGAGAAAAGGGTTGAAGCAAATAAAAAAACACCTTACAACAATTCTATTGTTTATAAATAAAATGTGAATTTGCATTGAAGCAATATTTATTATGGGTATTATGCATAAATGGCGCTCAAAACTGTGCACGTTACCTATACATTAACATTAGTGATGGGCGAATCTATCCCGTTTCGACTCGTCTCGTTTTTTTTATGCCAGCGAATTTTTCGGCAGGGGAATTTTCGCTGTTGTTTCGCAAATTTATACGCCAGCGGCGAATCCCGCCTGCCGAATAAATTCGCCCAGCGCTACGAAATAAGTTACATGTTAATAATGATAATCATTAATTAACATCTTTAATATTGCTACAGATTTGAACTGTGTTCGGGCTTTGCTCACTGAATTGCATCCACGTTAGATCAAAAGAATGCTATGAAATGTTTCGGCAAACACAAGGACAGGAATTAGAAGTGGTGTCTTCTGGATCCAAGAAAGTGTGGCCACAGTAACCCTAACTTGTGCATGAAAGGCCACAAAATCCATATTAATGAGCAACTGAATAACCAGCCTATGCACTGCATGTGTTACTTTATTACATTTTTAAATGTAAACCATTCACAGTAAGGGTTTTCACTAACAAATGGCTATATTTTAGAACTGAAACTCCTGTTTCTGTGGCCATCACAGCCCTTGCACAGTAAAGACTCGATGCAATTTTTCCAGTATATAAAGCAAAGAATGAACTTCCCTAGCTATTGTATGGCTGCCAATGTGTTGAAATAATCTGCTGTTTCCCTAAATTCTTTATTCCTCTTTTGATTTAATCTTTCAACTGTTTAAGGCACAAGTGCCCACTAGAATATAGAGTCATGAAGAGGATCCAGTGAGCACCAAAGAGCTGGTGGCCATTGCGACAAGCTATATATATACTGTATATATATAGTATATTAAGAACAGTTTACTATGACTATTAAAATAATAAACTACTTCCACCTTAAAGGAAATGTTAACTATTAAAAACATTAATGTAAAATATCTCAGGCTGTGTATGTGTTTCTATATTTAGTTGATAAATTGCTTAATAGCTTTATAATGAAAAAAATATATGTAAATTGAAAAAGTATTAAGAAACGCACACTGAGCAATTTTAAATTTTTAAGGTTTACATATCCTTTTAAACAATATGCATGCAAAGGTTTATTATCAGGAAATTATCAGGAAACATATCTAAAAAGCTTACATTCTAGTTATTCTCTCTGCAATAATAATAAAACGCCTTTGCATCATACTAAATGACTTGCAAAAACAATTCACAAATTACAAAAAAGACTATTTACTTGGAAAACCCCAGGTTCCAAATAAAAGGTCCCATATTGTTTGTAGAACATCTTTGTTCCTAGTGGCTAAACCCTCTGCCATTATATACTATCTCAATCTCATTAAGTAATCCACTATCCTTCTGGCTGCTAGCATTTTTCAGGATTTCTTGATTATTTAAGGGAGAAGAGATGACCATCTGGACACAAACTATTTTTCACAAATTCGTCTAAATACAAGATGTTACATTAAAAGCAAATTTTGTATTAAAATGTCACAACGTTTTTAAAGCTGTCTCTTTAATTTGCCCAGTCTATTAAAGTCCTCTGACTTTTAGGATTCTGATCAGTTAAACAATTAGAGCCATCTTATTCCTAATCCTGTAAAACGTGCAGGCATTCAAAGACATTTGGAGAATTCCAACTTTCTGTATAACTGAATACTGAAAACCAGCATGCTTCTCCAGCAGACAGAAGGGCTGTTACTCAGGTTTAGCATGAAAATATTCACGATAAGATGTATAATTGTATCTGCATGTATATCATTTATCTGTTTATTATAAACTTGTATCTGCAACTTCAAACAGCCATGACATAGGCCTATAGCAGGGGTGTCCAAACTGCGGCCCAGGATGGATATGAATGCAGCCCAGCTTGAAACGCTCAGTTCCCGAGGAAACGTCGTTGCAAAGGATATAGGAGTAAGGGGACTCTGCCCATTGCCCAGTTAGTAATGATATAGTAATGATATAATAATAAGTCTAATTAATATCCAGGTGTCCCTGAATCCAGTGCATAGCTCCATCTGGTTATCCAACTGGTATTGTAGTTTTTTTTTTGTGTATTTTTCATGTGTGGACCCAGACAATTTTTCTTCTTCCAATGTGGCCCTCTAAGCCAAAAGTTTGGACACCCCTGGCCTATAGGATGGTAAGGGCATTAGATTTTCATGGGTTTTTATAGTCCCCAGAGCGCAGAAGGTCTACTTACATCTTTGCAGGGCTTCATAATTTCACAGCTGGACAGCACTTTAAACAATGAGTAACATTATAAAGTAAAAATAGTTTCTGCATTAAAATCTTGCATTTGTTTACAGGGGTGTTTCTGGGGCTGCTGCCGCCTGAGGGAGCAGCCCCGATGCCGCCCCCCCCTCCGGGTCCACGCTTTGAACTTATAGCGCAGGAGCGGGTAGAGGAGGGTCCGCATCACTAAAAAAACGAGTATTGTGATGAGCTGGGATTTAAACATGAGATGGGCAAAAGACTGAAATTTTCTGATGTGGTAAAATCCTTATAAATGGATTATGGAGAAAGAATAGCACACAATTCGCCGCACTTCGCCAGGCGTATTTTCGCCAGCCCACCTCTAATTCATTAAAATGAGAATTTGCGCTTAGGGTGGCGAACGTTAGCGATGTTGCGCTACCGTTACTTCGCCAGGCAAAGCGCATTTACAATTTGCATACCGTGTGTTAAACGTATAATGGAAGTATATGTTACAGCCACTACATTACACTACACAAGCCCAGGAAACCTTTAATTAATAAATAAAAGTTGTCCTATTGCCCTAAACATGTGCCCCCGGTATAGTTGAGTTGCCATATGTTAGGAAATGTAGGGGGGAAGGAGGGTAACCCCCAAAAAAATGACACTATTTTTCAGACTATCACCCTAAAAAAAAGTAAAAGACGCCTGCGTTTTTTTGGGATTTCAAGTTTTTTTTTTAAACTCCTATCTATTGTATTGAACTTTGTCAGGTCTGACCTGGCGAAGTAAAGTCTAGCGCAAGAGGTAACGTTCAGTAAAATGGTCATCTTAGTGAATTAGCGTAGTTACATCCCTTCGTCAGTAAGCAACTTCGCCTGGCATAAGGGTGCGAAGTTGCGCTAGTCTATCTACTTCGCTAGGGAATAACAGGGACACTGTTAGTAAATTGGCGAAGTTGCGAAATGACATCACGCTGGCGAATAAGCGCTAGCATTAGACGCTTTGCGCTTAAGTGAATTTGCCCCTTCATGTTTTTAACACTCTCCATGTGTTCATTAATTCTGAATAAGAGTATTGGGAAATAGTGTGGTCCCCTCCCTCCTCTCCACTCCAGCTGTACATTTATTGTTTCCCCTATTAGCAGCATCTGTCAGTGGTTACAATTTGTATGTTTCCAGATGTCTGATATTACTTTATGTCAGTTTTAAAAAGAAAACTTTATAAAATATTCAGACATATTCCCGACATTTATGAATTTAGGTACAAAATAGCACAAGTGCAGTTGTCCACAAGCAGTCAGTTTTAAACCATTTTACTACCAGTTACAATATGAAACCAATATTAGTAAATCAGCCCTTTTGGGTAATACCCAATAAAAAGACAGAATATTTTTTTTTATGAAGATAAGAATTAAATGCTTATTTTGCAATGTAATAATATTCATTTGGGTGAAGTGGGAGTTGTTGGTGTTTTAGAGCACTAAGTTGATAAGGGAAATGAATGCGACTCACGCTCTTATGAGACAAGAAATTATCTGATTAATATGGCTTCCTGCGTAGAAAACCCTATGCCAACATGAGGATGTTTTTTTAGAAAAAAAATCTAATTCTACTTATATACAGTACTTCTATGCTTTCCCTTTAAATGTCAATGCATAAAGGAGGCTATGCAATCATCACAGTTAATTGTTTTTTATGCTAAAGCTTTAGGAAGATAATAAGCTCATTCATATATGGATATACTTCACAATGGGCTCAAACTGTGCAAAAAGATGATTACATTTCATATACATAGAGTAAGAGATATTCTGTTACCTTGGTACTGAAACATACACTGACCTGAATGAACAATTGAAAGGCCTGTCTGACTGACTTTGTACCCATGGCTAGCAATGCAAACCATATATTCCTTCCTTTATTCTAAGACCTGTATAAACTTCCCCATCTGATGGCTTCTTTATGTCTAAATATAATATATATTCCTTTTAGGTAACAGAAATCCTCAAACAACTCTTTGTGTCTCAGTTTGACAATTACAGGAATACCATTCAGCCTTTGTTACTAACACGGAGCAAGCTTCCACCTGTTGTTCATTTTATGCAGATATTATACCCTGATAAGGGGCTAACAAGATTGTGTGTTCTGTATATCAAATTCTTTTTACAAAAGCATACTGAGCTTTAAAAAGCCACACTGATTAATGCCCTGTACAACTTCATTACACCACTAGTCCACTAAAACTGGCCATATGTGTAATAATAATACTATGGTATCAATGAAGATTCTGGTATCAGGTATGTGTATGGAAATACACTGACCCCAACTGATATCTGTGTCCTATGGATATAAGTCGCATAGATGCTGTAAAATAGTATCTGCCAATGTACCTTATCTACCAGTGTTAAGTGAATCAGCAGATGAGGAAGTAGCAGCATCTCTTCGCTTCTTGTTTCAATAATTCAGGATGAATGCCAAAACGACTGGAATAATATAAAGATGGCCAAGCCATGTATGCACCTCTTTTTTTATCTGTTTGGCCCACAGGCTGATCATTCAGAAACCAACATGGATGAAGCTTAGCATCTCTTTTAGGCTTAATTGTGAACTATCTAATTGTAAAACTTAAATCCAGCACATTTAAACATTTCATCCTTGGGCCAACAACTGGATCATAATGGGGCCTAGAACCAGTGGATAAGGACTGCAGCAATAGGCCAATGGTGTCCTCATCTGATATGATTCTTAAACCTGGCATTGTTAAAATCAATTTTCTATCTGCACTCTAATGGGTTGCTCACCTTTTCATAAAATTTTAGTATGATGTAGTAAAATTCTGAGATATTTTTACATATTCAAATCAGGGAGAAAAAGGATTATCACGTTAAAACAAGCAATTTGAAATGCAATTCAATTCAGAAAAACTCATCTCACCGTTAATAACTGTGAATGACTTAAAGGAAAACTATACCCCCCGAACAATGTAGGTCTCTATAAACAGATATTGCCTAAAACAACTCGTATGTAAAACCCTGCTTCATATAAATAAACCATTTTCATAATAATATACTTTTTTAGTAGCATGTGCACACAAACATACCAAACAAACTATAAAGTTAGGTCACACGAGCCAATTAACAGACCGAGTTCTGTCTTTTGCTTCAACACTTCTTACTTTTACAGTTAGAGTTGGAATATTTCTGGTCAGGTGATCTCTGAGGCAGCACACAGACCATCATGAAATGGTGGTTCAAGGCAAGAGATGTAAAAGCGAAATATTTACTTAAATATATATTCCAGTTTGGTAAGATTCTTTAATATGTCACTTAATTTGATATAAACTATCTGCTGCTCAAAAATTCATTTTCGGGGTATAGTTTTCCTTTAATCACTGTGAAAGCTCTATTGAATTTCATGAGGGAAAATCTGAAACTGAATTAGGAGAAACAAGAAAAAAGTTTGAAGTTTCAGCAATCTGGTTGCTCAGGTACAAATGTCCCTAGCAATTATTCGTTGATATGAATATGGAAACTATTTAGCTACTGCATCCGCTAGTGGAGGAAAGACTTTTATTACATTTCCCCAATTGTTTCTTAAAAAACTACAAGTTACACTAATACAAAGCACACATATTGAATACCCATTATAACCCATAATATCAGCAAGATTAGGACAAAAGAATTCACCATGGTATTCCATGGCTATATATGGCATGAAGCCTTACGGATAGTGACACTATACAGGTCACAGACTTATGAAGTCTGCTTATTGCTATCGTTACATCTTTTAGTCTGGGGAACATTATTCCTTAAAATACATAAATGACCAATTACGGTTCAGGCCCTGAACACGTTTATTCTAAACATCTCACTGCAAAAATATTTTGGCCTCATTTTTGGTGTATGAAAGCCAATCTGATGACTGCACGTTTGTGTGAGAAAGTAAAACAGACTCTCACAGGACTTTCTCCAAATCCCCCTTATGTGTGCTTATCATCTGAACGAGAACACCACAAGCGGGCAGCATGAACAGGCATACAAGGAAAACCCGTTCCATGGCTATATATTGTTTTTTGTACTTAATACTGCGATAAGCAAATATTTTTTCCTGTATTTAAACTGGAAATGAACCACAGAATCTGCACAGCTTATACAGCAAGACTGGTCTCTGAATCTTCAACCTTAGATTTCATAAATAAAGTTCACTATCTATAATCTATCAGGTAAGTTTCAATGAAAACGAAATAATTAAAAATGCTAATGTATTTTACACATTGTGTAAAATATAGTTGCCAAAACAGTGAATTGCTTTGCATTGAAGAAACCCCCACATTGCTAATAAAGAGTGCTGCCGAATAAAGAATTATTGATTGTGCATGGTGTCCAAATAAATCTCAGCAAAGTAAGCAAGATATGGATTAAGCACCTTTTGTCATAACTGCAAAGCACTGGACAACTGAAGCCAACACATATTTGTAGATAATATAGTGTTGTGGTTTTGTTCAAATAGTCAATCAGATGTTCTGTATTCAACCTAAATCTGCCCCTGATTCAGCATTTGGCCAAATCCAAAAATAATTATTTGGTGCGTCACTTCTCTTTTTCACTTGTCTTTTAATATCCTCTATCTTTTGGTTTTATGAAAGCTAAATAATCCTCACATCCATGATAAAGGCACGCCCTCTTGGTTTTAAACAAATGGTTTTTATAAAAAAAAAAAAAATAAAGTGCCAAAACTCATGCATAAAGAAAATGCAAGATGACTGCCCCATCATTAAATATATTCTAACAAACTAGGTGTGTGTGTGAAAAGAACACATTTCTTACTAGAATAGCCCTTTAGATTTTGCTCAGCTGAGTGTGCAAACAGCTTTATAGAGACCCTGAGCAACATGTGTGCAGCATTGTGGATGAGTCCAAGCAAGTACAAGCACTGAATTATGCATCATACTCCTTTGAACATCCAGTGCATTTTGTATTGACTTTTAACGTAATTGTAGATGGCAACATTACTTATTTAATGCTGTGTGTGTGTGCATGAGCATACATATTTTTCTGTTTGCCACAATTTGGTTGGGTGTCCTTGTATAAAGTGTGTGCATTCACAAATCTTTGCCTCTGATCTCAGTTTAGTAAGTTATCAGCTTATATATGTAAAATCGCATCAAATCCTATCAAATTGCATCCAAATTAGAAGACATACTGTACCTTGTTCTGTTTCTGAAGGGCCTGTTATATCTGTATTTTTCATGGAATCTCTGGCACCAGGAATGATGGTAAATATGAGAGATATGTTTCTACAGTGTAGCTAATGTCTCTTACACTGCCTCATCTTGTGCACCACAATTGTGCAGCAGCCACAAAAACAGTTTCCTATGCAGCTCCTCTTTGTTTCCTGTCCTGTGTTCAAACCATGTAACTTACACCACCTACAAACCCAGAGTGATGCTCAGACAGTAACATTTATTTCCATTGTGACATTAAAGTGACACCCTTTACCCTAAATAGCTGCCTGTGTTTGTCTCCAAATATCCTTATCTTTTCCCAAAGCCATCCGCTGGGCATACATGACAATATCCACTAATTCAGGTAACAGGTATCAATCAGGAGTACAATTCAGATATCAGTCAGGGAGGACATTATTCTGGGCCCATGCACCAATATGCCAAGGAGCTGCTGACCTGGTCAAGGGGGTGAGGACTATTTGTCACTTGGAAAAAGCACAAAAACAAAACAACTACTGGGAATTGCAATGGTCTTCTTTCCATTGCAGAATGGCTCTAGGCACACAAGCATGACAAAAGGCAAAACTAGCCTACAGCCGGTCATACAACTGACAATCTGCTAGTTTGGCAAGGTTATCGTCCTCCTTCAGGTGGGCAATATAGAACCACAATGAATCACAATTGGAATATGGATGATCAAGTGAGAACCACATCAACAAACCAATGCAGTGCTCAATCCAACAGTATGCTTAAACCTGTCAGATCAATATCAGGCTAATTTTCTCCCAGATATTGGTCATGGAAGCCACTTGGAGGGCTCCATATATAGGTCAAATAAGCTGCTAACTTGGCCTGTTGGCCCATGTAAGGCCACCTTAAAGGAGAAGGAAAGCTAATGAAGCAGGTTATTTCCAAAAGATTACCCACAACAGTGCAAGCTAGAACATATATTTATTCTGCAGAATGCTTTACCATACTCTGGAAGAACTCTTTGTTTGTTTAGGATAGCAGCTACCAAATAAGCTTGGCATGACATCACTTCCTGACTGAGTCTCTCCCTGTTCACTCATAGCTCTGGGCTCAGATTACAGCAGGGAGTGGAGTGGGAGAGTGAGAGAGAAGCAGTCTGAGCATGCTCAAGCCCTAGCCCTTGAGGTTTATGCTAAAGACAGGAAGTCAGATGTATACAGAATAGAAGGAAATAAATGCTGTTTTTCTTTTGACAGAGGACTCACACCAAGCCACTGTTATGGTCCCAACAAAGGGGGAGAACCACTGTCTTAAATGTTTACTGCTGATTTGTGCTGGGTACAGGGCAATATCTATATAAAACACCTGGAGTGCCTGACCATGTGCCCAGTTGATTTCTGCAAAAAAATTAATCTACTGTGACAGTGGTTATTATACAAGGATGGGTAAACAGATGTAAACAGGAGCATAAATCTGCAGTAAAGTACCCTGCTGGTAAATGTGTAATAGCAGCTCCAGCATTTTGAACATCCCACCAATTTAATACTGTTAATAAATCAGCTGTTTTTCTTCTAGATTAACTATAACAAAAGATAGAATTCTCAACGTTCAGTTAGCTCTGAAGTTTGCCTACATTTACACTTTCAATACGTATGTCAGTTCTTTTGAGCCGAATACTTGCACAGAACTCTGTCATGAGTCATATTTACATGACTACCTGGAAATGTAAAACCAGACAGAAGACAAAACAATTGTTATTATGACTATTGTACAATGATACATTTTCTTTATCTCATGGAAAGCAAACTCTATAGATCTGTCATGTACAACATAGTGAAATACAGTAGAACCCCCATTTTACGTTTTTCAGGGGACCAGAAAAAAATGATGTAAAATCAGGGAAAATGTAAAATCAGGGAAATGTGTTAAAGTCTGTTTTACTTTGAGATACAATATTTACTGTGTTAATAACAAAGGTTAAGCATTGCAGTATTATGTTACACTATGGGGGGCATGAGCAAGATTCTCTGTCAGTCACACACAATAAAAGCAATAAGTGATTGGTGCTGGACTGTATAAGGGGCAGACTCATTGGAATTGACCATTTACAGGTAGAACAGGCAGAATCTGGTTAGTATTTTAGACCTTTTTATTTCACAAAAAAAAGCAGTTTTTGGGAACATCAGGACAAAATTTGGATGTAAAATCAGGGAAAACATGACTTAAAATCAGGGAAATGCACCCATTGAAATGCATTATAAATTGGTGGGACCACAAATAAAAAATGTAAAATGTGGGAAAACTTAAAATCAGGGGACTTAAAATCAGGGTTTCACTGTATAACTATTAATCCCATAGCAGATTAGGTTTCAATAGTTATAGAATCTTATCTACAACAAAACACATTGAAAGGGCACCGACTACACGATAAAAAGGTGATGATACACAAAATATTTCAGGGTGTACCTATAGTGAAATAGGTTTGTATCATCACTCTGTACAAGTTATGAGCAGAGTGAGGGTTTGGGTATATTTGCCCAATCCAGTAAAAATTATGCTTGATTCCAACATTACTAATAAAGAGGAAAGATCATGGATTTATGAAAGATGGTATTTCTTTACAACTTGGCAACTTTACTAACAGTTGTTCACATTAAATATTGTTAAAACAGTTTAACCCCTAGACATTTTGGGGGCCTGAAAAATTATTTGCTGTGGGGCCCAATTATATCAATTTATGCCATGGGACATTGCAGTGTTTGCTCTGTACAACTTCATAGTGCATGTCTGGCAAGTGATATTTAAAAAGAATGAAACACAGAAATATGTACAGTAATATAATGTACTGCTGCAAATGTGTGCAAATACCAATAATAACCTAAAGAGAAAAGGAAGAGAAATTCACTAGAATGCTTGCTTTCAGTCATTGTTGCACTGCTATAAGGCAATTAATTTCTGTGAGTCATTGTGGAAGTATATTTATTTAGCTGTTTATAGTACAAACACTTAGCTAGTCAACTGAAGCTTGGCATTAACACCCCATTAAGAAGAATGGAGGAGAATTCACACCTCTATTGTTGTTTTATGCAGCCATGTTTTTAAGCATGGAATGCACTTACAGATCCCTGAAGGAACATTATTCTAACTGGCTATTACGTGACAAAATGTGTGAAAGGGAACAGAGTAAAGTCTTGGAACCAGCTTTATGTTACAATAAGAAACATTTACTAATATATAATGGAAAATACACAATAAAGTTGCAGAGCTGACCTCTGTCCATCCTACAATGTGCTATGGAATATTCACAATAAGGTGAGATCATGTGCAATGACTGTATTAATCGTGCATTTAGAGCTAAACTTTCATATAAAGTGACATGTTCCAGCAAAGGGATTTCTCTGCACAAAAGGAGAAAACAGAGTACATCCACAACACAGACCATGTATTTTAGCAGCACAAAGCACACCACTGGAAATTGAGCATTCCTTGTCAGCAATCACCACCTGCTGTGTCCCCTAGAAAGGCTCTCAGCTGGCACTCACACATCTGCTTCTAGTGTTGCTTCTGCCATACAGAAACCCTGCATGACACCTTTGGAGAATCCTCCCTGAATTTTAAGTCAAGATAAAGGATTTGCCTTCTAAATGGCCCTCTTTGGTACTCCTCTGAAAAAAAAAAATATATGTTTGGTTCCATTAGACAAAGTGTGTGAACCCTACAGAGGCACCCAAGTGTTCTCTTTATTCACAATAAACTTGTGTCTTTGTCAAACACACCAAAAATATGAAGCTAATTTAAATTCCTCACTTGTTACAGTAACATATCTGCTTTCTGCTTCCACTGCTTGTGCCTTACTTTTTTCCATGGGCAATGTTTACTGTCTTTTATGAACCATATACCACGGCAATAAATTCAGGTTAAGTGGGCGAGAAGGCACTTTATCTCTCGCTCTGCAGAGGCCCCCGAGTAGGCTGCCCACAAACCCCAGGGGCTTCTTAAGGTTATTCAGTAGGTTCACTGTCACTGACTGTGTGTCATCTGACTCAGACACTACTCATTAAATGATGTAAATCTGCATTGTGGAGCCATAGCCAGCAAAGGTTAAAAGTCACTGGGAAGCTGCTGCCTGGTGAATTCTCATGGAAGAATATTAGATGTTATCCTCTCTCATGACTGAAGCCCTAAAGCAATAATTTTCAATACACATTAGCAATTAGGTTGGGAACAGGAAGTAAGGACTGAGGAAAGTACAAATAACTGGTGATTGTGGTACAAGAGGGGCCAGACACAACCATAATCCAGAGGTCAGGAACCAGGTAGGACAGGCAGCAGAAAGACGTAGTCAAGAACCGATCAAAAAAGATTCAATAAACCAGAAATTCAAACAGTAAAATTGTACCCAAAGCAAACCTACAGTGAGGAATAAGTAAATGCAAAATGGATGGCATCTGGTCCTGTAAAACTGACAGTCTGATGCAAAAGAATACAAAAAATGGCAAAAACCGTACTTGCTAAATACTGATTTAAAAAAATCTAATTAAAATAAGGTTATCCCTGAGTGTGTTACAATTTGGTCACTAAAGGACAACAAATATAGCAGCCTACTTACTAAATAAAGGTATGGGACCTGTTATCCAGAATGCTCGGGACCTCAGATTTCCAGTTAAGGGGGTTTTCCATAAGTTGGGTCTCCTTCTTAACCTTAACTCTGATAAAAAAAATTAAAAAATTAATTAAACCTAGCAGGATTGCTTTGCCTTTAATAATGACTAATTATTATCTTAGTTAGGATGAAGTAAATTGTACTGTTTTATTATTACAGAGAAAAAGGTCATCAAGCTTCAAATAATTCAGAGCTTTCTGGATAACTGGTTTCCGGATAACAGGACCCATACCTGAACAAAAATACAGCATGGTGAGCACCATCTCTCTAGCAAAATACCAATTCTCATACATTGGGCCAGATTGAATTCAGTGAGAAAAAGTTATCTCATGAAAACTCAAGGACGAGATTTAATTCGAAAAGAAAAAACTTTTCTCCTAATTCAGTTCCAGTTTTTTTCATAGACCCAAATTGAGTTTTCCCATGATAACTTTTTCTGAATTGAATTGCATCTCCTCTATGAGTTTTCACGTGATAAACCTTTTTCCTTACTGAATTGAATCTGACACATTATATTTAACGGTTACAGAAAAATAATGTAAATACAAATTCTAAGATCTTTATTTACATCGAACTGTATCATGAACATAAAGGGTTATCTGTTGTCACAACTAAGTGTAAATGGTGTCACTTATGTGTTATAAATCCTGTGCCTGTTTGGCCATAGAAGGAAATCAGTTTGGTCCAAGAGACCATGAGTGGATGTAACATTCCTCACCTCTCTTCAACTGCTGAGATTTAGGGTGGCACATATTCAATGTCTCAAGATGCCAGACATTTCCCAGTACCAGTAGTCATCCTATTTAAAGCAAAAATCAGCAACATTAGGTCTCAGTTTGTTGCTGAAATACAAATTCCCTGACAGTGGAGAACCTCAGATTATAGTTTTCAATGGGCGAATGTACAGTAATAAAAGTTGCCCGCTGCCCAAAAATATTTTTTTGCATTATGGAAGACTTTGTAATCATAATTATGCTGCGCTGCGCTGAAAATTGCCTCGTGCCTGGTATGAACACAGGCAAGCAATTCAGGGAGATTAGTAGCCCCAAAAAAGCGGCGTTTAGTCGCCAGGCGACAAATCTCCCTGAATGGACTAGCCTTTAGGTGGGAAGCAGGTTTTGGTCAGCAGGGCACATTAGGGCAGGGCTGCTGCATTTTTTTGAGGTTGTGGAATGCACTGCTGGGTGATTCTTTTAATGCCTTTAAGAGGGGCTTGGATGATTTCTTGGACAGACATAATATCAAAGGCTGTTGTGATACTAAACTCTATAGTTAGTAAAGATATGGGTATACTGTATATATAATTTATGTGAAAGTATGGAGGGGTGTGTGTGTATGGATGCTGAGTTTCATTTGCTGGGGTTGAACTTGCTGGACTTTGTCTTTTTTCAGCCCAGTTTAACTATGTAACTACGTAAACTTTTGAATCTTATTTAAGTGCCTTACTATTCCATGGGCAATGTTTATTGTCTTTTATGAACCATATAGCAGTACCAATAAATTCAGGTTAAGTGGACAACAAGGGACTTTGTCTCTCACACGGGTGAGGAAATTAGTAGGTCACTCCAAAAGCCCCAGGGATAGCTGATTTATTTAGTTGGTTCACTGTCATTGGCAATGGTTGTGTGTGATTACTTAAACACTACTCATTGGTAAATCTTGTTTTGCTGAGCCATGACCAGCAAAGGTTAAAAGTCACTGGGAAGCTGCTGCCTAGTTGATTCTCAAGGAAGATGTTATACTCTCGTGTCTGCAGATTTCTCACATATGAGGTGGCCTTCCCATAATTTGAAACTTTCTGGACATTGGGTGTCTGATATTTCTCAAAAATAACTAAAGTGGATCATTATAACCTTAAGACGTGATATGGAAACATGAGGAGAAACAGTTGCTGCAGTAAGCCTATGCCTTCAATCAAGAGACAGACGCTTTTCAGTGAGAATAAATACAGTACTTTAGGCACATAGGAATATCTGTAGCAATTCCCTTTATACTTTGCCAGGGTTTTGTCTGTGCTATTCTAAACGGAAGGCTATGGTAACAAACCCATCAAGGCAATGTTGAGCAATGTATATGGTTAGCAAAATCAGAAGAAAACAATTTCTTCCTAGTGCCCTGCCAAGATTTCCTGGCATGTGTGGAAATGCAGATTAGCCCATAAATCATGATGGTGAAGCCCTTGTAAACTAAATTAGTAAGCATTATAAACCTTAGAATAATTTCCCTTTTATTGTTTGCTGGCTTATCCAAACAACCAAGTCTGAAATGTCTCAGAAGGACATTAAATGGTCACAGAAATGAAAGTTTATGAATTCTAGTACAAACAAATAAAATGGGAAGCATTTTAAAGCATGAATCAGACAGGGCTTGCAGACTATTACAAGCACCAGGGTAGTGTTGCTGAGAAGATCAAGCCAGTCGCTGTATGTTTGCCAATAACTGATGCAGCCTTAGGGGCCTATTCATCATGCTGCATAAAAAACTTCAATCACCACACATCACCAGGCATTGCCACTCAAAAAACGGCACACTTTTCAAGCTGTGCATGCATTTTCAGTTATCATGTACCATTGAAAGTGTACAAGTAAGTAGCCACTTGAACTTCCTTACTGCTTGAATTTTTCCCATTGATTTTAAATACGCAAGTTTTAATTAAACAAAGTCTGAAGAGGTGTAAAATAATAGATCAGTGGTGTAAAATAATAGGGTCAAATGCAGCTTAAAATAAAACATGCATGCAGATAAATGCACACAGTGTTTTTCTGGCATTAGGTGTTTTTACACAGCATGATAAATAGGCCCCTTAGTGTGCCCCCATGAGAGGCAAATTTGTATATCTTGCGCAACTGCTCTCTAAACTTCATTACAGAGGGAAGGAAGTCCTAACATAGGCCACGTGAAATGTGAAGATTACTGCATTAAAAGGAGACTAAAGCTAAAACAAATCTTTTGGAAATATCTTAGGATTTTGTTATCTTAATTTAGTTATCTTCAAAACTGTTGGGCTGCTATCATCAAAATCATTATCAGTGCCGGGCCAGGCCAGCCGGGTGTACCTAGGCAACCCGGCCGGCAAGCCCCGCCCCTCACACACGTGCACGCGACAAGAGGGAGAGACGAGAGACTGAAGGGAGGTACTATCGACAGAGGGAAGGGCAGCGGGGAGGGCAGGGTAATGGAGGGGAGGGAGAGTGCAAGGGAGGAACAGTGACGGAGGGGAGGGTGTCCGGAAGGAAGGGGAGTAAGATGCGTACTAGGGGTAAGCCCCCCCTATTATTGCACCCTAGGCAACTGCCTCTTCTGCCTACTCCTAGTTCTGGCCCTGATCATTATTGTGTAATAACGGACAAAATAAAAAAGTGCTGCAATAAATTTATGAAAATATTATGACTTCTTCAGGGCTCTTTTCTGAATGATGCTAGGGGTACATTGTGTGGACTGACATCAGGCACTGCAGTCATGGGAGTAATTTATAATTAATTATATAATTATATAACTAATTTATTATAAAAGGTAATCATATTTATAAAGCAGTGTATTCTTTAACACATAAAGGGCCTGATTGAATTCAGTGCGAAAAAGGTTTATCATGTGAAAAGTCACGGACGAGATACAATTTGAAATGCAATTCAATTCAATTTTGAAAAACTTATCCCACTGTATATCACATGAAAACTCTGTTGAAGTCCATGGGAAAAAACTGGAACTGAAATTGGAGAAAAGCGTTTTCTCTTTGAATTGAATCCAGTCCAAGTGGCAGATTTACTATCTGGCAAAAATTCGCCAGCGTCTGGTTCACACCCATCGAAACACTTTGCCAAAGGAGAATTCGCCCAGACAATGCTAATTCACTAGCATACAGAATTTCATCCTGGGCACAAACGCTGGTGTTATTGCGTTAATTCGGCAATGCAAGCAATACAAAGCGAAGGTGTGCCAGAGTTCATTTCTGCCTAGCACAAATCCGCTCAGGTAATTTACATACGGAGGGAAATTTAAAGTTAAATGGACATCTTTAAGTTATATCTTGCAACAAGCAACTTACATTTGCACTGTTAATTACACATGTCCAGGAAGCCTTTATAAAGACAATAGAGTTATTATAATGACCTACACATGAGCCCACTGTATAGTTAATGATCCACATGTTAGAAAATGTATGGGGGAAACCGCTTACGCAAAATTATTTTTCTTCTCACAGATTTTGATGTAAGCAGTGAAGGCAAGTCTGGCGAAAGAGGTAACATTCAATAAAATCCGTATTTTAGTGAATTTTTGGAGTACGACCATTCGCCAGAGCAAAAAATCGCCTGGCGCTAGCATTAGCCATTTTGCCCTTTAGTAAATCTGCCTCCATGTGTTTTCATGTGATAAACCAGGAGATAACTTTTTCTCACACAACTGAATCTGGCCCAAAGGCTCAGATTCAATTCAGTGAAAAAAAGGTTTATTATGTGAAAAACTCACGGACAGGAAAACTCTATAGAAGTACAGGGTTGGACTGGCCCGGCGAAACACCGTGAAAAAACCCGGTGTGCTCTGACCCTCATGGGCCCCCACCAGGCCAGACCCCCAATCGTGAGCTATTAAAAAGTAAAGAAAAACTGTAGCCGGCGAGCTGCGCCATGTGCGCATGAGTGCGGGTGCCGTCTGCACATGTGCACATAGGGCACCAACAAGGGAGCATGTGGGCCCCCCAGTCTGACCTGTGAAAGTATATGGGAAAAAACTGGACCTGAATTTGGAGAAAAGTTTTTTTTTCCCTCAAATTGAATCTCGTCCATGAGTTTTCATGTGATAAACCACAAGATAACTTTTTCTCACTGAATTGAATCTGGCCCAAACATCCTGGAATAAACTGGTAAAGGCAATGGGAGACTTCCAGTGTTGGAGTCAAAATGGCATCTGCACATACGCAAGGGCTACTGTGGGAATCCTGGAGCAATCAGCAAATTCAGGGATGGCAGTAGCCAATACCCACACTTGCACAGCATTCATAACATGAGGCAGAACTACAACTGTACACGAGGTCAAGAAGTGGCTTTGAATGCATGCATCTTTACTGAATGGCAAAGATTTGCACAACCATAATTGCATAATGTGCAACCATAATTGCATTTTTTAAATCACAAATTACCCCATTTGGAATTATGTGTATGCATTCAGTCATCAGTACATTTTAGCCCATGTCATCTCATCTGCATGGAAAGGTTTCCAGTCAAAAATAATGGGCCAGATTCAATTAATTGAGAAAAAGTTATTATATGGTTTATCATGCGAAAACTAATGAACACTATTCAATTTGAGGAGAAAAAACTTATATCCAAATTCAGTCCTGTTACTTTCCCATAGAGCCAGTTTAAACTCAGCGAGGAAAAGGGTTATCACATGAAAGCTCATCGATGAGATTAAATTTGAGATGAAATTTCATTCTGAAAAATGTATCTCATGGCTTATCATGTGAAAAAAACTGGAACTGAATTTGCAGAAGAGTTTTTTTCTCTCTGAATTGAATCATGTCAATAGACTTTAACAGTTTTTACATGATAAACAGTAAGTTAAGTTTTCTGAATTAAATTGCATCTCAAATTAAATCTCATCCATGAGTTCTCATGTCATAAACCTTTTTCTCGCTGATGATTATAAAAAATGGGGTTATGGTTTCTGGAAAGATAGAATACCACCACATTAGTGAGACATTTCCCCTTGCAACATTAACCAGTGACAGACTGTGTTTTTGTACATGAAGTCCTGTCTGCCAAAAGTTTCTCCATGCATGCAAAAACCACAAATATATCTTTTTTTAGCAATAAAATGATTCTGGAAGCTGCAGCTGGAAACAACAGGGCAACTCACTCACTTGAAAACCAAAGCTTATATTCGGTTTCACTGAAGGGATTTTTACTGACACAATGAATTTTGTTGCACATAATTTATCACTAACAGTCTTCCCAGGATTATTTAATTATTGTCTCACTCAACTGGAGTTAGCAATTAACAGATAATGCACACATCTGTGTTAAGCACGCCACTAAATCGTCAGCTACAAACCACATTTGCAAACACATCTAGTGTCCTCACTCAGTAAGGGTTGGGGCAGACAGGCAGATTTGGGGAGATTCAGTCGCCTGGCGACTAATCGCCTCTTCTGCGGGACAACAATCTCCCCAACAGCCTTCTTCCTACCTTCCATCTGCTTGCATGAAGAATTGCCTGCACTAATGCACTTGCGGCGCTTTGATTTTCAAAGTCGCCCGAAGTTTCCTCACGACTTCGGGAATCGAAGCAACGCAAGTGCAATAGCGCAGTCGATTCCTCATTCAATGAGACGGAAGGCAGTTTGGGGAGATTGTTGCCCCACAGAAGAGGCGATTAGTCTGCCTGTGTGCCCCAACCCTTAATACAGAGAATGATCAACGCTCATTAAAATGTGGGACTGTTACTAAACTGATATATAATACTATGCTGATATAAACAAGAAAAGTAATACAAATAAAAGACAAAATATAAATCACTTTTAATGTACCATCTGTGTGATTTATTATATCCCCTTACTTTTGGGTACTTCTGTGATACAGGTTAATGGAGAACAAAACCATAAATAATCATGGGGGTTATTTATCAAAAAGGTCGTAGTTTTTTGTTTTTTTTAAAACCTATAATAAATTTGATTTATTCACATTTATTCACAATTCGAATGGTATGTTATTTATGAAAAAATTTGAACGCCTAAAATTCGATCGAATAGTCCCCTACTGAACATTTTTAATCAAATTCGAATCGAGTTTTCCAAAAAAAAAAAAGCCCTCATCTTTTGTACGTCAAACTTTTAACATAAAACTGTTTTTTTCTCCCATTGGAGTCTATGGGGAGTAATTCTCAAAGCGAAACTTGGCAACAATTTGGCTCATCACTACTATTAACATCTTCAAAAGTTTAAGGGCTATCTGCCGCAGACTTATAGTCCAATTAGAACTGTTTCCAGAGTTGAGGTGTGATAAATCTCACATTCAGGATTCGGTTTGGGATTGCTTCTGCCCAGCCGAAACAAATCCAAAACCTAATTTGCATATGTAAATTAGGGATGGGGAGGGAAATTAGGTAACTTTTTGTCACAAAACAAGGAAGGATGCAATACAGAGGACTATCTATAGATATACAAGTTAGTGTACACCTTTATTTCTCCTGTACTGCCAGTTAATGCTTTGTAAATGCATAAAAATGTGATTAGGATGAGAAATAGTCAGTTGTGGTTTTAAGTCTTTTTCTAAACACTGCATTCCCAATTTGCTTGCATCAATATTTGGGTTTATGGAAGTGCACCGTGCATTAAAACCACTAGTATTTTTAATTACAAGTGTTTGTGACTGTAAGGGCCGAAGGCTCTGTTGATGTAGCGGACCAAGGAGGAAGCAACAGTCCAAAAACCAGTCCAAGGTATAAGGTACAGACAAGGATTAGGAGGTAAAACACAGTGGAAGTCCAGGCAATGGTCAGGTACAGGCAGCGAAGACTTTGACGCCGGCAGAGGTTTAACAGGAACCCTTACAGTACCCCCAGGCTTGGGCTTCAGGAAAAGACTTGTGGAACTTGCGAGTAAGCAAGGGAGCGTGGACATCATCAGCCTTAACCCACGAGCACTCCTCCGGACCAAATCCCTTCCATTCCACCAGGTACTGCAAAGAACCTCTGGAAACCCGGGAATCCAATATCCTCAGTACCTCGAACTCCTGATGGTCGTCCACAAGAACTGGAGTAGGGGGTGAAGGAGAGGAAGAGGTCGGCGCAGCAGGTTTGAGAAGGGAGACATGGAAGACGTTAGGGATCTTCATCTCCAGAGGAAGTTGAAGGCGAACAGCCGCTGGGTTGATGACCTCGGTTACGCGAAAAGGACCGATAAACTTAGGGCCCAGTTTCGGCGAAGGTACCTTAAGATGAATGTTCCTGGAGGAAAGCCAAACCTTATCACCTGGACTGTACTGTGGGGCGGGTATCCTCCTTCTGTCAGCGAACTTTTTCTGAGAAAGGGAACTCTTTTCCAGGTTGACCTGGGTGGCATGCCAGATGGCAGACATGTGTGCCGCTTTGTCATTGGCAGCAGGAACGTCAGTAAGGATGAAATCCTGGGGAAACGCCAGAGGGTGGAGACCATAGACACAGAAGAAGGGTGATCTTCCAGAAGAGTCATGAAGGGTGTTGTTGTGAGCAAACTCCGCCCACGGAAGAAGTTCAACCCAATCGTCCTGACATAGAGAAACATGGCATCGCAGGAACTGTTATAAGGCCTGGTTGACTCTTTCAGTGGCACCGTTGGATTGGGGGTGATAAGCGGACGAGAAGTGTAGCGAAATTTTCAAGGCTTTACATAAGGACCTCCAAAACTGGGACACAAATTGGGAGCCACGGTCGGAAACTATTTCAGTGGGTAGTCCATGAAGACGAAAGATATGCAAAATGAATAGCTGGGAGAGTTCAGGAGCAGAAGGGAGCTTGCGGAAAGGAATGAAGTGAGCCATCTTACTAAATCTATCTATGACCACCCAGATCACAGTGTGCCCTAGTGAAGCAGGAAGGTCAGTAATAAAGTCCATGGCAAGGTGAGTCCAGGGTCGAGAAGGCAATGGTTGGAGTAGAACCATAGGAGGTGAACGCCCAGATTTAGAAGTGGCACAGATGGTACACTCAGCGATAAACTTCTTGACATCCTGACGAAGCGATGGCCACCAAACCAAGCGAGACAATAGTTCAATGGTTTTCCTAACTCCAGGGTGACCCGCTTGCTTAGAATTATGAGATTGAGCAAGGATGGCTTCACGAAGATCAGGTGGTATGAAGGCTATTCCCAAGGGCGTACCCGTCGGAGCAGCGAACTGTGCAGATAACAGCTGGGATGCCACAGTAGGAAGTAAAGCTGCCAGAAACTTCGCAGGAGGTACAATGGGCTCAGGATTCACAGAACTCGTTTCTTCAGTGGAGAAACTTCTGGATAAGGCATCCGCTTTCCGATTCCGGGAGCCTGGACGATAGGTAATGATGAAATTAAACCGGGAGAAGAAAAGTGCCCACCGAGCTTGTCTGGGATTGAGTCTTTTAGCGGACTGGATATACTCAAGATTTTTATGATCAGTATAGTATAGATGGTAGTAGGCACAGCAGAACCCTCCAACAAATGTCTCCATTCCTGCAAGGCAAGTTTGATGGCCAACAACTCACGATTACCCACGTCATAATTCTACAATCGTGGTCTCACGATAATTATTGGATCTTTCAAAAATCTTTACGTCTATGGCCAGCTTATCAGTGACCTGTGTGGAACATAGAGCAGTAGAGCAATTATAAACATATTTTATTGCTTAAAATTGTGAAATTGCTTGTAAAATGTATCAAAATGTGACATTTCTAACAGCCAAATGCACAGTAGAGGGTATAAAATGCATATTGCATTTATATGCACTTATATGTGCATTTTTCAATTGATCATTCAAGATTACAATTACATGTACACACTGCATGTGTGCTTCTCTCAGGGCATAATAACCCTTCTGTGAGCTGCTGTTCACCTGACTCAGGAAAGTATTCCCCAGTGTATCATTTTACATTGCATGTTTTTTTAACATTTCAGAATTAGCTTTTCCTCAGTGGCCTATGGCTCCCTAATCTACGCAATTCATTATGCCTCTGTCTGGCCCTTGTATCAAGGCATGCTGTATGTAGACCACTAGCCTTGAACCTGTTGAGTATGAAAAGTTATTTCTTAAACAGAGGTCAGTTGTATACATCTCAATGCATGTAAATAGGCACGGGCCCGCCATATATAAATATCAACATTCTAAGCTCAATGATCAGTAAGGTGGACATTTCTGTAAATGGAAGACACAGTTTAAGAAAAAAAAACACCCCTTTTCCCAATTTACTTTATGCTTTGCATTTTTCCCAGTTTACCAGCTGCTTAAACGGAACACTTGTACTTCAAGGAATGGTCCCTTTATCAACAAGGTCTCTGTGGCACTCATGATAAAAGAGGTGCATTCTAGCTAACACTGAATCTGTGATGTCTCTTCATTATACATGGTTCTACTAGCACAAGGATTCGTATCTCCTGGGTAGGAACCCAAAGATGGGTTAATGTGTTGTGTATGGTGGGTCCACATGGCACAGTATAATTAGAGCCAGTCATCAGGGGACAGCTGCAGTGGTCCAGATGAACTTTAGGTGTTGTGGTTGCCATAGATTTATTATAGCAACCATGCCTTTTACAACACACAATGTTAACAGTAAACTTAACTGCACATCTACACTTTTTGTCAAAAAAAATAATTTTTTTTAAAGAATAGCTGTCATGTAAAGGTGGAAAGAGAGCAGCCCTGAATGATAGTGGACCTCTGCTTATCAGCACTTAGGTACTAAAGGAATTTTATACTTTTATAGCTTATCTATAATGCAAACAGAGAAGAATTTAAAGTGCTACCACAGCAGGTACACTTGATTTATGATGCCCCTTCATCTCTGGTGCTGGGTGGTGTAGCGTGTCTGTACCATTGCAAACATATTGTCCAAAGTAAATCTCTCAGCTCTAGGCTTATTTAGCATTTGAGGGAACATATTGCTTATCTGAATAATTGAATTTATTACTCTTAGGGCGGGGGCATACGAGCAGATTCGGGGAGATTTAGTCATCTGGTGACTAATCGTCTTTTCTTCTGGGTGACAATTTCCCCGATCTGCCTCCCCCTGCCTTCCCACCAGCTTGAATGAAAAGTCGCCAGCGGGATGGCATTCATGGCACTTTGTTTTCCGAAGTCATCCAAAGCTGCCTCACGAGGAAACTTCGGAATTCGAAGTGCCTTGAGTGCCATACCACTAGCAATTTTACATCCAAGCCGGTGGTATGGCACAGGAAGGCAGTTTGGGGAGATTGTCGCCAAGAAGAAGAAGCGATTAGTAGTCAGGCAACTAAATCTCCCCAAAGCTTGCCGTGTGCCCTTACTCTATGGCTGGTGGCAGATGTGGCAATTGTGGGGAGATTAGTAGTTAAACCTCCATCTCAAAGAGGTTGTTCACCTTCCAAACACTTTTTTCAGTTCAGTTGTTTTCAGATTGTCTCCTAGAAATAGATACTTTTTCCAGTTACTTTCCATTATTCATTTTATTACCATTTTTTCAAGTTTAGTGTTCCTGTTTCTGGTGTTTGAGTCTGGCAGCTCAGTAATTCAGGTGCAGACTCTAAACTGTTACAATTTTGCAACACTAGAGCTCTCAAGTATTAGCAACTACTGTATCAATTGTAACAGCTGCCTGTAATGAAACTCAGGGATTTTGTTCAGCAGAGACAAAGATAAGAAATGTATCAATTTAGAACCGTTTACAGCAGTGATCCCCAACCAGCCGCTCGTGAGCAACATGTTGCTGTCCAACCCCTTGGATGTTGCTCCCAGTGGCCTCAAAGCAGGTGCTTATTTTTTAATTCCTGGCTTGGAGACAAGTTTTGGTTGCATAAAAACCAGGTGCACTGCCAAACAGAGCCTTGGTGAAGGTTGACAATCCATATAGGGGCTACCAAATGGCCAATTACAGCACTTATTTGGCTCCCCAACTCCTTTTACTTCTGAATGTTGCTCACGGGTTCAAAAGGTTGGGGATCACTGGTTTACAGGGTCGGTGACCCCCCCCCCCATCCCAGAGCTGCTTTAGAGGGTGAAACATGACACTTTACATATGAATATTAGAAAAACGGTCACACATAGAAAATGGAAAGTAATTGGAAAAAAGTCATTATTTCTGGTGAACTATGTGAAAACCCTTTAATAGTCCTTTGTTCTCTATGATTATATGATAGCCTTAGATAAACTGTTACATGGATCACTTTCTATAGGTGGCCATACAGGGAGAGATCCACTTGTTTGGCGAACAGATACGGCTGCGATGCGACGGGATTTTGAGTCCCGTCTGAATGACATCTGATCAACTTTCGGCCAGATATATATTGTGGAAGCCCGTACGAGGGCCCTATACACGGCCAATAAGCTGCCGACTAGGTCTATCAGCGGCTTTTATGGGCCTGTGTATGGCCACCTTTACCCTGAGAGGGACAGATTTCTGGGGTCTGTGTAATGCAGTCACTGGAAAACAAATAAGTATGTTTAAGCATAACCAAAGGGACCATCAAAAAGCAATTATACAACTTGGGAAAAGGTCATGGAATCTGAGAGTCAGCAGTGGGTTCCTTTATCCTAATAAATGTTTCTATTTCTGGATACCAAAGCTATTTTTACATTTTGTTCCATTCATAAACAGAGAATATGGTGTCTTCAAGCAAAGCCTTTAACATCCTTCCATTTTTTTGGCCTATAGCCTTCATCTTTTACTAGACTCTCACACAAAATCTAATGAGCAGGGACCCGTTGCCTTTTGTTTCGGTCAGTATTTATGCAATCTGTATGATTAATAAATACACCCATCTATTTTATTACTTTATGTCCTTTAAAGCATGAATATGGACTTCCAAACTTCCTTAGTAACCCAGCATAATGTATGTTAATTCATCTAATGACACATCTTCAACACACTCTCCACCCAAAATATATTACATCCTCTGACGTTTTACTGCACAGGAAAAGCTGCTGATTTTTGCTCTACAATAAATCACATAGGGTGACTTGCGCATATTACCCTATATTGGTTTGTCAGACATTCCTTCCTCGTAACTGTCATGGCTCCAGGGCTGTTAAGTGGATTTGCTATGAGCAGACCGCATCTAGTGACTGGGACTGTAATTGGGTGGGTCTAGCGGCAGCCATCCAGTGCTCTGGAATTTGGCCCTGTGCCTGCTGTTTGGCTTTCTTCTCTGCCTTCACCGACACAGAAAAGGAGGCAAATTCCTAGCTGCCGATTCATCTTCACAAAATGAATAGACAGTCACAGGTCATTTACCTTCAATTCAAAAAGCAAATCTTTTCCTGCAGAATTAAGTCTGATGAGAAATATGTGCATCTAAATGAAGGGCTATTTTCCACAATTTCTCTATTTCATAGCAGTGATGGAGCTCTTGAAAACACATCCAAATTGGCTGAAAAGCCTGCCAGTGATGTCATAGTATGAATCAGATTAGTCCCGTTATTGTCAGGGGACCAACTCTGTACTCGTGTCTGAGAACTGAGAAAGCAGGAGAAAGTCACTTCATCTGCCTTTACTTACAACTTACAACTCATTCTGTCCAGTACGATGAGAATCCCATAAAGGCACAACAGTGACTGGGTGTTCCATATTCCTGTTCTACAGTATGCATATATTGCCTCACGAGAAAACTTTGGGCGACTTCAGAAAACGAAGCGCTGAGTGCCATCCCGCTGGCGATTTTCACTCTAGCCAGCGGAGACAGTTTGGGGTGATTCGTTTTTCTAATATTTTTATTTTTAACCTTCTAAAGCAGCTCTGGGAGGGGGGGTCGCCGACCCCCCCCCCCCCCCCCCCCCCAACTGTTCTAAACTGATACATTTAATGAATGCATTTCTTATGTTTGTCCCTGCTGAGAAGAATCTCTGGGTTTCATTACAGGCAGCTGTTTGATTGATTTGATACAATAGTTGCTAATACTCCAGAGATGTTGCTGTGAAATGTATCAATTAAATGTTGCAAAATTGTAACAGTTTAGAGTCTGTAACTGAATTACTGAGCTGCCAGACTCAAACATTAAAACATTAATGTAAACATTAAAATAGAACTAAACCTAAAAAAATATGGATAAAATACCATATTTTATATCCAGAACTTTTTGCACTAGCATAGTCTCAAATTCTCAATAGCAGCAATGATCCAGGACTTCAAACTTGTCACAGGGGGTCACCATCTTGGAAAGTGTCTGTGACACTCACATGCTCAGTGGGCATTGAGAAGCTGTTGAGAAGCTAAGCTTAGGGGTCGTCACAAAATGAGGTTGGCCTATAATATAAGTTGATGCTACAGTGGTGATTATAAAATGTTGATGTTAATTGAACTGGTATCTGTGCTGCCATGTAGTCATTATCTGTGTTAATTATTAATCAGCCTTATATTGTGACATTTATAGTCTATGGGGCAGATTTTTTCAAGGGTTGAATTTCGAAATTCGACCATCAAATTTTTTTAAAATGTTTTCGATCACATAAGAATCATTTGAGTTGTTCAAATGCATCGTTCGATTTGAAAATTTCCAAACACACTCCAGGAGGTCCCCCCATAGGCTAAAATAGCAATTTGGCAGGATTAAGGTGGCGAAGGGTTGAATTCGAATTTTTAAAGAGACAGAACTTAGATTTCCATATGGTCAAATTTTAAAAATATTTTCAATTCAAATTGAATTTTGGCCTATTCGATAGCTGAAGTACCCAAAAATTATGAGATGTACTTATTGGTCTTGTATATGTTAAGTCCTTATGTTCTGTACCGTTGTTCCTATGGCTTTGTTTGAAGGGTGTGTCTATTTTATTTTCCTTATGTCAAGGAAGCTTGCTGTTACTTGTTTCATATGGCGCTGGGATGTTTTTTCCAGCTGCCTTGCACCTACCCACCCCCCACCCAACTCAGCCTGGCAGTTTGAATACACTTGTTTCCACCATGCATGAAAGAAGGCACTAGATAGAGCCATAAAGGGAAATGTGATGCCTCTAAACATAATCCGACATGTTAGAAGCATACTCATTAGAAGAGAGCTGAGGTAGGCAGCTAATGCAACAACAGACCAATATTTGTAGTTACCTTATACATCTACATACCACTGAATGTAGCAGGTTTTATTTATTTAAGATAGTGCCGTCACAACAGCAGGACAATCTATTGTCCTATTGAAACGTCTTCATCTTCAGCAAGTCCAGTTGTTTTGAGTTACTTGTGCTAGATATACCATGACCGGGATGAATGAGAATCTTCATAGTCATATTACAATCTATTGGGTTTGAAATCAACATAGCGATAGCAATGTCAGTTTTGCTAAATCTATCAGTAGTTTCTGATGCCATTTTCATTTTAATTTAAGGATGTGAGAAGAGTAACCTTGGGGATCTATGACCTTTTTATAATCGTTAGGCCTGATGTGCTATTATATAATCACGGAAATCTTGGATGGCCTCTTAAATAATAAGTTGCATATGTTATGCATATGGGTGTATTTACAACAGGCTAATGTCACACATAAGTGTTTTCTCCACTGGCTTGAGAAAATTTTAGTGCTGCTCTTGTGTGTAGTAACTGAGAAGAAGGATAAATCCGACCCATATGGGCAGTGACAAGTTGCTATTATTTACGACAGTTACTACACACGGCGGCAATGGCACTGTGCATTAATGGTCACAAAGCAAAATCAATCAGCACACATACATATTGATCCATGCGCGTGTGCTGGTTGTGCCTATAATGGTGCATCTGGCATAAATGCAAAGAAAAGAAGAACTGCAACAAACATCAATTATAGGGCTGCGGAACACCTTGAGTCCCTTGGTGCTCATTCATTGCACAAGAGATGCCCACATTCATCCCTTCAGCCAAACATACATGGGTGTACTTCTCTGTGCTCCATTTGGGGAGTAGATGCCTCTGTGAGCAACTTTGTGCTTTGTCCCTATTCTAAATAAGGTATTGTGTGTTTTTCATTAATGCTTAATTAAAGTTAGGCTAGATGCAGTTAATTCATACAGTTTTAAATCACTTTACGAGAACTGACTCCTGTATAACCCCCATTTAACAAAAGCTTGCTGTTTCATTCTTGTGCAAATATAGACATTAACCAATCCCTGCATCTTGTTGAACAGTTGGCCAACAACCCACCCTGCGACCACAGCACACAGCTGTTTCCCAGGCCATTGTATTAACTGTAAGCTGTTTTCCTACTACTAATGATTTTAATTACCTAAGGGTACTGATCCTGAAACAATAGAAAGCCTACTAATACCAAGTTCCAACACAATTGGGAAAATGCATGATGAAACACAAGCCATGCTAGACAATGTTTGCCAGGTAAATAGACATCATTGCATGCCCTGACGGCTAAGGTCAATGCATGTTAATCCAAGAATATAGTAGTAGCCTGGCTAACAATAGGTCCAAGTCAACTAAAGGTCAAAAATTAACCTTGGAATGATTCTCTTACAAGACTAGTTAATACAGCTATACAACCCCAGAGTGGTTCAAATACAATAAATAAGACTATGGGCACACAGGCTGTTAGTGGCTGTTGTCAGTCTGAGTATTTTTATAGGCTGAGAGAAGCAGATCTGCTCAGTGCCCCTGCTCCATTGATTTGATTTGATTCAAATCAATTGAGCATGGGCACTGAGCAGATCTGCTTCTCTCAGCCTGCAAAAATGTGCAGGCTGACAACAGCCTATGTGTCCATTGCCTAATACAGTGGTGTCAGTTTTCACATGCAACACACCAAGAACCTGCATCCCTAGCTGCATATCAGTACAGAAGATTAACTGCCTTTGGATTATTTCAGACAGTAAAATGACTCAAAAGGGCTCATTTACAAAACAGGTGTTGTGCACAATGTGCAACATTTTGCCTCAGTTCACCATGTTTTGTTACCCACAATATTTAAAGGAGACAGGCTAGGTAGCAAGGTCCTAGTCCTGGATCTTTTTATACTATCACCATGGATAACTTAATTCTACTTATATACTGGATATCTAGAATATGGGCTGCCCATTGCGCAAATGTTTTTGTCTTTTATTGTCTGTGCTATGAATAATTCCAGCTGAAAACAAAAGAAATTCTATCTCTAAGGCAAAATCAAGTTGTATGCAGTGTATTGTTAAGGTGGATATAACAAGATAGTATGAGGTTATATACTTATTTGTAGTGGGCAATTTAAACAAAAAATTTAGAAAAAACATAAATACGTGAAACCTCTAATGTGGGAAACTAATTAAATAAGCAACTAAATAAAACAAAAAGATAATTACAATGCACAATGGTTGTGAACACAACAGAATATTACCAAATGGCAAGTATCATTAAGCAGTTGTCCGTTTTATTTTTTTTTTTAGTGAGAAAACAGCTGTCATAGAAAGCTCATGATGGTCTGCAAGTGGTTCAGTTACTGCCGATTCAGCAAAACAGAAGCAGCTGTTCCCCCCTCGTTCACTCTGCATGTGAAGAATATAGATATAAAGTAAAGTAAAGTGTCTCTCACTCTCAGTACTGGAGCGCTTCAAGGCTGTGTTTTAAGCCCCCTTCTGTACTCAATGTATACTTATGACTGTGTAGCCACTTCAGACACCACCTCCATTGTCAAGTTTGCTGACAACACTGTTGTGGTGGGCCTGATCTCTGACAGCTCCGAGAAGACCTACATGCAGGAGATAATGAACCTAGAGAACTGCTAAACCTCCTGCTAAAGTCAGCAATACTAAGTAGCTGATTGTGGACTTTAGTACAAAGCAGGTGAGGAATTACGAGCCCTTATACATCAGTGGAGCGTCAGTGGAGAGAGTTAACAGTCAACATCAACACCCTGGTGAAGAAAGGCCATCGACGTCTCTTCTTCCTGAGAAGACTATAAGATTTCCATCTGCCTCTGAGGGTGCATAAGAACTTTTACATATGCACCATCGAGAGCATCCTTACGGGAAATATCTGTACTTGGTATGGGAATAGCACTAACAAGCTCTTCAATGTGCGGTTCACTCGGCTGAATGCATCATTCGCTCTGAGCCTCCTGACCTGCTGTCTATCTACACTAATCAGTGCAAGTCCAAAGCCAAGAAGATTATGAAAGACCTCTCCCATCCCAATAATGGACTTTTCTCATTGATGAGGACGGAAGCACTTCCACCCCCTTAAGGCCAACACAGACAGAATAAGGAGGAGCTTCTTCCCTCAAGCTATTCGGTCCCTGAACCAAGTGTAGGACTGGACTCTCTCTCTCATATATCTCATTTATCACATCAATACACATGCACTTTAATAACATTTATATTAACAATAATATACTTCACAAATATATGTCAGTAATTTTTATCTCGTTTGTAACTCTTTCCTTCTTCTTTTTACTGTAATTCTTATTTTTATGGTCGGTTTTGCTTTGCACCGCAACAAGCATTTCACTACATGTCGTACTATGTATGCTGTGTATATGACAAATAAAATTTGAATATATTGTAGTTGATTGTAAGCTCTATGGGACAGGGACCTCCTTTGCCCCATACTGTCAAAAACAAATTTCTGCACGAGAACAATCAAGCTGGGTGGTAGTTAAATGAGTAAAGTAAAGCGCATTGACCCTGCAGAGGCCACCTTCCCCAATGGCCAAAGACGACAGCTGCCAACATCACTATGCACATCTGCCTTTCAGGCCAGATATAGGGGAGCAGGCCCCTTTTCATGAGTCTGCTGGAGCAGATGGGGGCCTGTTTGTGACAAGTATGCTTTACTTTAAAAATGCTGCATTGTGGGTAACCAAACTTGGGGAACTGAGGCAAAATTTTATACTTTGTGCACAGCACCAATTTTGTAAATTAGTCTTAAGTCTTTCTTACTGTCAAAAACTCCAAAGGCAACTGTGGTCAGCAGTTTTATCCAGCACTACTTAGATGCATAAAGAATTACTTCTTTAATTATTACAAAAGAAAAGACCTTAGAAGATCAGGATGAAGTACAGAAAATGGTAGTGGGCAATGTTACATGTATGGATTCAATTTTGCCTGGAAAAATGATGGCAACAAATATCTTTAGGTGCCAAAACCCAAAACAATAACTAAAATTTAAAGTTACCCCTCCTCTCAGCAGAGCCCAAGCCTATAATAACAGTGAGTTTGCAAGGTCAGTTCATTGCTCTGGTGTTTTAGAGGATAGGAAAAATTGCTACAGCATTTAAAGTTTTTGTTTGTTAGTTACTCACAGATAAAATAATCTTCTAAGGAAATATTTCATGGCAGTAACTGTTTATTTGTAAATATTAAGTCATTTCCTTAGATTTTTTCAAGATGTCAAAATTCTTAAGTGCTCCTGTCTAAAACTGCAATTATAGCTGTAACTCAGACTGGGACACTTTGGCCTCCAAAAGCAATATGCATAGATTTAATCCTGACACTTGAAGTGACATAAGTACAGTACATCAAATCCAAATGAAGATCCAGATTATACATCAGCATGAACATGCACAGGTCCAGTACAGACATACACAGATCTAGATTAGAATTCCACAGGAACATGTACATATCCAATCCAGACACCAGCAGGATGATGCACAAATCCAAGCCAGACATGCTCTAGCAAGAATTCATGGATCCAGTCAAGACTTCAGGAACACATGGAGAGCTAGTCCAGACTCTGACAGAATCATGCAGAGATCCAGTCAAAACTCTTGCAGGAACACATGGAGAGCTAGGCCAGGCTCCTGCAGGAGTACACGGAGATCAAGCTCACACTCCTGTAGGAACATGCACACACCCAGTTCATACTCCTGCAGAAACTCTTATATATCCATTCCAGAATCCTTTTAGAGCTTGCACACATGTACAATCCAAATATTCCATCTTCACCTTTGTAAGCCAAGTGCTTAAACATTGAAGATAACAAGAATCCATCACAGTGGGATTCCTCCTACCAACCACCGCAAAATTGCAATCTTTGAACATAGCCCTGAATTACAAGTTAGTCTGGAGCTACCATCCGCTTATTTTATGCAATGTATCAGCAATTCTGCAGTAAACATATTCTTCCAAGTTCAAACTAATATCTCAGCCTATAAACAAACTTTCTTCTCTTGTCACATGGGCCACATGGTTAACAGCACTGATTTATATGGGGGAAAAAAGGTATTATACATGACTTGGTGGGATGCAGAGTCATTGGAGTTAGATGTTCCTGCTATTTGAAATTGTACTACAGTCTGGGACAAAATTTATTTTACATAAAAGCTCATCCAAAAAATACATATAACATTTTAAAAGCACATTTTTAGGAGACATCTTTTAATCCCCAATAATCACAATACTCATAATTTGAATGCCCAGGCCAAGTAGTTTGCAAGTGCAATGAGAATGGCAACTGGAATGCTGTTGAGCCAAACATATATATCTAAGCACAGAATGCATCTAGTCAAAGTAGGATAACTCAACAAAGTAGAATAGTGGTCCAGGTGCTCCTGCACCAGGCCCTCGGCTCAGGGGGAACTTTAATCATGCCTATGATTATGTGTCACAGCAACACGAAACGTGTAAGGGTCAAGATGATTATTTGAATAAAGATTTTATTTCTACTTTTTAACTAATTGTGTATCGCTCTGATCTATATGCGGCTTCCTGGAGTCCCCTGAACCTATTTTTGCTTATGTAACTGGCATGTTGTTTCCAGTGTGCTTTGGGGTTCAATGTTTCAAGCTTCACTTTCAAGCACACAGTATTCAGTTCTAATGAATACAAAGATGATAATGTCACTGATATCACGCCATGTGCCGTTACCATTAAGTTATAGAAGGGCATGTATTCATGTGTTTGTTTTTCTAATAAATAAATGGTGTGCCAAAACTTCAGGAGTTTAAAAATTCAAGTTTCATTAACAAGTAATTGCTATGTTCCATTAAATCTAGATAATTAGCATTCAACGTTACAATTGCCAAGTGATTAAAGGAAATGATCAAGCAATAATGAAAGTACTTTACACAAATAACAGGATTAACCACTTCTGTAAATACAAAATAAGTATGACCGCCACGATTTTGTTCCTGACCCGAGCTCCTATAATATACATTAATTATACATCAGCTTTCACTAGTTAAAGTTTAGATGATAATTATTTCTGTTACAAGGCAGACAAGTAATATAAGAAATAATACAGTAAATGCGACTTGGAACACCTGCAATTGCGATTCTCTTGGTGTATAGGGCTTGTTTACACCAGCAATCTTTGCTCATTCAGTAGCTGAGCCTTACAATATCTGCAACTATAAATGCCTGAAATATTACTGTTTCTAGCAGCAATCATTTTAAGAAAGAAACATGGTAACAATCCATCTGAATGGGATTTTTGCCTGGACTGTTCCCTGGTGCTTATTACTCATGCATTGTGTATGTGCTGGCGCACCTCTGGGTATAAGTACCAATCAACACTTGCTGTGAATGCCTACTGACAGAACCAGTTCAGAATAGATGAAAGTCTTCAGCGGATACAGAACAAGAAAGAACTGTGATTTTTGCCTCTAAGCTAGTACAGCAGCCCAAGGCTAGTTTATGTTCATTTTAACATGTTTCTTATGGCTCAAGTGTAATGTTAGCTCCAGTGGGATGAAAGTTGGAACAACCTTTACTCATATCATACTGAAAGAAACCTGGAACTCCATTCACTTCTTTTGCTTGAGTCACTAGACAGAGCAGTTTCAGACTTTTTTTGGATTTCAGCCTCCATCCTCTTGTGGGCCACCATTTGGCGAGGGCCCCAAGGGTTGTAGATATATTAAAAATCCTTGCATCACCCATTTATCCACAGTACTAAGATATAAAAAAACAAGTAGGTATTCAATTTAAATTAATTAAGCTGCAGCCTGTGCTTTTATGAGAATTTATTAGGATAAAGAGGCATTTTCCACAATTTTTTCCCAAACTGGCCTTCAGGCTAAGCACCCACAGCTACTGCTTTTTGCACCTGAGTGAGGCCTGCCCCACCATTTGTGAATCACTGTTTTATAGAATGAGAAATATGCTTGACTTTGGGGTGCTGACATTAAGGGGTTAATTTATCAATGGTCGAGTTTGCGAAGTTTTTTCTATCTTGAATAAACTCACAACTTGAATGTTTGCTTATTTATAAAATACCCCAAATATAAAAAACTGTAATGAATGCAATTTGGGGAAAAAACTTGAATACTGAAATTGATCAAGTTATTAGAGATAGAACTGATTAAGTTTTCAAGTGCAGACCACCGAACAAAAACTGAAGGCTAAAAACCTCTGCCATTGACTTCTAAATGACCTCAACAGGTTTCAGCTACAGTATTTTCGGATTCTGTCTTTTTGCATCTTTGGGACATTACAAATCTAGAAAAAAATTAGCTTTTTGAGTTTTTACTGAAATTACCCTTGAAAAACAAAAATTTTCAGGAAAACAAAACTCAACCTTTAATAAATAACCTCTAATATCACCAGTCACTAACCAAGCCCTTTCATGGCCAGGGATGCAAAATACAGTTTGCTGCTGGCATGAACTGTTATTCGGTAATATAAATATATGTAGATATGTACTATGGTGCAAATGGGTTTATATTACACATCAGAATTAATTTCTCGTATATATCCTTAGGGCCTATCATTTACTATGGGAAGGAAAGCATGTCCGGAGTTATGTAATAGAAAAACTAGTTTGTTATATTTAATGTGTCACTGCAAATTTGACACACATGAAAAAAATTACCCCCTTTTCAAATGGAATCTGGATTCTGTTCTCTTTATACTTATACATCATGTGACCCATGAAATGTAATATAATAGAAAACTACACGGTTATTTTAACATAATTTCCCTTCACATGGGCTTATACTACTATCATGTTAGGATGTCCATGAAAATCCTTTTAAAGGGCTATATTATTTAACAATATGGCAACGCAGATGTGACAGCTTCCTTCCAAGTAACATATAGGCAGAGCTGAAGGCAAAATGCTTTGGATTATTATGTCTGGATTCTTTTCCAAAACCTTTCTGCAATGTATGAATAAGGAAATCTTTACCATCTGGGATTGTAAATGGTGATGTCAGAGAGAGAAATAGCTGGTCACATTCAGGGAATTCCAGCATATAAATGTCAACGTTTCTGACAAGAATAAGGAACATGATAGCTGTAAAGTGACTCTTTGTTACCTTACTACAGCTATACATCACTGCAGCAGGGCACAGACACGTTCTGGTTTCAGAAGGCTTCAAATTGCATGTAAATGCATGTGAAGGGCTTTTGGGCTCCTTTTAGCCCATCTCACCCTATCCAGGTTTGGTTTTCCATCATGAAAGAATGTCTGGGCTGTTAGGCATTAATTGTACCACTTCTAAGTAATTATTTATCTGCTTAATATTATATGTTTTATACATACACAGTTTGTGCTAAAATGTGTAAAAAATAAAATTCCCTCCTAGATTATAGTTATCTGCTCTTAAAGGGGACAACAGTGCCAAGAATTGGCAATATGCATGAACCTCCATGTATCATTGTGTCAGACATTCATTAAAGTGCTTATCCTTTGACCCTTTCTTCTTTATACCTGCAGTCATTTCATGGTTTCATTGTAAAATTGCACCTAATGGTCCTCCAACTTTCTCCAGCTGAAGTTGTGCAAAGTTTTTCTTGATAAAGATTCCAGGGAGGGAGGACTTACCCATGCTTAATAAGTTTGCACTTTACTTTTTATTGAAACTCACAAGTGTTAATTTTTCCTACTGTATACATTGCCAATGGCATTGCAGGTTTCTAAACTTGGGACAAAAGCAAGTTCCATGAAATATACTAACATGTGCATGAACATTTTCCAAACTTGAATATGATTTCCCCCAGAACATGTAAAGCTTCTAATCAGGATATAAAATACATTTGCAAAACATTTTTAATAATGTACCAGCTATGTACAGAGTTGCTGACTGAATAGACAACTAACAAAATAATGTTATGCATATGAGGCTACTCTGTAAACTAATTAAGTCCCATCACATCTGCAACATAGCACAAAAGTGATAATGAAAATTAGCACACGCTGAAAAGTGCCATGTGATATCTGTATGTTACAGTGCATCAAGTTTAATTTTACCTTATGTGTGACAATTAAAATAAGATGCACTGAGGACTTATATAAAAGTAATTGGAAGGTTCAGAAAAACAAATACACAATATAATACATAATATGATTACTAGGTATAGCACTGTGAGCAAAAATGTTAACAGAACAGAAAAACCCCATTTCAGAAAGTGGGCAAACTCTGCTCCAGGTGATACACGTGAAGGCCGATGCAAATTTTGTTTGATTCAATACAAACATGAAGAGCTGAATCATCCAATATACAGGTGATAAAAAATAGAATTCTACCTGTGTCTGAAGATTCAGCACTAATAATGGCTGATGTTCGGTTGCCTTCAAAGGTGCCCCATCAAAATTTTCCCACAAGTCCGATCGTCTATGGCCACCAAAGGTTTCTCATGACAGCAATTTGTATTTTTTGCATACACAAATATTTATAAAAATCTAATCACTGATTGGTTGCTATAGGTTATTGCCCAGGTGCAATTTGCCTAATGTCTATAAATGAGCCCCCCAAGCCCTATGGCATCATTCAAATAACACAACTTTACCCAATACATCACTTGATTTCTCTGAAAACATGTCGGTTCACAACACTGTCTTCACTTGTGGGGCAGATCATTTCCTTGCTGCCAGGATCTGTATTGTATCTACTACTTGCAATCAAAGTAACCAAAAACAAAATATATATAATAGCACAGGATTCGAGTCAAATCACTGTGTGAACTTCTTTTGAAGTGGATCAAAGAAGCAGCAAGTTTAACCAATGAACTGTTTGCTAAAATTTGAGTAAACTATAGAATTTAATGAAATGCAAACTATCCCACTGTGAAGTCTATTAAAAATCTGACCATTAAAAAACAGTTGTGCAGTCCTGACTCCTGCAAGTCACATGGTCTCAAGCATTTGTATATTTTTGTAATCGGAGATGTAATTATACTAATCTCCAACAGAATGGCAAAACACATCAAATACCATAAACAAGCAATTCATTTCCGTTGTTACAAACAATAGTTGTGTGTATTTTCGCCAGATATCTCCAATGTGACTCCTCCAGGCACCCGGACACATTTAAAAAGCACGAGTGGTCTGATTTGAAGTTTCTTTTTTTTCACTTTGGCATGTATTAAGTGGATATCATAATTAATACAGGGCTGTAGTTTTTACCCCTGTGAGCCTCATTCATGCTGAGACCAATCCAACATTTGCTTTGTATAAAACAGTCCACTGTTGAGAGCCTGGAGCCTGCTGAGGCCAAGTAATTACCAAAGTAAGCCCTTCTAATTAGTCTCGTCTATGTGTGGTCTCCATATCAAACCAACAATCCTTATTAAGCTTGCGGATGTAACTTCCCCTGTTTCTCAATCATGCACAAATACTTCACAGTGATAAAATAACATTTAACAAATACAATTTGTGAAAAAAAACCTTAATTTATGGTGCAAAGAAAATCAGCCTTCAGGACTTGCATGGATTCCAATACACAACAGCTGAAATGTTCAATATGGTGAGTCTAACTGGAACTGAACAAGCAGAGCACTCTAGGTGCAATGGAGATATTGCACAAAAATTCAACATAATACTGACATGCATCTGATTTAAGGCTGGGCCACACTGACCACTAGGCAGCCCAGCTTCAGTTGTCTACTAGCTAGCTAAAACTGAACTGTGGGTTCTGGAGGCCCGTAAGAAAACAATGATGCCATGGGGAGAGTCATTGAGACTGGCTACACAACTAAGTATATCAGTATACTCAAGGGCCAGTGTGTTTGATGCCCATCACAGGATATTATGGCCCAATTGTCCCAAAATGTAAAAATGTCACAGTTCTGCCATTTGGCCCTGGCTGATTATAACACTTTGAATTAAGATGGTAGAATCATTTAAAATATACACATAGCCCACCCCACTGAAGTAAAAGAAAAGTTAAGCATACCAGACAAGTGGCTATTGTACAGATGTGGTGCGGACACTACCGCTCATACACCCACCAGCATAACAGAGAGCAACCTGCACACAATCATTAACTGCCCTACACATTCCAGTACCCCTTCTTGTCAAATTCCCAGCATAATAACATGCTGAGTGTATTTCCTCTACAGCATATTTGCCATGTAAGATAAAACGTCACTGCATTGTGGCTTCTAATAATGTTCTATATTTAAAGGGGTGGTTCACCTTCAAGTTAACTTTTGGTATATTGTAGAAGGGCCAATTCTAAGAAACCTTTCAATTGGTCTTCATTATTTATTTTTCATAGTTTTTTAATGATTTGCAATATTCTTATATTTCTTTGCAGCTTTCAAATGGGGGTCACTGACACCATCTAAAAACAAATGCTCTGTAAGGCTACAAATGTATTGTTATTGCTACTTTTTATTACTTATCATTCTATTCAGTCCCTCTCCTATTCATATTCCACTCTCTTATTCAAATCCATGCAGGGTTGCTAGGGTAATTTGTGCTCTAGCAACCAAATTGCTGACACTGCAAACTAGAGAGCTGCTGAATAAAAAGCTAAATAACTATAAAACCACAAACAATAAAAAAAGAAAACCAATTGCAAATTGTCTCAGAATATCCCTCTCTACATTATACTAAAAGTTAACTCAAAGGTGAACAACCCCTTTAACAGGACAGAA
Organism: Xenopus borealis; assembly: GCA_024363595.1. Taxonomy (NCBI): domain Eukaryota; kingdom Metazoa; phylum Chordata; class Amphibia; order Anura; family Pipidae; genus Xenopus; species Xenopus borealis. Next base: position 43,939,180 of record CM044443.1, read on the forward strand.
ACCGCGGTTGTGTATCACAGAACTGCCCATGGTTTTGGTAGATGGTTTTTTCACTGGAGTCACAAAATGAAGGAAAATGACAAGACACCTCTACATGCTGATAGCAACTACACTCTTGTTTCTAAGGAGTCGTGTGTGTGTATAGAGAGGGCCTACATGGCACTGGGAGCTATTATTGTATCTGTATCTCTTCTCTGGTGCTATTTTGTAACAGTGATAAACCTAGGATAAGTTATGGATCATGCCCATCCCTGGAGAAGTTATGGCTCAGGCATATTATGCCCATCACCCACATGGGTAGATTTAGCATTTCTATTACGGAAGAGTGAAAAGTTTCAGCCCCCTTCTCCCAGACTCAGGCAATCAGTGCCAACACAGCAGTTTCTTCTCCTGCTTCTTGGAAATCCCTTTGCATTCCATTTATTAACATGAGCAGCTGAGCCTATTTCTTCTCCCTTTTTGCCACTATGTGTTGCCCTAATTATAGTAAAAAAAAAAAGTATGAATGCCCATAGCCTTTACTTATATATCTGTCTCTACTAAATATATATTACAGGGTACAAGTAGGCACAATGAGTCCCTATTTGCTTGTTTACTTTACTGCCCCCCTTTGCATTTCCCCATCAGATGAAATAAGAGTGTGTATGACAAGCCCATGTATGAATGTTAATTTTACTGTGCGGCTTCCTGGATGTGGATTGCCAACTAATTGCCTACTAATTATCACAAGCCACTGATCCTTTTAGCATTCAGTAGACCTGTATGCTTTCACAAGAATACTGCACCAACGTCCCACCAGCTGTTCATGAACTATAACTCGCTAGGACTACATAGAGACATATATATATTTTTACACCAGAGATATAACAAAAATGGTGCCACTACATTTCGCTATCTGTCAGTCTGTTAATCTGACAAATTCAGGTGCAAAGAAGTTTCAGTGAGAAAAGTAGCATAAAATGCACTGGTGCTCACCGCTGTTGTTTATCCGGCTTTAGCAATATTTTACACATATGCCCAATTTGATAGTGCTGGTTTTTAACAAAGCGTGAGTTTGTAGTTTTGTGAGTGGCTTATTACTGATCATGAATGCAGAACCTGTACACCTCCAGCTGCTTCTGAATATAAAGCTCCCCAGTTCTCCAGTAGCAGAAGCTCTAGCATTTAACTTCTCTGTATCAAGGCTGGGAGATGCCTGTTGTACCATGGTGGTCAGTTGTTAGTGTTCTAAATAAAGTGTCAGGATAAAGTCTTCCATGGTGGAGGCTGTGGCATGTCTAGTATACCTGCCATTTAAACTAAACCCTTTGGCTCTCAGTGGCCCCCTCCCTTTATCACAACAGCAGTAAAAGAAGAAGAGGAAGGGGCTGCAGTAGTATGAAAAAGTGTAGGACCCCTATTTGCTGTTGGGGTATGGCGAATGGCAGTTCAGCAACAGCTGGAGGGATGCTGGTTGGACTTTCCTGGTGTATTCATTGAACTGCCTTAAAACAGTTACACAGTGTTCTCTTTATCAATACGTTGCGCTCTAATGCTGGGGGTTCGGGGAAAATCCTCTCCTGTCCTCCCTAAAACAGCCCCGAGTAAAACGCTCACTTACTGAGTATGAGTGTGAGTATCCACTAACGTCACTGGGCTTCTCCTTCCCGACTGTGCCAGCTCAGGGTCCTGTGGTACATGCGGCTCTCCTGACCGGCAGGGCAACCCGCATGCTGCTCCTTTCCCCCCGGTGTCAGGAGGCTGAAGTGAAACTCAGTCGCCCTCCTTAGTGAAATCCTGCAGATAAGCCGGTCACAATGAGTTCTCTATGTGAGTGAATGAGGCTTCTCTGCCGCCGAGGCGCCCCGTCTCCTTCCGCTGCTGATCCCCAATAAGACCCGGCCACAGAGTTAGGAGCAAGGGATGAAGTTGCTGAATGTGGAGCCGGCTGTGCATCATCTCAGTGTCTGTGTAGAGGTGGAGCTGATGTGTCCCCTCTGCCCCCCTCTTTGCCAGAGCCCTACACCTCCTCCCCGACCTCAAGAGCTCTTCTCCTC
>CM044443.1:43952556-43989421 GCA_024363595.1 Xenopus borealis
TCCTGCTTTTCAGCTCTCTTGTTTTCCACTGACTGGTTACCCTGGTGACCAGGCAGCAGGGCCGCCATCAGAGGGGGGTCAAGTGTCCCGGGCCCGGGGCTGAAGGGGGGCCCGGCAGTGCCGCATTTTTCCAAGAGCCAGGCCACCCTTACGAGCGCCAAGCCCATTGTGGCTCCTTCTGATGTCTTGAATGCTGAATGCGGAAGTGCCGAATAGACGCAAAGTCCTCAAGCGGCAGAAAGATCTGAAGTCACGAAGGAGCCGACACTGAAATCCTTAAGTGACAGATAGACCCGAAGTCACGAAGGAGCCAACACTGAAGTGGCGAAAATACCCAATGTCACGAAAGGAGCTTACATTGAAGTCCTGAAGCCACGAATTCAATTCTACTGACACCAATGTTTTATTTTAATACTCTATAGGCCCCTGCCAATGTTTATTAAAAATATATTTTTTGGGGCCCCAAATGTTTTTAACTTGTAAGGGGGGGGTCCTGACCATCAATAGCTTTTTATAACTTGTGTGTGTGGGGGGTTACTTTTTTAGCACTGATGTCTGTGTCTTTTAACTGTGATGTGGAGTGGGTGGGATCAGGGGTGGGGCTTGGGTGCCAGGATGGGCGGGGCCCAGGGGGCCCAACAGGCCATAACTGTTGCTTTTGAATGAATGAATGCTGAGGAGCAATTGCAAACTCACTGAGCAGTTGTGTCCCATGTGGCCCCCCTTCAAGTCACTGACTAACTCAAAGTTAGAGAGCTGAAAAGCAGGAAGTTGGATTCTGGCTATTCTATTAGACATCCAGTCACTCCAGCCTTTATACATTTCATTTTTGCCTGACTAACTATATTAGAAACATTTTTTATTTTGCACAGCCTATCTATGCATCCAGTTTTTATTTTTACACTGAACCTTTAAGACATCCTCTAAAGCTGCTTCTATCTACCCTATCCATTGCCCAATCTGAAGTACTCAAGCTAAACAAGACATCATAGTTACATAGTTAAATTGGGTTGAAAAAAGAAAAACTCCATCAAGTTCAACCCCTCCAAATTAAAACCCCAGCATACACACACACACACACACACACACACACACACACAAACCCCTACACTCTTTCACACAAACCATATATGCCCATAGCTATACGAACTGTAGAGTTTAGTATCAAAATAGCCTTTGATATTATGTCTGTCCAAAAAATCTGTCCAAAATTTTTTTTGTCCACAAATACAGGGAAAAGTTATGAGATTGGTAAATATTTTAACTGTACCTCGACAGGGGTAGTGTATTTGATATCGTGTGTTTGTGATTCCCAATAAGTGGGCAAAACGGTAAGAAAAGCAGGTACTCGGTTTTTGGAACATGTCTCATCCCTTACAAGGGGAGATTCAAAGTCAACAGTGGCGTAAAACATAAAAGATGTACAACAGGGTAATATGAACATTTGTTTTCAGATAATTGATGAACCCAAGTTTGATATACGTAAGGGTAATGCTGATCGTAAACTGTTAATGAGGGAGGCTTATTGGATCTATCATTTAAAATCTATAGAAACATACGGGGGCATGAATAAGGAATGAGAAGTTTCTTGTTTCTTCTGATTCTCCCAGAGATATGGATATATTGTTGGTTTTATATTTATATATTTATATTTATTTTCACATATATATTTTTTTCCAACACTTAGGTGATAACTGAGTAATTTGTATTTTTCTTAGCATTTTTATTTTTAATTAAGTGTTTGGTTGGGTTTGGTTTACCCTTTATTTAGGCTCCTACTAGGGTTTATTTTCACTTTAGTTGGTCTAATTTACATAATTGGTGGGAGGGTGTGCTCTAAGGTTTGATTTAAAGTGGTGGAGTTTGGGGATTTAGTATCTCCTGATGAAGTGGCGGGAAGCCATGAAACGCGTTGAGCAGCTAGCCCTAATGTGAACAGCTAGCCCTAATGTTATTATCTGCACGTCAATGATGGACTTTTTAAACTGGATTTAATACATTTTTGATCTTTTAAACAAATGCTCCTTCGGTGCTCCGTGTTACATAATTTTCTGTAAAAGTTCTTTGGCTGCATGGGATCGCAGCCTACACGTGCAGCACGCTGGAGTCTGGTGACGGTAAGTGCTCCCATAAACATATGTCTGCTGACTGCAAAAAATCATCCAAGCCCCTTTTGAAAGCATCAACAGAATCAGCCATAACAACATCTCCGGCAGTGCATTCCACAACCTCACTGTCCTCACTGTGAAGAACCACCTACGCTGCTTCAAATGAAAGTCCTTTTCTTCTAGTCTGAAGGGATGGCCTCTGGTGATCCTCTTTATGGGTAAAAAGGTCCCCCTGATATTTGTCTATAATGTCCTCTAATGTATTTGTAAAGTGTAATCATGTCCCCTCGCAAGCACCTTTTTTCCGAAGAAAACAACCCCAACCTCGACAGTCTACCCTCATAATTTGTCTTCCATTCTTCTAACCAGTTTAGTTGCATGTCTCTGCACTCTCTCCAGCTCATTTACATCCCTCCTAAGGACTGGAGTCCAAAACTGCACTGCATATTCCAGATGAGGTCTTACTAGGGATCTATAAAGAGGTATAATTATGTTTTCATCCCTTGAGTTTATGCCCTTTTTATGCAGGACAGAACCCTATTTGCTTTAGTAGCTACAGAATGACACTGCCCAGAATTAGACAACTTGTTATCTATAAAAACCTCAAGATCCTTCTCACTTAAGGAAACTCCCAACACACTGCCATTTAGTGTATAACTTGCACTTTTATTATTTTTGCCACGTGCATAACCTTGCATTTATCAACATTGAACCTCATTTTCCAGATTGCTGCCGGGTTTCTCAACTTAGACAAATCACTCTGCAAAGTGGCAGCATCCTGCATGGAACCTATAGTTCTGCACAATTTAGTATAATCTGCAAAAATAGAAACCGCACTTTCAATGCCCACATCCAGGTCATTAATAAACAAGTTGAAAAGCAAGGGACCCAGTACAGAGCCCTGCAGTACACCACTAACAACACTGGTCCAATTAGAAAATGTTCCATCTACCATCACTCTTTGTAGTCTATCTTTTAGCCAGTTCTCTATCCAGTTACAAATGCTATGTTCCAGGCCAACATTCCTTAATTTAACCAGTAACATTCTGTGTGTCACTGTATCAAATGCTTTAGCACAGTCCAAGTGAATCACATCCACAGCCATCCCAGAATCGAGATCCCTGCTTACCTTCTCATAAAATGAAATTAAGTTAGTCTGGCAAGATCTGTTACGCATAAAACCATGCTGGCACAAACTCATAGTATTGTTATTTACTATGAAGCCCAGTATCCTATCCTTTATTAATCCTTCGAAAAGCTTTCCTACTACCAACGTCACACTAACTGGCCTATAGTTTTAAGGCAGAGAATGGGATCCCTTTTTGAGTAACGGCACCACATTAGCAATTCGCCAGTCTCTCGGCACCATGACAGACCTCAATGAATCCTGAAAAATTAAGTAGAGAGGTTTGGCAATCACAGAGCTAAGATTGTTAATTACCCTGGGATGAATCCCATCTGGCCCTGGACCTTTGTTTATCTTAACATCTAGTCTCTTTTGAATTTCAGCATGTGTGAACCATGCATCATTAGATGTATTATTACAATTAGGACTATTAATAAGGAAACCTACATTAGATGGTTCCTCATTTGTGTAGGCAGACGAAAATTATGCATTCAGAATCTGAGCTTTTTGACAACAATTGTTTAGGTTTTCATTGAAAATATTCAGATGATTCTCTCACCTTGTATCACACTTATTCTAAATTGCAAAGTCTTATTTTAAATTGCAGGATGCATGTTGTGTTAAGGAAGCACAGAAGCAGCTACAAATTTACCAAGTGGAAACCATTCATGTAAAATCAGTTTAAAAGCAAATACGTTTTCAATATTTAAAAGAGGAAAAAAAATAAATAGTTTAAGCTTTGCTAGATTAGGTATGCTGCAGTTGTTCTCCACAACTTACAGAGATATGATATGACAAGCCATTTTAAACACACACAGAACTAATTCCTATAATTTCATATGCTTCATGTATGTAAGTATGATACCCGAATCCTCTGCTAGATGGTATTATAATTCAACAAAATAAGCTCATCGTAATCTTTTTTTTTTTCACCAGGAACAGAAGAGGAAATGAGCAGGTGGGAACAATGACGATGAGGAAGCCATTTTAAAAAAAGTCCAAGAACAAGTTAAGAGGTATGAATATCTTTTGGGTGATTAAAACAAAGTATTGCACAACACAATTTCTCTATCTTCAAAGGGGTCGTTCACCTTTGAATTAACTTTTATGTATGATATAGGGAGTGATATTCTGCAACAACTTGCAACTGGTTTTCATTGTGTATTATATGTGGTTTTTTAGTTATTTAGCTTTTTATTCAGAAGTTCTCCAGTTTGCCATTTTGGCAATCTGGATGTTAAGGTCCAAATTACCTTAGCAACCAAGTATTCATTGAATGAGACTGGAAAATGAATACCAGAGGGTCTGAAATGAAAGACGACTACTCAAAAGTAGCAGTGTAGTATTGTGTAGCTTCACATAGGATTTGTTTATAAGATGGGGTCAGTGGCAAAGATTTAAGTTTGGTTAATGTAGTTTATTAGTTAGTTAATAAAATAAATATACAAAATGAACAACAGTACCAGCATGGAATATATTTGTAATGTGTAACTGTAAACATCTATTGTCAAGAGAAATATTGCATGTGACTTGTAAAAATGATGGCAAATCTGTACATTAACCATGGTCAAGTACTTTGTTTAAATAAAGCTTTGTTAAAAAAAAAAAGATGGGGTCAGTGAACCCAACTTGAAAGTTGGAAAAAGTTAGAAGAAGGCAAACCATTAAAAAGCTATAACAATAATGAAGACCAACTGAAAAGTTGCTTGGTCTTGGAGATTTTATAACATACTAAAAATTTACTTAAAGGTGAACCACCCCTCTAAGGAAAAGAAGTTGCCAAGGATAATGGTTTTATTCACTTCATAATTTATTTTTATGAAAATAGTTCCATTAAAAAGTAATTCATGGGAGGGAAGAGATGAAACTAAAAACCAAAATATTTTTTTGTCATAAACTTTCCTGCAGTGATTTATTCCGATAGACCTATGGCAAGCGCACATAATATTAAAGCAATCTCTTGTGACTGGGCATATATGTACCAAAAAAAAGAAAAAGTATGAAATAAAGTACAATTTAAGATGTTTGTTGGGTAGATGGTCCAGACCATGAATACCAGTCTGTTTATCAATCGGGCCGTTACAGCATATTGACCAGTACATGGTCTCAACCCTACTCCAATGAGCCAAAAAGAGTGCAGACAAAAAAGTTCACTGTCCTATGCTTTTTGGTGTATTTATGGCCATCTGAAATCAAGTGTTTGCCATTTGACGTCTGGAATGCAATACATTCCATTTAGGTGCATTAATGGCTTAATTACATAGCTGTAAAAATGCTAAATGTGGCATTACTAGGGTTTCTGGACCTACTGAAAACTTTACAAGGGCCCAAACCTCTGCCACCATTGCCTCCCAACCCCCCATTGCCCAAGCTATTCACCCCTGCTGAGCCCCCCCCAACTCATGCCCTCCCTAGTACAGAGTACCTTCAACCATGCTGGTATACATAACAGATAGAAATGCTCCTACTGCCCAACAGATTCTATGCTGGGGCCTACTAGGGACAGGGCCTAAAGTCCACAGTCCAGTAAAACTGCAAGAACCCTGCTATGAGCTATGTAGGGAGTGTGCAGCTTGACAGCAAGCTTGACTAACTAAGGGTAATGGAAGTTGTAGTTCACAAACCCAAGAGCCTAGCAAGCACAGGTTTGATCAGATTCACTTGCTGCACTTCATTGCCATAGCAAGTAATTTGTTTCTAACTCTGACAGAAATGCTTTTCTTTTCTTTTCAGCAAATTACATACCACACACTTCTCTGTAAAACTGCAGCATGTTCAAATTATTTCAGCAGTACCATCTATTACACTCTCTTGTTTTCTTTGCTTTTGTATAGAGTGAACAGCTGCAGACTGTTTACCACACAGAAAAAAAGGTTCTTATCTGTGAATTGAGCTGGGGAGTTGAGAAACATCTGTGAAATTCAATTGGAGGGATGCACAGATAAATGAGCTTGGAGACTGGTGTATCAATTGCACACCATGTACATTCCTATACAAAAAAAAATGATTTCCCTCAGTATGCATATGTGCGTGTTACCACTTCCTAGAGGTGATACGTATACAAAAGAGAATAATTTTTCCCATGAATATGTAAGTATGAAATTAATATTCTGAAACTAAATATACTGAAGCTAAGCCCTTATATCAACATAAAACATTGCTGGTTATACACTCTGATACTGGACAACCCTATTTTGGCATGATATAAGAAGAGAATGTGAAGTTCTGTTGTAACTACTAGAAAAACTAAACATGCAGCAACTCTATTTAAAGAACAAAAGAACTCCCTTTCCCTTCCCATCTCTCCTTCTGTCTCTCATCCTCTTTCCTTTCTTTTTCTATTCTCACCACAGCTTTTATATATATATATATATATATATATATATATATATATATATATATATATATACACTTTATATATATATATATATATATATATATATATATACACTTTTTTTATATGTATGTGTAGTCATTTCTTTTTCCTTTTTCCATACACTGTTTGCAAACCAACCTGGACAACCATTTCAAAATCACTATATCGCCCCGACGAAATTCTCTTCTGAGTGATTAAGTTTATAATCATTACATGGGAACAGGCCAGGATTTTATATTTCTGAATGATTTATATGTCTCTTTAGGCACTGTGTCTTCTTGCAGTGTTTCTCATTTTGTAGTTTGGATTCAGCCTTTGATCCATTTTTTTCTGTTTTTTTTTGTAGTTTTATCCTTTCTAGGGGAACTGATTGGCACTTATCTTACATAGAGGAGAAAGGTCACTAGATTACTGTTGCTGAAAGGTTTCTTATTTCTGCTGTTCCCTCCAAGCCATGCACTCATGCAAAGGTTATGAGGCCAAAGAAAAATTGTGGTGTGTACAGAGAAGTTTGTGTGAAAAAAACATATTTAATTAGTGACCCACTCACTAATATGCATTGAAATGTAATGTACTGTTAGCTTGCACTGGTAAATATTGCTCGTTTGATTAATAAACACTACTATAGTTGCTATAAATAAGCTGCTGTGTAGCCAAAAGGGCAGCCATTCGAGATGAAGGCACATGTTTACATAGTAGATAACAAATAATATTTATAGAATATAGTGGAATTCCGGATTTGGCATAATCACAATACAGTGGATTGGGTACATCCCTATTAAATGGATGCAACATTTTTTATTTTGATCCATTTAATATTACATGCAAACCTAAACAATTCTATGTAGTTTCCTTTGAATGACACAATTTATATAAACAATTTTTTCATTTCTATTTGTTTTACTTCTCTGATCTCCTCCACTTTTCCTGCCTATATATAAAACTGTGGGCATGTTATAAAACATACAAAAATGTTATTTGTGTTACAATGTTTCAAGCATCAATGCAAAGAAATATATAACATACAAAAGTAATTTCAGACCATTGACTAATTTTCAGGTGACACTGAACAACAATTACAGGACTGAAAGAAAGTAAATATTTTTTTCCAGTTCTGTTCTTTTTCACTTTATGAAAGCAATTCTGACACATTCTTATAAAAATGTATAGTATGTACAGTATGTGAGTTTAGGGATACTTTTTAAAATTTAAAAATGCTGCCCCAGCCCAGTAGTGCCTGAAGTTGTAAGAGAAGTATGGGAAAGAGACATACACTACACTCTTCTTTAGTCTGGCAGGCTGGAGACAACACAATCCTTCCACAGGCCGATTACAAATTAAAACACTGCTGAAACCTGTGGAAGGATGGTGCCCCCTGCAGCACATTCTTGTCGGAATTGAACAAGACCCTAAACTGTGTCAGATGTAATCTAAGGTTAGTAATCTCAGGCAGTGTCACACAGGGGGAAGCGGGGGGAAGCGGGGCCCACAGGGACTGCTGTCCATGGCCCCCTCTGGCACTCCCCCTACTGTTATGCGCTGCTGTATGTGCCAAGGCTTCACTCATCATGCAAGTGGCACGCATGCACATCCTGAGCTGCGCGGCACCAACATTTTTTTTCCCTAGAATCCGAATCAGGAGAGGGGGGTCTGGCCCAGCAGTGGCCCATAAGGGCTGAGGCCCACCAGGTTTTTTCCCAGTGTCCTGCTGGGCCAGTCCGACCCTGATGTCAGGGGGCCTTGTGTACATTTTTATAAAGAAAAAAGTTGATGCCTAAACTTCCTCAGTAATACTGACACATTCCTATGGATTTTATAGATGTATGAATAGTATCACAGTATCACTTAAAACACTGCCTACACTAATTTGGTTTCACAAGTTGTACTTAGTTTTTACACATTTTGTTGTGTTAAAACTTTTAATTAAAACTATTTTAATGTGGTATTTATCATGTGATTTACACAATATATTTGAAGGGACAAATAAAGTTAAATAAGTAGATGAGCAAATATTTGTACCCTTACCCCAAATAATTGATAGAAACACTTTAATTATAGATATAATAGCTTAACTGAATGCAGTTCCATTGTGACGTGCTGGCTCTTTCTGAAAGCACAGGGTCAGACACAATGACCTGACCAATATTACGGCTACAAAAATAGATTTGTTGGTTCAGGAATAAAGTTTTATAAGGGAGAGTGAATATTTGTAATGTAAACAGTGTAATTTAGAAATATAAACTTACATAATAAAAATCATGACATGAAGCCGCTTCTGAGGAAGTGTCTAGCACAATCACGAAATTCTTAAAGCCGTGGTCTCCCCTGCCTACTTCATTTGTCTGTCCTCAATGATTTTATCAGAAAATCTAAATAAACTTGGAGTTTTATCGACACACTTGTACTTGTAAGTCCTGCAATACGGTCAGCTGAAAATGCACTTCCGATGAACAAAACTGTTCTTTTATTCTGCCCAAACTGGGCATATTAATTAATCATTCTCTCAACTCATACAATATGTAACTATTTCAGTGCACTTTGGTTTCTCTGTAACCCTTATATGCAGAGTAGTATACATCTAAACCATTGATATATTATAATAATGTATTTAGTGTATTAAGTAGCACTTCCTAAATTTGTACTATAGGGATATTTTATCCTCTCTACATAGAAATATACATCCAATATAGTTAGGTTGTACATATTCCCAAAGACCTATGGGATTGGTAAAATATATAGCATTCACATAGGGGCAAATTCACTTAAAAGCGAAAATGCGCTAGAGTTGGCTTCGCCGATGTTTGCCGCACTTCGCCATGCGAATTTTCACCAGCCCGCCGCAAAATCACTAAAATATGAAGTTGTGCTCAGGGAGGTGAACGGTAGTGAAGTTGCGCTACCGTTATTTCGTCAGGCAAAGCGCATTTACGCTAGAGATGCCTAATTTGCATAGGGCGCAAAGTTAAATGTATAATAGAAGCATATGTTACAGCCACTACATTACACTACACAAGCCCAGGAAACCTTTAATAAATTAAATAAAGTTGTCCTATTGCCCTAAACATGTGCCCACTGTATAGTTGAGTTGCCATATGTTAGGAAATGTAGGGGGGAAGGAGGGTATCCCACAAAGAAAATTTGCTATTTTTCAGACTATTACCCTACAAAAGGTAAAAGACGCCAGCGTTTTTTTGGGACTTAGAAAAAATTTTTTTTTCAAACTCCAATCTATTGTATTGAACTTCACCAGGTCTGACGCGCAAGAGGTAACGTTCAGTAAAATGGTCATCTTAGTGAAGGGTGTGAAGTTGCGCTAGTATACTTCATTAGCGAATTTTCGCCAGAGTCTGACTTAGTAAATTCGTGAAGCTGCGAATTGATGTCAGCCGTATCTATCTTTTAGGAAAAATAAAGTATTAACCCCCACTTCTGTCAAGGTCTCATAGTTTTTTTTTTTTAATTAAGGTCATTTATTTAAACCTAAGCACGTTCCCAGAACTTTCGTGTGTGTACACCCTGGAACAACTGCCACCTTGAAGGTAATTCCAGGGATCTTATGGTTAGCTTCCTCAATACTTAGTTTTTAAGCATCCGCCATAATTTCACGAAGCACAAATCTACACACTGCTGGAATAATGCTGGAATTGTAGCGAATGCTGCATTATGGGTAAAAACAAACAAAAATTGCCTCCGAATCAGCACTTTGCACATAGCACTTGTGTCTGTAAATAACCCTTTATAAGTAGTTATATTATTTAGCTGGAATTTTACTTCTCTTCACAGTGGCATATTCATCAAAGGAGAGGAGAGTTTTCTGAATTTTATGGTGCTTTTTTTCCCTGTCCCCAGAAAAATGTAAAATGGGGTCTGTATACCTGTACATATTACAGGAAATATCCCAAAGGAGCTACATAAAATATCTATATAAAGGATATGTCAATGATGATAAAAAAAACAAGCATATTTACTAGGAAATGGAAAGTAAAAAAAAAATGCAACCACACTTAGGGGCAGATTTACTAAGGGTCGAATTTCGAAGTTAAAAACAAATTTTTTTAGGGCATTGCAATTGAAAATAGATCAAATAGGTCTGTTTTCAATCGAGTATCATTCGAGTCGTTCCAATGCAACGTTCGATTTCAAATGATTCGAAAGATTTTCAAAAAATTTCTTTGATTTTCCTGGTAAAAAATCCTGGTAAAGGTTCTAGGAGGTCCTCCATAGGCTAAAATGGCAATTCAGGAGCTTTATGTTGGTGAAGTGTCGAATTTGAAGTTTTTTAAAGAGACAGTACTTCAAAATTCTAATTTTCAATTCAATTTTCTATTTTTTTCAAATACTGCAGTATAAGTCTGCTAACAAGACTCCCAAGGTGTTTTTGTGACACCCAAAAATATACTACTGCAATATACAACCCCTTGTCCGCCAGATGCATAAGTAAATGTTTATATGATGTGTGTTTTATCACATAATGCTATGTTCTACCGTAACAGTTATTTTGTCCATTCCTAGTGATGTGGGACAAATCTATTTAGGCCAAGGGCTATTTCTAAAAATGTTTTTATGAAAAATGAAAGAATGCACAAGCCAGAAATATACTAGAATGTATACAATATTATAAATTATATTTTATACCTCAATGGATTTGGCATTGAAGTAAATGGAAAAAAGCCTATGTTGAATAGGGATTTTTTGCAGTAGATATGGGGAGAGGACAAACTGTAACAGAAAATTCATGAGCAAAGTGATATGTACAGGACAAACTTTGCAAAAAAACCCATTTTGTTTCCCATGTTTCCAAAGCGGCAATATGATCCGTTATTTAACGTGGTGTTCTGGATAACGGATCTTTCCATAATTTGGGTCTTCATACCTTAAGTCTACTAAAAAACATCAAAGAAACAGAATAGGTTGGTTTGGTTTCCAATAAGGATTCATTATATCTTAGTTTGGATCAAGTACAAGATACTGTTTTAATATTACAGAATAAAAGGAAATCATTTTGAAAAATTTCTGTAATTCTGAGCTTTTCGGATAATGGGTTTCCAGATAACAGATCCCCTAGTGGTAGATAATTTGTTTACAAGTGAACAGATAATCCTCCTGTATAATGCTTCTGCTTATCTTTATACCAACGTAGTCGCAACAAATTTGTGGTGTGGGGCATGTTTATACAGAGGTCATTAGCTAAACTAAATGTTAACTAATTACTGGTTAGTTAGCCAGTAAGTGTAAGAGCAAGACAATTCTGAATTATTGCTTTATATTAAAAGTATTAAGCAAATGTGATTTTTCTTTTATTATGGGATTCATTAAAAGGGAACTCCGGGTTCCAAACCAAAATTTGATAAAGAGGCCCACATGACACAGAAACCCCTTATATACCCATCACAGTTTCCTGTTTCTTCAAAAAGTATAAATAAATGCCATTTTCTGTTCTGAAATCCAGCAGTTTAACATTTCTTTTCTTTCTGATTCATTTGAAATACTTTCAGGGAAGGAGGGACTAAACACTGTTGTTACAAATGTCTCCACTGCTTACAGACAGCATGCAGGAACTACGTAACCCACAATGCATTGCACTGCAATGTTTCATTCCTTATTGAAATAACGTGTGCAGGAAATTGTGGGGTTTTGAAGATGCAGGACAGATGACTGCTGATACAAAGCAACAGTAGTCTCAGTCAGCTCAGCAAAGTAGTCAGACAGATCAGCAGGAGAGCAGGGGGCTATGGTACTGTTCCAAACCACTGAAAAACATGTATAGTATAGTATAGCATATTAGTTATTGATGTATATTGCAGAGTTCCTTGAAATTATGTTTCATTTTCAAAAAGCTTAAGTTATGTTTGCGTGGCATTCCATTTGACTATGATATAATGTATCATTATTGTAGGCAAAACAATCCTATTGGATTTATTTTTTAGTAGACTTAACCTATAGAGTTCCAAATTACAGAAAGACCCCTTATCCAACCACTCCCAGGCCATAAGCATTCTGGATACCAGGCCCCATACCTGTACTGCTAATTTTCTATTCATAGCTATGTTTGCAGATTACCAGAGTAGAACTCCTCAACTCACTATTCAAACGAATTATGCTCTAGCAAACTGTAAAGAGATTTCTGTTTACTTATTGATACCTAGGCCTCCATGAAGAGAATTTGTGGAGCAGAGCACCCTAAAGGGATTCTGTCATGATTAATATGGTGTACTTTTTTTTTATTTCTAAATTACACTGTATACACTGCAAATAATTTACTACAATAAAATTTAATTTCTGAAGCAAGTGTATTTTTTTATTTGTAATATTGGTGTGTAAGCATCCATTTCAGGTCATTTTGCTTGGTCATGTGCTTTCAGAAAGAGCCGGCACTTTAGCATGGAACTGCTTTCTGGCATGCTGTTGTATCTGCTACTCAATGTAACAGAATGTGTCGCAGTGGGACCTGGATTTATCTACCAGGCAGCTGTTATCTTGTGTTAGGGTGCTGCTATCTGGTTACCTTCCCATTGTTCTGTTGCTAGGCTGCTGGAGGGAAACAGGGGGTGATATCACTCCAACTTGCAGAACAACAGTAAAGAGTGACTGAAGTTTGTCAGAGCAAAAGTCACATGAATAGGGAGGCTGGGAAACTGGCAAAATGTCTAGCCCCGTGTCAGATTTAAGAATTAAATATTTAAAAATCTGTTTGCTATTTTGAGAAACAGATTTCCGTGCAGAATTATGCTGGAGCAGCACTATTAACTGATGCGTTTTGAAAAAAATGTTTTTCCCATGACAGTATTCCTATAAGGTTCCCAAAAACATATAAGCATTATTTTAACAAAATTTGTATTCAGAGGAAGCAGACCCTGCTGCTTCAGGAGTGGTCCAAAGTCTAACACCAAATTACCGGTATGTGTTTTACCCACCCAGGTGTGGGGGGGGGGATTTTATTAAGAAAAAGAGAGGTATGGTAGATCCATCAATTAAACACATCAGCCCCCAATGGGTTAAATAAGGATTATGATCTGTATATATTTTTATAGATATTTTCCACAATTTATTTTACTTTTGGATTATCTCCTATGTTAGGACAAAGGGAGCAGTAGTATAAGTGCAGTTGCTAAAAGGCTAATTGATTGTGCTATAATGTGCTGTGATGTCATATCCCATTAGTGAGTTCCTGTTTGATACCTTAAAAGGGTTATATTTTTATTATTAACATGTATTTATATAGCGCCAACTTATTTCGTAGCGCTGTACCAATTTGTATCTCATTGTAACTATTGAACCCATGTGCTTGAAAAAGGAGTCTGTGTACTTCGAAACGTTGTACTGCTGGGATCAAGAATCTGCTTGTAATACACCTAATCGTATCAACAAAAGTGTGCTGTGTCTATTTTTTCTTTTTTCTATAGATATATATATATATATATATATATAGAGGTAATAAAACAGTGCAAGGATATTTCTGGATATTTTGAGGGCCCTAAAAGGACTACTTGCATATTTCTTTTTGCAGGAAAAAAGTCAGGAAACAACGTTCAGTTTTTGTTCGGAGAGAGAACGGAATGAAAGGATTTCACTTGGACAACAAAACACAGATTTATTTCCAGGAAATATAGATTAGTTACATCTGTGCATAAACGTGTTACTGAATATCAGCTGTATCAATAATTCACTATCTAGGGACATCAGGAAATCTTTATGTTAAAATACTGATGAATGTGCCAAGAATATTTAATTTTCCCTTGCATAAAATAATTCTTTTTTGTTTCTTTTTTTTTAAAGGAGTACCAACACTGATTCGAGTCCATGTCCAGCCCATGTATGTAGCTAAGCTGTACCATTGATAGGACTACATTTTGGAGGCTACAGCAGCCCAAAAATAAAAGTCAGACTTTCTCAGCTGTGTTTAGTCAGTTGGGTATATGTATGTTTCCATAAATAAGCAGCAACCATCCTTCTAATGAACCATGAACCATGGGCATGTCTCCCTGTGTTCCCCTGCACATAATTGTCTTGCGTTCCACCATAGGGGAGAGCAGGATGAAATGTATCATATTTTTTCTTAACGGGCAGTATTGACACAGGCGCATCCAAGCTTACACAGGTGGTAAAATATCTAAACTTATGTATCCATGGAACAAGCTGAGCTCCCAGGACATAGGTGTGGTCATTGTTTTATATCTGTTTTTTTTTTTTCTCTTGGCTTAATCACTGATTTACAATATTAGCTGCTATCTTTAGTGTGACGTATAAATCATACAAGAAACTTTCTTTCTTCCATTTTTTTCATAACATGGTGATGCTACAAAAGCTGACAAATAATACGACTTGTATTTACTTAAACATGTATGTGTTTGGTAAAGATGCAGTATGTATTTTAACTGATTTCAATAATTTTATTCTGGTTGAGCAATTGTACATCTCAACTTTCCATAATCAGTTGGACCTCAGGGTTTTCTTTCTTAGGTTCAAATTAATCTTTATAAGAACCAAAGATAAATAAAGCACCTTCCCTCGTAGGAACATCTACCATCTGAGAGAATATTGACCTTACTGCTGTTCATGCTCTCTGTTATCTCTTCCCTGTACTTTCCTGTCTCTTTCATGGTGGGATTTCAGTTTTTTACACCAAAGGATATTCATAAGTTAAGTGCTTGGGGATTTCCTGTACAAAAGTCCCAATTTAATAAGTACTGAAAAAACATTAAATGGCAGAAGGTCAGGAACGCAATGTGAGGGCTGCCTCTGCTCTCAGCCAGATTAAGTGCAAGGCTTGTTTAGCTCTTGCCTAAGATCCCGTCAGAGCAAAAGGCCCCAGTGGTGCTAGGGTGATCAGCCCCTGCAGCAGAAGAAGCGGTACATAACATATGACTTGAGTTTGCTGCTGTGGTAGTGCTGTTGAAATAATATCAAGAGAAAAGATCTGCTTTAAGGAGGGGACACCAACTCCGTGTTAGGGGGGGAGTCAACTGTTGCATGTTTGTGGGAGGAATCTGACAAATGTTAAAGGGGTGGTTCACCTTCAAATTAACTTTTAGTATGTTGTAGAAGGGCCAATTCTAAGAAACTTTTCAATTGGTCTTCATTATTTATTTTCCATAGTTTTTTTAATGATTTGCAATTTTCTTCTGTTTCTTTGCAGCTTTCAAATGGGGGTCACTGACACCATCTAAAAACAAATGCTCTGTAAGGCCACAAATGTATTGTTATTGCCACTTTTTATTACTTATCATTCTATTCAGTCCCTCTCCTATTCATATTACAGTCTCTTATTCAAATCAATGCAGGGTTGCTAGGGTAATTTGTACCCTAGAAACCAAATTGCTGACACTGCAAAATAGAGAGCTGCTGAATAAAAAGCTAAATAACTATAAAACCACAAATAATAAAAAATGAAAACCAATTGCAAATTATCTCAGAATATCACTCTCTACATTATACTAAAAGTTAACTCAAAGGTGAACAACCCCTTTAAGCCTGGGGCACTGTGATAGTAAGATTTTTTAAATTACTTTTTTAATGCACTCATAGCTGCGTCCTGACTTATGATTAGGCAAAAGCAATACCTGAGCTGTGTTGTTGCTTACAAAGCGCTTGTTATAGTTTTTGCTGCTGAGAGCCCTGCAAATGATTGTCTTATTTAGGGCTGAATTTGGTGTTAATCAGTATCTGTATCTTATAACAAGTCTGATCAGTATGGTACAGATACTGTCCCTTGGCCTGCATTTCTTCGTAGGCACAATTGATTGCTGACTGACAACTAGCTTATTGTCTATTAAGATATGTTAGCTTCAGATGCTGTTTTGATTGCAGTGCCTAGAACTCATCTTTTGCTTTGCAAGTCATTTAAAATACTTATTTCACTACTGAAACAAGTCAGTCTTAATTAATAAATCAGAATACTCAAATCAGGCCTGAGGAAACCACCATCACTTTTTCATACAGTTCTTCTGCGGGTAGGCCCCAATCCATTGTATAGGCTTAAGCAAAAATGTTTAAGGGATGTCCCCGAAATAGAGGTTTATAAATGGGAAGATGCCCCAAAAAAGTGCCTGAATTAACTATGTCTATAAAAAGACCGGTATATACAAATAATTTTTGAACAGAGTATACTTATACTCCATACAGGCTGGCTAAACTGTACCCCACAGAATCTGATGCTTGCCAAAAATGCAGAACTTTAATAGGGACATTCTCTCATGTATTCTGAGAGTGCACAGCAATACAGCAGTTCTGGACTTAGGTTATACAATACATGGTGGATGAACTTAACCTGCCTGATGCATGCTCCCCTCCTAGTCTGCCCCCTATCTCGTTACCTTGCCATTGTTCTGTTGTTAGGATGCTGGGGGGGGGTCGTATCATTTCAACTTGCAGTACAGCAGTAAAGAGTGACTGAAGTTTACCAGAGCAAAAGTCACATGACTGGGGGCAGCTGGGAAAATTAACAATATGTCTAGTCCCATTTCGGATTTCAAAATTAAATTAAAAAATGTTTGCTCTTTTGAGAAACAAATTTCCGTGCAGAATTCTTCTGGAGCAGCACTATTAATCGATGCATTTTGAATCAGTATTCAGCAGCACAAAGCAACATTGAACATAAATACTTTTTAATGTTCCTGCATGCCTGATAAGAATCCAGGTCAGATATATGGTTTGTGGGAGCTTATTTGGGTCTATTGTCTAAACTCAAAACAAACCTTTTTGCCCTCCATAAAAGAGAGAGGTTGTTGTTAAAAACTTTGTCTTTTGCCTTTTGATATTTGTTTGCATTAAACACAATTCTTGCAGTTGTCCACCTTCCAACATTTTTTTCCAGTTCAGTTGTTTTCAAATAGTTCACCAGAAAAAAAAGACTTTTTTCAAATAAATAGCATGCTAAAATCTTCAGAAAAGAGCACAGGAGTTCTGGTGCATGTATGATCAGTCTCCTTTTCACTTCTCTGTATCCTCATTGGTTGAGGAGGAGAGGGGATCCCCGTACAGCTTTACTGGGACTTAAACTTAATCAACCAATGAGGATCTTCCCTTCTCCTCCTCAACCAATGAGGATACAGAGAAGTGAAAAGGAGACGGATCATACATGCACCGGAGCTCCTGTGCTCTTTTCTGAAAATTTCAGCACGCTGACAAATACCTGCGGGGCCCAGGACAACTGTCCCCCTTGTGTTTCCTGATGGCGGGCCCTGAATATCGTTGGTAGACTTTCCTTAAAAGTCAGCTGTTAGAATTGATCCAATAGTTGCTTATATTCCACATATACTGCTTAAAAATGTATTAACTAATTAAGCAAACAGTTCAGAAACTGTCCTGGATTACCAAGCTGCCAGACTGAAACACCAGAGACAGGAACATTAAACTTCAAACTTCAATTTTGGAAAAACCTTTAAAAACATGGAAAGCAATTGAAGAAGAATAAAACGACTGAACTGAAAACATGTTTGGAAGGTGAACAACCTGCTCCAAACCTGCTCTAATATCCAGTATCAAATATATTAAACTGGTGAATAATCAACATATGGGCAAGATACTCACCAGATATTGAATTAGAACAATGGGACATCTTTTGCACAGTGCTTGGGGGTATGTGTTATACAACTTTTAGGGGCAGATTTACTATCGATCGAATTTCAAATTAAAAAGAAATCGAAATTCGACAATGGGAATAGTTAGGGTATTAAAATCCTTTGAATTCGAAGGATTTTACTGCAATTCGATTGGTCGAACGATCGAATTATAAAAATTCTATCGAATGATCGAATCGATCGATTTAAACGATTTTAACCATTCGATCGAATTTTTATAATTCGATCAAAATTCGGCAAAGCCACTTCGGAAGATTGAAACTGGCGAACTAGGCAGTCGAATAAAAATTTAAAGGGGAAGTAATTTGATAGTCGAGTATTCGAATAGATTTTTATTCGAATCATACGATATAATTTACTGAATTCACTGGACAAATGTACCTAATTTGCATATTCAAATTCGAGTCTTTTTGAAAATTTTATCGAATTTCGAATAATTCATGTGAATAGAATTTAGTAAATTTGCTCCTTAATGTCTAGTGTATCCTACCTTGGTTGTATACAACAAGCTCCAGACCCTTTGTCAAATAAGTCAGCAAGAACCAAAAATGGAGTGGCTTCAGTTTTTATTTGTCCTAAGCTGAAGAAATAACAAAAAAAAATTTTGTGATTAAAACAATAAACAAAATGTATGCTCAGCACAAGCACTATGGAAGGGGGTATACTTCCCTTTAATGAACCTGGATGCCACTCAAACATATATAACCCAAAGCCATAAGTGTATTCAGCACCCTCAGAGTGTTATGCAGATAAATACAGTACTTTGTGCATCCAAACAAATGGCATAGAAGGCATTACCACAGCACACTGGACATTTACCACCATATACATTTCATTTTTGTTGGGCTTCACTTACAGTAGGGGGGCAAAGTTTGTAGCTGTAGGATGGGAGCAGTGTATAGGATCAGACAGATTTGCAGGTGATAGCTAATAAGAAACTAATGTGCCATCAAATATGATATAACAGATGCAGACTTCATATGGTTCCTAGGATTACATAAGAAAACATAGGTACATGTATGTGTTTGAGACTGAAGAAAGTAAGACAAGTCCACCCTGTTGTGTTCACAAAAAGCCAATGCGCAGTCATTTCAGGAATTTGGTACCACGTCAGTACAAACAGGGGAAACAAGGACTTGCTTTACTAATCTAAGATTTATTTACACACATACATGCACACACTCACAAATGTACCCATACACATTGCTTTTGGAGATTGGTGGGATGTATATATGTATGAAAAAGACGTGAGCAAAGCCATACAATTTGTTGTTGTTTGGACAGTGTACAGAAATAAAAGCTGAGTGGAATACTACTGTTTCATTTCTGGTTCACTAGCACTATTATTAGTATTCGTATATTAGTATTATTTTAGTAGTAGTAGTTTTAAAGGGGTGGTTCACCTTCAAGTTAACTTTTAGTATATTGTAGAAGGGCCAATTCTAAGAAACTTTTCAATTGGTCTTCATTATTTATTTTTTATAGTTTTTTTAATGATTTGCAATTTTCTTCTGTTTCTTTGCAGCTTTCAAATGGGGGTCACTGACACCACTTAAAATCAAATACTCTGTAAGGCTACAAATGTATTGTTATTTCCACTTTTTATTATTTATCATTCTATTCAGTCCATCTCCTATTCATATTCCAGGCTCTTATTCAATTCAATGCAGGGTTGCTAGGGTAATTTGTACCCTAGAAACTAAATTGCTGACACTGCAAACTAGAGATCTGCTGAATAAAAATCTAAATAACTATAAAACCCCAAACAATAAAAAATGAAAACCAATTGGAAATTGTCTCATAATATCACTCTCTACATTATACTAAAAGTTAACTCAAAGGTGAACAACCCCTTTAACACATATTTATAACAAAATACTGTAGGTAGTGTAGAGTGTACTGTATACTGTACAGTAGAATATTCATGCTTTCAGTGGGATGACACAGGGTTGTGTAAAAATAAAAGAAAGGTCTCAGGGAGTGCTTTTAGTTTCCCATTATGTTTTTTTTTTGTGATTCTTAATCTGCCGCACAGTGTCAAAGACTTAAAAAGTTTTCATCATGATCATGACTTACCTCCTGTCCTGAAAGTTCCATTGTGCCTGACTATCAGCTATATAGCAAATATCCTATTCCATAGGATAGTCTCCCCATTGCACTAAACCACAACTACACCATCTCTTCCTACTACCCCACAGTCACAGTAACAGTTATACATACTGCTACCATCTCTTCCCACTATACCTGCTATCCAACAGTCACAGTCCCTTCCCAGTAACAGTTATACATACTGCTACCATCTCTTCCCACTATACCTGCTATCCCACAGCCACAGTCCCTTCCCAGAGACTATTATTCCACTGCTACTATAGGCACCATCTCTCCCTACTATACCTGCTATCCCACAGTCCATTTCCAGAGACTATTATCCCACTGCCAGGCCAGGATTTGTGGAAAGGCCACCAAGGCCCAGGCCTAGAGTGGCATGAAGCCCAACCACACTCACACTGGGGCTGATCATGAGACACAATAGTTTTTAAATTTCCCAATGCGCCAATCCCCAATGCTTCCAACCTAATGATACAAATATGTGCACGAATGAAGGGAAGGGGTCAGGGGTGATGAATGGCAGCAAGCCTACGAGTGCCCGCTATGTAAATCCAGCCCTGCCCACTGCTACTATAAGCACCATCTCTCCCTACTATACCTGCTATCCCACAGCCACAGTCCCTTCCCAGAGACTATTATCCACTGTTACTATAGGCACCATCTCTCCCTACTATACCTGCTATCGCACAGCCCCTTCCCAGAGCCTATTATCCCCACTGCTACTAAAGGCACCATCTCTCCCTACTATACCTGCTATCCCACAACCACAGTCCCTTCCCAGAGACTATTTTTCTCACTGTTACTAGAAGCACCAACTCTCCCTACTATACCTGCTATCCCACAGCCACAATCCCTTCCCAGAGACTATTATTCTCAGTGTTACTATAGGCACCATCTCTCCCTACTATACCTGCTATGCCACAACTACAAGGTCTATTTCCTTACTGCTACCTACAAGAAGTACACAACTTGAACCCCATTATGTAAGCGGCCCATGGCAATTGCCCCCCCCCCCCAACATTCTAAAGACAGTTCTGTAATAACTCAAAATTTTTTAGGTCAGCAATATAAGAACATATTTCTATCAAGAAATCAAGCTTAAAGACCAAACAAGTTATTTGGCACAAGTATGTAAATTATAATTTCTTTCATTTCCACCCATTTGGAAAGCAGGGAGTGGTAGTTATAGTTCAGTAAAAACAACCCGCTTTGTTACGAGTATGCAACAGAATGAGAATACAGAATATAAATCAAGCAATAATTAAGAATGCAGGAACAGATTTTACAGCACTCTCTATTAAAACCATCTGTAATTGGAAAAGGTTATAAACAATGGCCCACAACAACTTTTTAGATTTCTAACCCTTAAAAAGCTGCCAATGTTTCTCTCTCTATTCATTGTTTCTGTATACACACTGACACCTTGTGGCTAAAATATTGAACAATGAGTTTTGTCAAGCAATAGAAATAAACCTTAGCTGGAGTCTCTATAAGGGCCATTTAATAATGCCCAGATGCAAGAGGAAGAGCATTAAAAGGATTCTGTCACAATATTTAAGGTGTAGATTTGAATTAAATTTTTAAATTACACTGTTTACACTGCAAATTATTCACTCTACCATTTAAAAGTTGATTCCTGAACTAGCAAGTGTATTTTTTTAACTGATGGAGTCACAGTGGGACATGGGTTTTTACTATTGAGTGCTGTTTTTAGATCTACCAGGCTGCTGTCATCTTGTGTCAGGGAGCTGTTATCTGGTTACCTTCCCATTGTTCAGTTGTTAAGCTGTTCAGGTGGAAATGGAGGGGGATGGTATCACTCCAACTTGTAGTACAGCAGTAAAGAGTGACTGAAGTTTATCAGAGCACACATAACTGGGAGCAACTGAGAAACTGACCATATGTCTAGGCCCCATATAAGATTTCAAAATTAAATATAAAAAAATCTATTTGCTCTTTTGAGAAATTAATTTCAGTGCATGATTCTACTGGACTAGCACTGTTAACTGATGCGTTTTTTTTTAAGAAAAAAAAATGTTTTCCCATGACAGTATCCCTTTAAGGGGTGCAGAATTGCCCCCTTAGTTCCCGTTCATGAATATTTGTGACCAGGTGCAGATAATACTCGCAGGTTCAAGACAGCTTTGTACTTACCATGCTTCCCTGCACTTGAGCAATCAATCCCTTATGTCTCATTCTTAAACCTATAAAAAGATATAAAATCCAAAAGTTAAGGCATTTCTTTGAGCGAGGCACCAGCTCCAATATGTCCATACATGGCGCTGTGGTTCTTCAACTCAAACTGGGGCTTCCTCACATTGCATAACTAGCTTATAGGGAAGACTAAGACACCAAATAGAGAGTATATGTCCACAAGTCACAAGCAGTCTGCAAATGCTTAGTTAATCAACTACTTGTAAAGCACATAGGGTATTCCCAGGACAGCACTTGCCCTGGGGCTGTAGTATCACATGGGCCATCTGTGGAGAAAGACATGTCTGTTGAGAACGAGAGCTGAAAGTAAAAAAAATTCCATGTTAAACAAAAGATGGTGCCAGCAGTGCACTTGGTTTGGGCTTATTCTTTTCTTATAGACTTTGACAAATGGTGGCCATACGCAGAGAGATCCACACGCTTGGCGATGTCGCTAAACAAGCGGATCTATCCCTGATATGCCCACATTGAGGTGGGTGATATTGGACTGATCCGATTATGGGCCCTAGAGCCTGTATATGGCCACCTTAAGAGGTGGTGGACATTACTGAAATGAAAAGGAATGGGAATATATTTTGAATAGTTTTTGTAATACTAGAATGACAAATGTTCAAATATAATTGTAAAAGTTGCTGAAGAGATTATCATGGATAAATAAGTTTAACTTGTTTTAAACTGGGGCAGCTGGAATTTTTTTCTTTAAGGAATATTTTTCATAAAGGAAAAATATTAAAGGTAAAGGAAACTTCATAAAGCAAAATTATAAATTGTAAGATTCTGTTACAATGCCAATATCACATCAATGAATTATCTAATACAGTGGCTACATATTGAATTTTCATGGGCTGTTGGAGCAGTGACAGTAAAGCTCATGTGGCCGCACAATGCTATAATTATACAGTGTGTATATATATATATATATATATATATATATATATATATACTATTATAATATTACTTAAACAGGAAATGCAGCTCAATCAATGCAGCTCAATCCTTTTTAATTGGGTGCATGTGGGTCAGGCTTGATATACTCAAACATATAGCCCCCTGGGAAACCTATTTTTGCACTGTAAGTTACGGTTCAGTTGTGCAAAAATAGGTTTCCCTGGGGGCTGAATGTTGGAGTGCTGGGGTATTTTTGTTCTTAATTTGTATATCAAGCCTGACCCACATGCACCCAGTTAAAAAGGATTAACTGGGGTTAATCCTTTATGGGGGAGGTGGCACTCTCCTCAATGCTTGCTTTCCCAACTTCCGCTTAATGGTGCTAAACAAAGAGAAAAGCAGGTATGGTCTTTCTAGCCCCAAAGATAACACTTTTTTCACTTAGTTAGGACTGATGCATGGACACTGCCTTGACCACTCATGTTTTGTACAAACCTTGCAACTTTGGGTAGGGACAGACAGGGAGATTCGGGGAGATTTTGTCGCCTGGCGTTTTTAGCAGGCTACAATCTCCCCGAATTTCCTTCTCCCTGTCTGCCGATCGTAAAGGCACAAAGCGCCAGCGCCTGTGCAGACGCGGCGCGGCGATTTCCGGAATTGCCCGAAGTTTCCTCACGAGGTATCTTCGGGCGATTCCGGAGATCGCCGCGCCGCATCTGCACAGGCGCTGGCGCTTTGTGCCTTTACGATCGGCAGACAGGGAGAAGGAAATTCGGGGAGATTGTCGCCTGCTAAAAACGCCAGGCAACAAAATCTCCCCGAATCTCCCTGTCTGTCCCTACCCTAAAAGTGTCTTTTTTGTTAGTTACAGTTCAGTTATATATATATATAATTTCTTGTGATAACATGGGTGTGTTTAAAGTAGGTGTGGTTTTAAATAAGAGTGTTCAACACTGGCTTCCATTAAGTTCCCTCAACCACATTAATCGGAAAAATTCCAGCCCTGAGTATCACATAAGTTGGACAGCAATGGTCTAGAAGAACTTTCTCAGTCTACCCCTCGAGACCCTAGTCCCTTTTCAACTGTATATATACCCTGGAAGTACTTAAATGAAAACTATACCCCCAAAACAGGTCCAGTCTGAGAATTAAAATAGACCCTGGCATTTCAGGTACACAGAAGCCCAATCAGCCCATACAGAGGCCCAAACACCCCCCACCAGCCCACTAAATACTGACTTTCTATGGGACCTAATAGCAGCCCCTCGGCATTTGCCAGAACCCACAGACTGCCAGTCCGGGCCTGCCCCAAAATGAATACTTGAGCAACAGATAGTTTATATCATATTAAGTGACATATTAAAGAATCTTACCAAACTGGAATATTTATTTAAGTAAAAATTGACCTTTTACATCTCTTGCCTTGAACCACCATTTCGTGATAGTCTGTGTGCTGTCTCAGAAATCACCTGACCAGAAATACTACAACTCTAAGGGGCAGATTTATCAAATTCACGTGAAGGATTCAAAATTCGATCGAATTTTCTAAAAGATTTGAATTAGAATTCTCGAATGTATTTGACCAGTGAATTTTGAAATCGATTGATTCAAATAAATCTAATAAAAATGTATTTGAATATTCGAATATTAGACAGTCGAATAACTTCCCCTTTACATTTTTATTCGACTACATAGTTCGCCAGTTTCAACCTACCGCATTGGCTTTCATTATTTTAGATCAAATAAAAAAATTCGATCGAATGGATAAAATAGTTTGAATCGAACGATTTGAACGATTATATCATTCAATCGAATTTTCGCTATTCAATCGTTCGACCAGCAGTAGGTGGTAAAATCCTTTGAATAAAATATTCGAACTGTAACAGGAAGAAGTGTTGAAGCAAAAGACACAACTCTGTCTTTTAATTGGCTGATGTGACCTAACTTTAAAGTTTGTTTGGTATGTTTGTGTGCACCATTGAAACATACAATCCCGGGAGGCTGTCCTTATTTTTTAAAAATGGCTATTTTCTATTTAGGATGACCCAATGGCACATGCTACTAAAAAAGTATATTATTATGAAAATGGTTTATTTACATGAAGCAGGGTTTTACATAAGAGTTGTTTAATGCAGTATCTTTTTATTGAGACCTACATTTTCCCGGGGGGGGGGGGGTATAGTTTTCCTTTAAAGGATAAACAAAGGATATAAGATTATATGTAACATTAATCTATGTTGAGTTTGTGCCAGCATGGTTTTATGCGTAATAGATCTTGCCAGACTAACTGAATTTCATTTTATGAGAAGGTAAGCAGGGACCTCGATTCTGGGATGGCAGTGGATGTGATTTACTTAGGCTTTGCTAAAGCATTTGATACAGTGCCACACAGAAGGTTACTGGTTAAATTAAGGAATGTTGGCCTGGAACATAGTATTTGTAACTGGATAGAGAACTGGCTAAAAGATAGACTAGAAAGAGTGGTGGTAAATGGAACATTTTCTAATTGGACCAGTGTTGTTAGTGGGGTACCGCAGGGCTCTGTACTGGGTCCCTTGCTTTTCAACTTGTTTATTAATGGCCTGGATGTGGGCATTGAAAGTACGGTTTCTATTTTTGCAGATGATACTAAATTGTTCAGAACTATAGGTTCCATGCAGGATGCTGCCACTTTGCAGAGTGATTTGTCTAAGTTGGGAAACTGGGCAGCAAACTGGAAAATGAGGTTCAATGTTGATAAATGCAAGGTTATGCACTTTGGCAAAAATAATATAAATGCAAGTTATACACTAAATGGCAGTGTGTTGGGAGTTTCCTTAAGTGAGAAGGATCTTGGAGTTTTTATAGATAACAAGTTGTCTAATTCTGGGCAGTGTCATTCTGTAGCTACTAAAGCAAATAGGGTTCTGTCCTGCATAAAAAGGGCATAAACTCAAGGGTTGAAAACATAATTATGCCTCTTTATAGATCCCTAGTAAGACCTCATCTGGAATATGCAGTGCAGTTTTGGACTCCAGTCCTTAGGAGGGATGTAAAGAGGATCACCGCACCAGAGGCCACCCTTCAGACTAGAAGAAAAGGACTTTCATTTGAAGCAGCGTAGGTGGTTCTTCATGAAATGAGTGGAATGAGGTTGTGGAATGCACTGCCAGGTGATGTTGTGATGGCTGATTCTGTTGATGCTTTCAAAAGGGGTTTGGATGATTTTTTGGACAGACATAATATCAAAAGCTATTTTGATACTAAACTCTACAGTTAGTATAGCTATGGGCATATATGGTTTGTGTGAAAGAGTGGAGGGGTGTGTGTGTGTGTGTATGCTGGGTTTTAATTTGGAGGGGTTGAACTTGATGGACTTTGTCTTTTTTCAACCCAATTTAACTATGTAACTATGTAACTATTTACATATTTATTTATCATGCTATTTATCATGCTGTGTAAAAAGTGGAGTAAAGCATTACTGGTGATGTTACACAGAGAAACCAATCAGCAATTAGATTTCAACAAAACAAAGACAAAGATCTGATTGTTTGCCATGATCAACATCACCAGTAATGTTTCACTCCCCTTTTTCCACCGCTTTATATATAGACCCCTATGTCTGAGGTCAAAGCTATAAGGAATATTGTCATAATTTTAATAGTGTACTTTTTAATTCTGAATTACCGTTTACACTGAAAATAATTCACTCTCCAAATTATTTTTTTTTTCTTGAACCAACAAAAGGATTGTTAATTTTGGTGTGTAAGCAGAGATCTAAGTGCTTTGTGCCTGATTCTGAGCTTTCAGAAGGAGCCAGTGCTACACAATAAAACTGCTTTGAGCTATTATTTCTCCTGTACTGTCACTACAACCCAATCATAGAATAAGAAAACAGGATTTCTCCTAAAAGTGTGCTATTGTCATAACTACCACTATGTGGGGCATGGGAGCACATTTAACAATGCAAATGATTTCATTTTGATCTTTACAATGTTTGAATCTTATCCAGACTTCAGGAAACTTGCTTTTTTGAAGGGTAAGAGGGTCTGGGATGTCAGACAGGGACAGAAAAAACCATGGGAGCAATTGCACCAGAGCACGCTCCCCATGGGGCCTGTTGAAGCCTCATGCTAGACCAAATCTGTAACTAATATTGCGTCTGGAGGGGGGTACGGCTGCACATCCTGCACCCGGGCTTTGTATTTAGGGCTAAAGTGCCCACTGTTTCTTGTTGTAGTTAATGTATTTTGAGTACTGCTTCTTCTGTACCTCACTCAATAATGTCTTTATAATCTGGAATTATTATTCATAGAAGCCAGTGTACCATCATTTACAAGTGCATACTGTGAGTATATATGTATATCACCTTTACTGTACATACTAATAACAACACACAGGGAAGTTTTTCCACAGTGTATTTTAGCAGTCAGAAAAATGCCTGAAGGCAGCTTAAATTATTGGAAGGCAGTATAGGCAGTTTTGCCTGTTCACACACTTGCTAAAATTCTTAATGTTGGTGCAACTGAATCCTTCAAATGAGGTATCATGTTGCTGTTATTTGTTACCTGTCCATTGTTCTGTTGATAGGCTGTTGATGGGCTAAAGAGTGATTGAAGTTACAAGTCACATGACTGGGGGAAACTGACAACATTCAGATAAATTGTTGGCAAAAAACTTCTTCCAGTTATCCAAGTTAGTTGACCTCCAATAGAGTGGGAAGTCGCCAGGCTTCCAATATTTGGCAAATCAAGGTCAGAAAGTACTCCGGAGGGTCAATGGCTATAAAACAAGTTTTCTTTTATTTATGTGCACATAAATAAAAGAAAACTTGTTTTATAGCCATTGACCCTTCGGAGTACTTTCTGACCCTGAAACTGACAACATGTCTAGCCCCATGAAAATTTCCCAATTAAATATAAAATACATCTGGTTGCTCTGAAATGGATTTTAGTGCAAGATTCTACTGGAGCAGAATTATTTACTGATGCTATTTGAAAAAATGCACCCAGTCACATCTGCACTGCACATATGAAGGTGCCATTATTGAGTTATTCTCTGTTCAATAGAACCACACCATGTATTTATACAGATGAATATTTTTAGGCTTGTAGATGCCATTAAAGTTGTGGTGACTGGGTCTGGGGAGTCATTTTACATCTGTGTCCCCACAGCAAGAAAAAAAATTCTGGGCCCCTAGCACCATATGCATGTGTTACCCTCCCACTTAAAGGGATCCTGTTATGGGAAAAAATATTTTTTCAAAATACATCAGTTAATAGTGCTGTTCCAGAAGAATTCTGCAATTTCTCAAAAGAGCAAACAGATTTTTTTATATTTCATTTTGAAATCTGACATGGGGCTAGACATTTTGTCAATTTCCCAGCTGCCCCAAGTCATGTGACTTGTGCTCTGATAAACTTCAATCACTCTTTACTGCTGTACTGCAAGTTGGAGTGAAATCACCCCCTCCCTTTCCCCTACCCAGCAGCCTAACAAAAGAGCAATGGGAAGGTAACCAGATAACAGCTCCCTAAGATAAGATAACAGCTGCCTGGTAGATCTAAGAACAGCACTCAATAGTAAAACCCAAGTCCCGCTGCGTACTATTCAGTTACATTGGGAAGAAAAAACAACAGCCTGCCAGAAAGCAGTTCCCTCATAAAGTGCTGGCACAAGCCACATGACCAGGGCAGCTGGGAAATTGATAAAATGGCTAGCCCCATGTCAGATTTCAAAACTGAATATAAAAAAAATCTGTTTGCTCTTTTGAGAAATGGATTTCAGTGCAGAAGTCTACTGGAGCAGTACTATTAACTGATGTGTTTAAAAAAAAAAAAAAAAAAAAAACGTTTTCCAATGACAGTTTCCCTTTAACACACCATCCTGGCCTCCAATAATTCCACAAGTTTTTGAAAGTCAAAGGGTAGCTATAAATAAGTAAATAATCAATTTATTCACACTACCTCAGCTTCCCTTTATAACTGTTTTAAATTAACTGAATCCGTTTACTGCTGTCACTGTAATCTCATAACTAATAATACACCTTTTTTGCTGTTGAATATAACATCTAAATTACGCACAATCATCAATGCTTTAAAAAAAAAAACGGTTTACATGACCCTGACCCCATGCACTTTCCTAGTACATGAGAGAACTGAGATAAAGGAACAATAAGTCCCAAATCCTAAAATCAATATTAAATATATCAAGGTAACCACTTTATAAACTGTAGGTAAGCAAAATAATAACTAACAATACCCTTAATTATATGTTTTTTTGAAGTTTTGAATTTGTGTTACTAGAGTTACTAGAGAGGCACAGATGCTCCCTACTAATGTAGCCTTGGGCTGGAACAGAACACCAAACCCCATCCATGCTTTACAGTAAGTATACAAACTATAGATACCAGATAACCTGAAAATTCAAGGACACATTTAGAAAAAACAGTTAGAAGGGCACCACTGGTTGCAAATGTATTTAAATACAATCAGAGCAGCTCTGCAAAATGCATTTATTAGATATGCCCCTGAATTTCCAAGTGATCTACAGATTAATTTACTTTAGTATTTAAGATTTATCTTTGTTCCTCATGTATTCAGATTATAACACACAAGTCTAACAATTTAAGTTAATTTCCTATTTGAGATTTCTTCTTTGTATAAAACTACCTACCACCAAACATGCTTTCTGTTCTTGTTTCAGTTCCTTTTTTGATCCTCTTGTTCTTTCAAAATATCACATGCGTTTTAGGGGTAGCTTCTTTTCAATCCTTGAAATAGTAAATGTTCTTCCTTTTTGTTAATTCTTTAGGCACAAAGGATTCAACAGACTGGTAAAAGCTATAAACACCGAATAAAACAAAATCTTAAATCATCAGAACCCCCATTTTACGTTTTTTTAGGGGACCATAAAAAAATTGTGTAAAATCCATGAAAATGTAAAATCAGGGAAATGTATTATGCATAATATATATGTGGACCACAAAACAATAATGTAAAATGAGGGAAAACTTAAAATGAGGGGATGTAAAATTGAGGTTTCTGGAAAATGTGCACTGTGGATCAAAAAAGTAGGTTTAAGAAGTAAGGGCTCACTAGTAATTGTAGAGGTGGGAGTAGGATGGGCTCCACTCCAAAGGGAGCTCTTCAGAGTGGAGATCCAATTGTGATCACCATACAGTATGTGCTTTGACAGGAGTCCAATGTCACATTAGCCTTAAAGTGATGCTGACACTAAAAACTAAATTTTAAAACACGAATGTACATTAAAAGTTACCTATAGGTCATGTTGATCATTTTTTGCCAAAAGGTTTGTTTTTGTATATAATTGTTAGGTGAAGTTTCTAAACCTGACTGTTTTGCCAATCTAACTGTCCCATCTCAGCCTGTTAGTTACACTTTCTAATACTAACAGACTCCTGCTGCACAAATATGGCAGCCCCCTCATACATCAACATAGGGCATCAGACACGTAATGTAAAAGCATTGTGCAAATACTTTATGGCAAAGTTATAAGTTGCTTTCAAAGCCAATATTATGATAGATGTAAAAAAACTGTTTAATTTCTGTTTCTGATGTCTGTATTGCTTTAAAGGGAAACTGTCATGGGAAAACACGTTTTTTTTAAATGCATCAGTTAATAGTGCTGCTCCAATAGACTTATGCACTGAAATCCATTTCTCAAAAGAGCAAACAGATTTTTTTATATTCAGTTTTGAAATCTGACATGGGGCTAGCCATTTTGTCAATTTCCCAGCTGCCCCAGTCATGTGACTTGTGCCAGCACTTCAGGAGGGAACTGCTTTCTGGCAGGCTGTTGTTTTTCATTCTCAATGTAACTGAATAGTACACAGTGGGACATGGGTTTTACTATTGAGTGCTGTTCTTAGATGTACCAGGCAGCTGTTATCTTGTGTTAGGGAGCTGTTATCTGTTTACCTTCCCATTGTTCTGGGTGGGGGAAAGGGAGGGGGTGATTTCACTCCAACTTGCAGTACAGCAGTAAAGACTGATTGAAGTTTATCAGAGCACAAGTCACATGACTTGGGGCAGCTGGGAAATTGACAATATGTCTAGCCCCATGTCAGATTTCAAAATGAAATATAAAAAAATCTGTTTGCTCTTTTGAGAAATGGATTCCAATGTAGAATTCTTCTGGAACAGCACTATTAACTGATACATTTTGAAAAAATTTTTTTTCCCATGACAGGATCCCTTTAAGTGAACATTAATGCATTTGCATTGGAGCTATCCATGCATGAATCTGTAAGTCATAGAGAAAGAACTGGGGGAAGGCACCAAGAGCACCTGCCTAGGGTGTAGGTACAAGTATTTTGGGGAAGAGAAGGCTCAGTTGCAGACTATAAGCAATGGCATAATTAGATATTACTGGGCCCCATAGCAAATTATTTTTCAGGCCCCCAAAATATCTAGCGATTGATCTGTTTTACCAATATTTATTGAAATTGTACATAAATTAGGGCCTCATGGGCCCCCTATACCTTCTGGGCCCCCCTGCAGCCGCTGGGTCTGCTTCCTCTGTAGTTACGCCGCTGACTATAAGTCTCAGTCTGTCTCAGGGGCTCATCATTAGACAACTATAGGGGTCATTTATGAAAACAATTGCCGTGAGTAAAGTGCAATTTTGAGCACTGCAGTGTTTTTCACAGAATTCCAGCATTATTGCAATTACCAGGGGTGCTCCTCTTTGCTGGAACAATTTACTGAATTTGGCGTGCGAGTGACGGGTATGTTCTGTTCTTCCAGTGTAATTGTGCTATCAGTCGTAAATGACCCTATTTGCTCATTTTAACCTTCCCATGTTAGCTTGTCTATGTTGACAGCTAACTTTTCCATAGGGCAGAAGGGGAAAGTACAGGACTCCATTACAGCCTGCATCATGCCAGTTAGTCTGACTAAGAAGTTGATTTAGCTCATTAAAATGTAGGCTCTGCCATTTCTAGCAGATGACCAGAATTTCTGAAGTTGAGCAATCACATTATTAGATTTGCAAATTGCAGCACCAAAGTAAATATTTTCCATAGACTGCAATGGTACCACTGACTACGGTTTAAATTGCTGCCAAGACAATTAGATTTATTAAAATTAATAACATTGGATGCAATCATTGGCCAGAAAAGGACAATACCATCCCTTTTAAACAGGCAAATAGTAAATATGTGCCTTCATTCTTAGCTGAGCAGAGATGGAAGAAACATAAATAAGGAAAATAGAGTACATCCAGAAAATTCTTATATACCTTTATGCCCTATAAAAAGAGCATTGTGTTTTGATGCCTACATGAGCCTGTGACATCAGTATCTGGTAACATCGTAACTGGCTGAACATCAGTTACAAACAGGATACAAATCAGCTGCACCCTGAAATTTCAGTTTTAGTAGGACTTTCCTACATTGCGGTAAGAGCTAAAACTAGTCAGAATGAGGTTTATGGGTTACAGGCTATTGGATAATGGGGTCTTGACAGCTGTGAATAGGTAATTTGGTTGTGGGTCTGATAGCATCCTAATCTCAAAGTCACTAAGGAACACAGCTGCAGGCCCTGCTGGAGTTATAGCGGAACTAAAGTCTAAAAAAGAATATTTGTTTTAAAATATGTTTTAGTGTGATGTACACACTGCTATTTTAAGACAATGTTACTCTGCCTCTGTTAAAAAAGTATGAAATACTACAGTTTGATAGGCTTAAGCAAGGGCAGTTATTGCTGGGGAAATGATTTTCCCATGGAGGTAGATGGCCTGCACCCCTGACTCTGTGCCAGAGCTGGGCCAAGCCAAAGGGTGTGTGTGGCATACTTGCGTGGGGGAGGGTCGAGCACCATGGTGGCAGTGGAGAGCTGCAGACAGGAGGGCAGACCGACAGAGTGGAGCTATGGCCCAGGTCCGGACTGAGGATTAAAATGGCATTTCAGGTACACAGAGGCCCAATCATCCCACATAGAGGCTCAAACACCCCCCCCCCCAGCCCACTAAATAAGGACTTTCTTTGGGACCTTATAACAATCCCTCTGGCATTTGCCAGAACCCACAGATTGCCAGTCCAGGCTTGCTAGGGTCCAAATAATCCTAGTAACCATGCACGGATTTAAATGAGAGACTGGAATATGAATAGGAGAGGGCCTGATTAGAAAGATGAGTAATAAAAAATAGCAGTAACAATATATTTGTAGCCTTAAACAGCAGTTCTGCCATTTCCCTGCCCAAGAAATGTTCCATGCATGAGTACTAAGAGATATGCTCTTGCACTTCTTCCTGGGGTAATAGTAAATGACCTCTTATGACCTTTCAAGTGAAAAAAAGAACACCTGCATGACATGCTTTAGACTCCGTGTTTTCACTGGAAACCAGATTGAAGGCAGTCTGCTTTGGAGTCATACTGCTTAGCTGATGGGCTAGAATTAAATAGCCCACATATTTTAAATAATGCTCCAAGTATGTCATTCTATAGAGTCAGACAGCTAAATGTAAGCTTGAGGAGGAAACAGTCAGAAGAATCCTATATGACATAAACAAACAGACAGGGATAAAACTAAATGACATGTGATATTGCCCCTCCTTAAATTTCCCCTTAACTACCTCATTTTTGTTTACAGGCAAAACCATCTACAGTGTGTGTTATGTGTTCCTGTATAATGAATGAGGAAAACCAGTTGAACTGTGAGTGTATAGCTTGATTCTTAGGGGCAAATTCACTAAAGAGTGCAACTTCACCAGCGTCCGCTTCACTGCCATCGCAACACTTCGCCATGCAAAGATTTGCTCAGTGTCGTCCAGGGCGTCGAGTGGTGGTGAAGTTGTGCTAGTGTCACTTTATCAAGCAAAGTTGCGCTAATGTTGCCTAATTTAAATACAGCAGAAAGTTCAATGGACGTATATGTTGCAGCAAATACATTACATTACACAAGCCCTGGAAACCTTAAAAGTTGTTATATTGCCTGTCACATGTGCCCACTGTATAGTTTATGTTCCATATGTTAGGAAATGTAGGGGGGAACTGAACTTTGATGAATAAAAACAGCTGTTTGGCAACCCCTATATAAAAACCTTAGGAAGCTTAAAAGGGTTCGCTGGGTTTTTCATAATAGCAATAAAAATCCTAAGTGCACTCGTATATATAACAATGGATATTTGTTGGGTAGTTGTATTTCTAAATTGGACTGATCTGGGGAGGATGAGCATATGGTGGAATCTGATACACAACCTGACTACCCCTCCCCTCCCAAATCGATCCTTGACAAGGAGACACCCAAGAAGGTATATTTCTAGGGGAAAGCCAGATCTGGGGAAGACAAATGGGACCCAGGCCCAAATAAAAAAAACAGGAAGCAATGGGGATAATAACATTCGGGAAGCAAAAGAAATAACTCAAAATACAAAGTTGCAAATAATAAACCTTTCTTCTTTTAAGCTTGAACACTTAGTACACAAAAATGCTAAAAACAATCTTGTTTGGGGGTTTTAAGGGAAAGTCAACTTAGTTGACTAAGTAATAGGTAAGAGCCATTAAAGACCCATATAGAGGCACTCCAAATTTTTTTTTATTTTTGCATATTACTTGTCCCTTAGGACCTTTTAAATTGGGATTTTAAAAAATACATATATTGCACACTCAAATCATTCATATCTGTGGGGGGGTGGGGGTTGAAGCATTTCAGTGTAAGGGAGTTATAGTTCAAATGCTTCACACCTACCTACCTGACCTCGACATGTTTTAGATGGTGTACTTCAAGCTATTTTCAGGGTCGGTGTATAATAAATCTTGCAAAAAATCAAGTTTTTTTTTAAACCCTAAAAATTGATTTTGGCAAAAAAACATTTAGAAAACAAAAATTTTTGGGGAAAACACAACTCGATCCTTAATACATCTTCCCCTTAATATATACTGTGGAAACAGCAGAAACTCGTATAAATCGTGAAAGCGCGGTAAATATAATGTGAAAACAATATCAAACACCATCACCCCTCCATCAGGTGATCTTAGGTTAAAATAAGCAACATTGTAGAATTGTAGTTTGGTAACAACTAAGGGGCAAATTCACTAAGTGGCGAAAATTTGCTAGCGTTGCCTTCGCTAAAGTTCACTGCACTTCGTCAGGCGAATTTTCGCCAGCGCCATGCAAATTCACTAAAGTGTGAAGTTACGCTAAGGTCGGCGAACGGTAGCGTAGTTGCGCTAGTGTTACTTCGCCAGGCAAAGCGCATTTACGCTAGCGATGTCTAATTTGCATACGGCGCAAAGTATTTTAGAAGTTACAGCCACTACATTACACTACACAAGCCAGGAAACCTTTAATAAATAAAATAAAGTTGTCCTATTGCCCTACATGTGCCCCTGTATAATTTCGCTCTTTTTCAGACTATCACCCTACAAAAGGTAACACACATCAGAATTTTTTTCAACCTTCTATCTATTGTATTGAACTTCACCAGGTCTGACCTGGCGAAGTAACGTCTAGTGTAAGTGGTAATGTTCAGTAAAATGGTCATCTTATTGAATTTGCGTAATTACGATCCTTCTTCAGTGCGCAACTTCGCCTGGCGTAAGAGTGCGAAGTTGCGCTAGTCTAGTCACTTTAGTGAATTTCCCCCTAAAAGTCAACCTTTATCCTCTTTCTACACTTACTTTACAATAAAAATTATAGGTATGGGATCCGTTTTCCAGAAACCCATTATCTAGGAAGTTCCTAATTACGGAATGGATGCCTCCAATAGTCTCCATTATAATCAAATAATGCAAATTTTTACAAATCATTTCCTTTTTCTCTGTAACAATAAAACAGTACCCTGAACATGATCCAAACAAAAATATAAGTAATACTTATTAGAAGCAAAACCAGCCTATTGGGTTTGTTTATTGTTTGCAAGATTTTCTAGTAGACTTAAGGTATGAAGATCCAAATTATGAAAAGATCCATTATCTGGAAACGCCCAGGTCCCAAGCATTTTGGATAATAGTTCCCATACCTGTTGTTAACAGCATGGCATTGATGCTGGAATTATTGGATAAAACACTTAGGGGCAAATTTACTATTATTCCCCAAAATTCCCTCAGTTCTCCTCTATATTCGATAAGCATTCGACCATCGAATGCTTATCGAATTGTTTTAGGCTATCATTTTGCTCACTATTCGATTTCTCGATGAATTCGTACAATCGGATACCGATCGTTCGATGTCACGAAAATATCGTGAAATTTCCTTCGAGCCTTCCGAAAAATTTGTACGAACACTTCGATCGTACAAATGGTGTTCGAGCAGGACTTAGCCTCAAAAGCCTACGGGGGGATTCCCATAGGCTACTATTGCAATTCGGTAGGTTCAATCTGGCGAAGTAGGCATTCAAACAATTTTAAAATTTAGATTCCTTCGATCATCGAATGATCGAATGATCGAATACCCGATCATTCGATCTATTCGATCTATTCGATAATTCGGTATTCAATGATCGAAGAGGCCAAATTAGAATA